>CM020501.1:16105860-16408360 GCA_009823395.1 Thamnaconus septentrionalis | reverse complement strand
TAGTTGGAGTTTATTTACAGCCAAATGCCCAGAGACCCGACTCTGTAATGTTGTTTGGGTGGGGTGTGTGTGTGTGTGTGCGTGTGAGGGGGTGGGGGAGGAGAGCTGAAAATGAATGAAAAGCATTGCATGCATTATTCATTGATATCATTATCAAGCACGTGCAGACACACAGATGAGCGAACACATAAAGGGGTGGGGGGTGGGGGGGGTAGCGACTGTGAACACATCCTCGCTTAAAAAAGAAATAAGAATAATAACAAATAGCGGCCACAAATGTTAGCGCGCCGGTCGTTATGCGTGCTTATTAGGGAGCTTTTCAGTCATTTATCCTCTCGCTGAACCCCACGCCAATTTTCACAGCGTGGGCCCCATCTCGGCACAATGACGCGGAGGGAAACATGGCAACGTGGCAGAGTCGGAGGGCGCGCAAAGCGGGAGGGAAGGAGGAAAACCAGGCGTATATTTGACGAGAAGTCGATCCGTCCGTCCAGCACCGCCCATTGTTCACCCATTGTTCCACTCAGGGTCGGCAGAGCTCGGTTCGAAGCCAACAGTTGTGCGAATCCAAAACGAACACCTGCGCTGGAGGCCGACCTGCATGTTCGCCGAGGGTGAAGTGTTGGATTGATGAGTTACGAGCCAGTCACACGTCACACGCAAGCCTTTTTTTTTTTGTTGTCCAGTCAAGCATTTTTTTTTTGGCATGCAGCTCCAGGGTTTATCGATCAATGTCCCCAAAAAAGAGAAACCATGTGGCGACTGAGAGTCAGGGGTCAGAGGTCAGAACGGGCAGACTGGTTGGAGACCACAGGAAGGCAAGAGGAACAAATGACAGTTCAACTTTGTAGCTAATAAAGAGGGGCAATGCGCTTTTTCGATATCTGAGGACTGGAGGGAGAAACTGATAAAAGTTTTTTCCCCAAATTGGATGCAACTGAATGAGTTACCCCCCAACAAAAAAAAAGAGTGGCGCGGTGCCTAGTAAAACTCCGACAGTTGACCCCCTATTGCTTTGCAGCCGTTTTGGGTCGCGAGATGTGAAAATGAGGTTTCAGGGAGTCTTGCAGACGGTTAATGAGGAAGCTGAGGTACAACCAGAAAATTGGAGGCTGTGACATGCGGTAGGAAGTAGTGCAAGAGAAAAAGAGAAGAGCGGGAGGAAGAGGAGGAGGGAGAAGAAAAAAAAACCTTAATTTCACCTCTTGCGCTCCGTATGTCTGAGCTCTGGACCTCTCGGCTGCCTCTCCTGGGCCCTTTTGACCTTAGACTCCCTTTGATGTTCTTCCACTGACCTAAGAGGCTTACAGAGGCCCTCCACCTCCACACACACACACACACACACACACACACACACACACTTTTAAGAACAAATTTACTCCAACACATACTGCAGATGTATGTTCACACACACACAAACACACACACACACACACACATAAACACTTTATATTTTTTGATTATTTTTGGAAGTGTGTTAGGAGTGCTTGCTGGAGCAGCGACCCGGTGAGGAGGAATCCTGCAGGATTCTCCCAGGAAGAGATTCTGGTCTCATTCAGTGGATGAATGAAGCGTGAGCAGTCTGTAGGGCCCGCACACACACACACACACACACACACACACACACACATAAGAGAGGATAGTGCTCAATGCACTGTGACACCTGCCAAAGGAATGGAGCCGCAGAACACTTCTTAATTATTATGAATCAGCCAGCTGTGTTCACCGGGGCAAAGGCAGGGAAGAAGACAAGGCGAACGCGTGAGCCTGACATGGTGAGCGCGCACGCACGTGCACTCTCACGCCCCACCTGCGCCAACCAGGTGAGCGCGGACAGCGGCCTATGAAGTCCCTGGAACTCCGGCAGCCAGCGCCGGCTGATTGATTGGGAATAGACTTCACACGCTCGCAGAACTGGTAAAATAACAGCCGAGGGAGCGCGAGCGAGCGGAAAGAGAAAACTCCAGAAAGGAGGAGGTCTTAAAAAGAGATGAGAGATGAAAGTGAATGGAGACGGCTAGCTAATGCTTTTCCTGCTTCCCTCCAGAGATCTGTGAGCGGAGGGTGTGCCTGCCTGCCCGCGTTTGTGAGTGTGTTTTTTTTTTTTTTCTGCCGCGTGCGTATCCGTGCGCGGCCGCGTGCGCGCCCAAAAAAGAGAAGAGAAAAGAAAAGGAAAGTGGGGAGCGCGTCGAAAGTCTCTCAGCGAGATGAAGAGCATTGTTTGAGACGCGCTCTCGTTACGCCGCCGCCGCTTCCGCCGACTTCTGGCTCCCGCTCAAACTCCCACCGCTCTTTCAACCTAATTGAGGCTTTGCGGCTGCCGAGACGCTGCGACGTGCCATGTGATCAAAGTTGAGTGCTGCCGCGGGAGTGGTGTGTGATTATCGAATCGATTCCGTATTGTGCTCGCCGCCCTTTGAGGTCTCGCCGACGTGGACGCATCAAATGAAGCTCCGCTCGGCGTCGGCTTAGATGAGTTTATTGAATTTACAAAAGGGGGGAGGGGAGGTTTCTTTTCGTTTTTCTCCGCACACACGCAAATAGTTTCACACATACAAAGGGGAAGGGGGGAGGCGACAGATTGAGGAATTTCGGGCTGATTTTCATCTGCAGCCTCGGTGCGAGCGAACGTAGCGCGCTAGCTTCATTTCAGGATGAAGAAGTCGTTTGGAAAGGCGCACAATGACCAATCAGAGTGGTCGGAGTAATGATGAGCAATAAGCCTGTTATACCCCAAAGCCAAAGGCTGTGGCAGGCTAGATTGGCTTCACTCTCCTGCAAAAAAATAAAAACAATAAAATAGCAATGGATGTGGCAGCAGAACACCTTTGTGAAGTGAATCATGGCTGTGGATGCAGGGGAATAGAACACTGAAAGAGAGATTAGATTAATTTGGCAGGTCAGGGAGGTCGCTAACCTCTCTGACCTTTGACCTTTTGTCTGCCAGGCATCTCCAAAGCCCTTCAGAGTTGTTAACCAGCGAGCGCTTTTTTCTTTCTTTCTTTCTTTTTTTTTTTTTTTTCAAAAATCACTTGCAATCTAAGAAGACGCCTGAAGGGCGGTGCCAGACAGCGGGGCCTGATAATCACCTTGGAACCCACCTGAACTTGCTCCGTCGACGGACATCAAAGGTGAGCGCGAGTCGTTTGATGATCGGGGTCTTTTCTCGCTCCGCCGGCCGGCTGCCAGCCAGCTTCCAGGACTCCACCCCTGACTGCGCTGTTCCTTTTAATAGCAAAGAAGAAAAAAAAAAAAATAGTGGGTGCTCGGCGGAGTCGTCTCGGCCCCAGCGGTGCACCCCCGCCGGCACCCTCCTCCCAGTTTGCAGGTGCGCCCCGGAAGCCGGAAGAAGCAACGTAGCCTCGTCGGGGAGAGAGAGAGAGAGAAAGACAGAGAGAGAGACGAGGGGCGGAGAGGTCGGGCAGCGAATCCCTGTCGGCTCCGGCAGACCTTTATCCTTCACGCTCCCACCCTCAAACGCCGCCTCTCTGAAAGTTCAAACACCTGGCAGTGATTGTTAGGCGCTGATTTATTCCTCCTCCATATTTCCTCCCCTGTGTTCTCTCTTCCCTTCCTCTCCTCTTTGCAATACTGTTTAATTTTTCCCTCCATTCCCTCCGTCTTTCTTCCGGACCCGCCGCTCAGCCCCGCGAACCACCCCAACGCCACCTGTCCTACGGGCCTCCTTGACACCGCCGTCTCATCCTCTTAACCTCGTCCCCTTTTCTTTTTTCCTTCTTTGGAAAACTCAATATTGCTACAACTTCGAACTCCTGCGTCGCGCCGCAATCCCGAGAGCTCCGCTGTCTTTTAAAGCCTCCTCGTCTATTCTTTCTGATGATTTCTTCTTTTCCCTTTTCTTTTTTTTTTTCCACCAACTGATAATCAAGATGAAACGGCGGTGCGGCAGGGAGCTGGGGGGCGGAGGGCGGGCGAGCGAACGTACGTAAATACAAACTCACTCCGACACGTGCGCGCGCACGCACACGTAAACACAAACACAAGATAAAGGAGGAGAGGCAGAGCCTCGAGGTGGCCTGGAGCTGTTTCCCAATCAGCGCCACGAGGGACAACAAGAGACCTTCAGTTCCTACAGTGGGAACTCTGAGTGGGCTTCAGACGAATGCAAACACACACACACACACACAGGCGCGGATGCACGTACACCTCTACAAATACACTCATCTTCAGAGGACCCCATTTAAAACTGTGTGACATCTGAGGGAGTTTCTGATCAAAGAGGCAGCCGTCTGATTTGACTCCATCAAATCCAAACGCTGTGACTGTATGTTCCTACTCAGAATATACAATTCGGTGCAATGCGGATTTGAGGGCGGAGGAGAGGAGCGGGTATTTTGAGGATTCAGATGATATACGGTAGTTTGGAAGTTTTTTTTTTTTTGTTTGTTTTTTTCCCCACGGTTCCAAGATAATATCATTGTGTTGGTGCCGAAAATGGAATTCCCTAATTGGAAGTTTTTCGGATTCTTGGAGAGACGGGTCCAATTTGTCGATACGGCAGACACACCTGGGACTGACATCCAGGTTGAAAGACTTTATCAGCAGCATCAAAATACGAAACAAGTGAAGCCATATCCTCATCTTATGCCATGATACAACAACATCTGTGTCGTTCCCCTAAAACTGATCATGTTTGAGAGTTTTTTGAAATCAACATGTGGCAGCACTTTGCTCTCCTGCTTCAAAAACAACAATGGGACAATACAACAGAACAACAAGCAAACACCTTGTTCTTTCTAATCACTGACTGCCATTGTACTACACTATACTATTGCGCTTCCTACGCAGGTATTATTGTTTATTGAGTTTTTCATTTGATTGCTTATGTTTATTCTGTATTTGCATGTTTCCTGGTAGCTTTTTCCTCTGCTGTGATTAGCCGCCCTGCCCTCTTGGGTCTCACCTTTGTGTCTGCTTCCTGTTTGTATATAAGCATCTGTTTTCTTCCCTGCTTCTCCCAAAGTCACTTTCCCTGTGCCAGTGTAGCATTTCCTCTGTGCGTGTTCTACCATCTTCCATTTTAACCATCCTTCAAAGCCCACTGATTTGGATACCTCGTCCTGTTTCACCGCCTGCCAGACTATTGACCTTTTGCCTCATCAAACAGATGCACTTTCATGTCTCCCGGTCGCCTCTCTCAGCTGTTGACTATTTCTGTCTTTTGATGGAATGTCCTCTTTCAGTGTTTTGAGCCAGCATGTTTCTAAAGTTGCACAGATGCACACAAACCTTTACACTTTAGGTGTAAGGTTTCTGCCAAAGAAACACCTGCTAGGTGGCTATTTAGGACCATTGTGCTTGTTGCACTGAAAGGCAGACAGTCAAAACCTTCCTTGTGGTCTGTACACTCTCTTCACTGTGGAGACTGATTGACGTTAATGTGCGCCAAATTAATAGCACGCAAACTGAATATGCTGTGTCATTTCATGCATCCTGCCAGTGTACTGAAAGTAGTTGACTATGAACTGCATCTCCCACGATGCACCTCCATCGTGTGGTATTAATAGCGCTGACAGCTGGATTCCTTTTATCCGGCAAGATAACAGGAATCCAAAATTTAAAAATTTCCTTGATGAGAAAAGTTGATACAGGATGATGGAAATAAGTTAAAATGAAATCTTGTGTTTGACAATATTTACTTGAAAAGTTGGCTGTTGCTGGAGTGAGAGTGGTTTGTTAACCTGGAAATTTGAAGGGCTTCGTAATAACACAGAACTTTGTGCTTACGTGTTTTGTTTTTTTATGTATTTATCTATTTATTCTGTCTAACCTAAAATAGTGGCCTCTTGGACTACTAAAAATACAACAGTTAGTATATTGACACACATATAAAGTCTTTGAGATAAAAACTTTTTAAGAGGAACCCAAAAATATGATCTCAATCAAAAGTCAACTTTGTTGCTAACTTCCACCCAGTGGGCAACCGCAGTACTGCAGCCAAGTTTGAAACATCCCACCATTTGACATCTGAACAAAGAAAGGAGACTTATGACAGCAAGTATAAAGCTAATCGATCAGTTATGGGATTTAGAAAATCTCCTGATCCACAGTGTGCAATAAATTGTTATGAAGGAGAAGAGGTTTTTTGTTTTTTGTTTTTTGTTTTTTTTTCCAGACTTGGCAAATGGAGAGAGGGAGAACAGGACTGTGACTGTCCCATCTTACGGCTGAACAGTCAGACTACAGAGGTACATGGTTTGGAAAATTCAGCATTAGTTACTCGGGGCATTTAAGCAGCATGCACCTTAATGCACAATTGTTGCAGATGCAGAGACAGATGGCAAGTATGCAGGGGTTCACTGAAGCATTGCACCATGAGGTAGTTATACTGGGGAAGGATCAGAAGAGAGGGAGAGAGAGAGAGAAAGAGAAACAGCATATTAGGAAGCACGGGATAAATTCCCCTGGGGTAAGGAGCAGTGTTGTATTCAAAGGCGCATTTTGCAGAGTGTGCAAACAGTGGCACCTCGTGAAGAATGAGTTGAATAAGAGCAGAGGAGCAGTGCATCAGTTTATGTAGTGAGTGGGGAGAAGCGTGGCTGGACTTAATAAAGAGGCTGAGGGGGCGTCAGGAGGAAAAGGAAAAAAAGGAGGAGGTCAGATTGCTGGTGAAACCACCTGAACCTTACAGGAAGATGCACAGAGGTTGCCGGACCTCTCACTTCTCTGAGCATTCTTGGGGAAAGCGAGACTTGAAAAAAAGAAAAAGAAAAAAGCATTCCTTACTCGTATTACAAGATGGAAAAGATGGAGCAGCAAGATATCTGCAAGATTAAGCAGTGTGCATGAAGGAACTGCCAATTGTAGACAGTGACTCCAACAGCTGCAACATAAGCAGCATGCTGGGAAAGGTGTGTGATCTTTATTAACACATTTCCTCAAACTGCAAAAACTGCTTTTTTTCCCCCGCTTTTAAATTTACATTTATCTGAGTAAAAGGCTCAAGTACATAATTCCGGGGTGAAACGTAGTTCGATAAAACACAGAGGAAGATAAGTCTGTTTATAATATCAGACCGATGAAACAAAGCAGACTGAATGGCTGAGGTGCAGCCAGACTAGCAGAGATTTCTGGATCTTTGAGGTTTCAACCAAAAACTTGTCCGTCTGGCCCTCTGAGGGACAGCGATTTCTATCTGTCTCTCAGTTCCAGTCAGTTCCGTTCAGCAGAAACTAACCGCTTGGAGAAAACACAGAAAAGGAAAAACAAACCGGGGGGGGAGAACTGGAAGTGGAAGTGTAAACAGTGGCTGCTGCTGAAGAGATTAGCGTGGATTAGTAGAACTGGACGGCATTTCCACATCACAACAATGGCACCAGTGGCTTTTCTTGGTGAACAATGTTGTAACTCTGTCCTCCCAACCTGTCTTGGATTTGAAAAACAGGAAAGTTTAGCCAATAATTTTCTAGATTTAGCAAAATGAGACCACTGTATAGGGTCCAGGTAACGCTCCAGGTGGAGTGCCAGATAAACAGATTTCTGTCCAAACAACTCAATTGTAAGTCAAAGCCGTTTAAAACATGGAATTATGACGTGTGTGAAGGTGTAGATATATAAGGGCAGTGGGAGTGGCTAGGCTGGCCGGGGGATCGGTTGGGATTTGGCTGGACGGTTCGGCCCGATGGCTGAACTTTATTCACTTTGGAACCTTTTTCACGCAGGTCCCAGCTCGATGGGTCCGTCTGTGTTTTGAAATTTGACCTTTACAAATAACTGAGTCCCCCTTTGCAAAGTCAATATCATTTTTCAAACGTCACGTCCATGAACAAAGATACTCGAGGTGCTCATCCTTCATCAAAATGATATATATGAAGAGAGAGAGAGAGAGAGAACAAACTACAGACAGAGACGCTGACAGAGGACCACTGACTTCTTCCATCCTTTGACATTAAACATCTCGTCACAGCGCAGGAATAACGCGCTCAGTCGTTTGTTTTTTTTGGAGAAAAGCTGAGTTCACTGAAAAGCACCTGCCTCTGCACACACGTGCCGCTTTGTGTTTCCCTTACGTGCTGCTCAGACCTCCACCCAAAAGTCTTTTTTGATGCCGGATGCAGTTTTTTGTTTGTTTGATTGTTGTTGTTGTTGTTTTTTTTCTGCACTTCTCCCCGTCTACCTTTCATTTTGTTGAAGGGCATGTATTCGGCAGCATTTCTTGTGTCTTTTTGGGTTTTTTTCTAAGAAACTTCTTTTGTTTACTCCACTTTCTCGAGTAAGTTGCGCTGAAAGTCGCAAGTCTGTGAAACAGAGGGTACCCTTTATGATGTCACAAAGGCCTTTTTTGCTCCTTGAATAACTGATGATGCGGCTCTGCTTTGCTGGAGTTTGGGGGTAAATACAAATCTGATACTATGTCATGTAATGTGTGTAATGTGGACCTATTAGGTGTTGTTAATGTTCAGCACATGCAAACATGCATTTGCCTTTGATCAACTGACTTTCTATCTTTGGATCTTTCATCTCCGTCCTCCAATTTACCCACAATCCATTTTGTCCGGCCATCTCATGGTCTGGAAGCACTCATGCATTGCATTTCTGTTGAGAGGGTAATAATACAGAACGGCAAACACACAACAATTTTAAAAGCTTCAGTTCAGCTGGGATTTCAGTGAAGATTTGGAGTTTCAGGCATTGGAAATCCTGCTGTAAAACTCTGCTAATCTTTTTTGGGGGGTGGAGAGTGGGGGTGGGCGGGGGAGGAGGTGGGGGAGTGTTTCATTCATTCTGTCAGAGGGAAGAGAAATAACAAATGTTTTTCGCTGCAATTATGATAATGGCTTCTTAAAGGGGCGGACTGAGAATTTAGCAGGAAAACCATCACCCGATTGTGGATTTCTGCATGTGGGATGATCTTCCCAGTCTTAAAGTTCTGCAAGAAACGGCCAGACTGCCTCCGGGCCTCAAGCTGATTTGAGTCGAAGTCTGTAAATGTCACAGAACGATGCCAGACCTCCACATGTGGGGCAGACTGTGGATTTGCTCGGTCTCAGTCCGGTTCCCATTATTTCCCCTGTGATGAAACTTGCACCTCCACTATTTGTCCACCCGGCTCAATACACTCATCGCCATTTGGGCTGTTATTGTTAATATTAATGACACTAGAGTGCACGATGCCTTCGTGCCTCTTTACGATTAAGGCGATCGTCGCTATTGCGCCCACTCGCAACCTCAATTAAATTTACAGGCCGTTTTTGTCCGGGCTTAAAGAGCCTCCGACTTCCTCCAGGGGCTTAATCCCATAAACTACCGTGACCCGCTGACATCATAACTTTAAGCTGCCAGACGAGGCGATGTCAAACTACCCTCTAGGGGAGTGGCAGGGGGAAAAAAAAAAACGGATTCAGATCTTTGAATCCGTGTGCGTTGTGCCTTTCTGTGTTCAGCCGCATCGCAGCCGATGCAGCTGGTCCGTTTTAATGACAGTTTGATTTTCTCGCTGCCTAACAGGCGAGCGGGGATGGAATTTAGATTCAGGGCAAAGCTCCACGTTCAGGTGTTTATCATCAAAAGGCGAAGCGTTGTTAGAGTGTTGACACAGCCGCTGTTCCTAAAAGCTCTTAAAGAGGTGGAGACTTTGATGTTCCATTGATAAATGAGCAGATGATTCTTTTAGCAATATAAACATATATACACACACACAGACATATACTGTATATATATATATATATATATATATATATATATATATACATATATTACAATAAATCTGAGGCAGTATCAACTCTCCTGCACCTTTTAATATTGTCCTCCGGGCAGATTTTCATCAGCAATCTGCTTCTTCTACTTCTGCTCCTCCCCTCAGGGGCGGCCTCAGCCAATCATCTGCCTCCATCTAACCCTCTGATCCTCTGCATCCTCTTCTCTCAAACCAACTTACTTCGCATCCTCTTTCGCTACATCCCTGAACCTCCTCTCTCCTCTCTGCTCTTCCTCCGGGCGTCCCGCCATACATTGGCTGTTTCTCTTCTGGACATGGCCAAACCAGCTCTGTCTGACCTCTCTGATTTTATCTCCAAAACATCTAGCAAGAAAAAGACAAAACATTCCAATTTCCCTGAGGGACCTTTCATAAACATTGTGCAAGGAGAAATATAGTGTGAGTGTAAGTCGTGTGTGCTCCACATACAGCCAAAGGTCCCAATAGATCTTTCTTTTGTTTACCCATGATATCGATATACAATAGTCTCCCATGATAGCCTCGCACAAATACTCAAACAGGTATCCAATCACTTTTATTTAGCCCCACGCTGATTACAACCTCGTGTACAACCCTGGGAAAAACCAGCCCGCTGTAACTTACAGAAAAGAGAAAATTTGTCACGGCACAAATTTATGGAAAGATACAGAACAAGCAAAATAAGTTCAGGTGGACATTTTTCACGCTTCATTATATTAGATTTTTTGTGTAATGAGTAACCTTTAAAAACATTGTGTATCGTGCCAGCGGTGCTTTTATTATTAAATAATAACTTCTTCATTATATTGGCTCACGAAAAAAAGCCTGAACTTCATCTTGTCGAACCACATTAAAAGAAAACTAAATTAAATTAGTTTTACATGTTGACTCCATCCATTTGACTTCCATCCACTCCATCCACTTCCACCATATGCGCTTGTTAAGAGACAAAATCTTCAGTTGCACCGAGTTATACATGAGTTGTTTGTAGTCTATCACGTAAAAAAAAAAATGCTTTGGCCTTCCACTATACTTGGCAATATAGTGTTTTTTTTAATTATTATTATTCATATTTTCACTTACAGAACAGCACACAGACTGAATGGGTGGTTTCAAGTGGTCAAAGTAATATCTGAAGAAGTAAACGTGCCAAATGTTCTCAGCCAGGCTCCAACATCCTCCCGTTTCCTCCTCCAACTACTCGACTAAAGCATGGTTTTGTCGTCTGCTGTAAAAATGCTGATCTATCGTGAACGCCAATGGTTTAATTGACAAAGTTAAAATGTCATCTACCATCACATTTAGAAAAGAAATATATATGTCGAGGTCAAATAAGGATGGATGGCTTTATTGTGGAGCCCTGACGTGGTTATTATTGGGCTTTGCCATGGCTGACCTGTTTGGCAGGGCACTAGTTCAGGTATCAGTGCCCCCCTGTGGTTTGTGTAATATAAAGGCTGTATAGCGGCAGCAGCAGCAGCAGCAGCAGCAGCAGTGGCAGCGTCATCGACCAGACCTCAGGGCCAGCAAGCCGGGGATTAGCCCCTGGGAACAAAAGACAAAAACACCAACGTGTTTCTGTGATGCTCACAACAAGGGATTAGAAGGTTCCTACTGACAGGATTAAAACAATACCTACTGTCCCCCCCCTTCCCGTCTTTCCACACCAAGCCATTTCATCCAAACCCCCCACTTGTTACATTAGGAGATAATGTTTTATTTGATTTTTTTTTTCTTTTTCCTTTTGCTTCCCCCCCGTTTGGAGCTTATGTCTCCGAGCACCTTATCCCACTCCCACTTTTTAATGGTTAACCTGCATTTGGGTCCTTTCTCCTCCTTTGGTAGGATTATTTCAATCCTGGCTAATCCTCCAATTCCCTCTGAATACTTTGCGTCTGAGCAGTTATTGTGATGTATAAAGGAGTGCCTTTCCATGAATAAGTCAGAGCGACCGTCCTTATTATAATGATTTTATTATACTGTTGTTTTTTTTTTATTTCCTTACCCAAGACAATTAAAGCAGACCTTTGAGCTACGAGTCCTTCACTGACATTGAGCCCTTGGGCAAGAGTTGGAAGTCAGTCATTGTCTGTCTTTATTTTTCTTCTAATGTTGCATCCTCCGTGTTATTTTTGCCAAAACGTGCTATTAAAAGCTGACTGGATGGCACAACACAGAAAGGACCAATCTGTCTGAATTTTGCAACAGTTCAGTCACGGCAGCATGAAAAATCCTCTGCAGATTTCCGACACCATTTTCAATTTGCAACACCTATAAACAAACAGACTTCGACAATGTTTATAGGAGGAAGTTCTGATTTGAATTTAGCGTGGATAACAACTTGGGTTTTTTTCTACCCACATCGAGGTTCAATTGACAAAGAAAGGAACAAAAAAAAAAGTGAGTGATAGAGTCGCAATCAGCGTGACAGCCAGCGACGATGGCGGCTGTTGACACAGCTGATATGTGGAGATGAGATGACTGGGCTGTGACCACACTGATTGGTCTGATGTAATTGGAATGTTGACAAAAAAATATGAGGCGGTTCTGTAGGGCGACAATTATTCTAAATGCCAGCCTGTCGGGCAAAAAAAAAAAAAAAAGAAGCAAATCACACCCGTGCCAGCCTCCCAGCTATCAATAATTACCCCCCTTTTCCCCCTCAGCCCCTCCCAGACCTGCCAGCAGATATCCAAACAGAAATGTTTACACGTAGATAAGGCCCCATGACAAACCCTGTCAAAAACAAAAAATATGAGGAAAAAAAGGTTTCGCTGTCATCAGGAAATAACCGAACAGCACCAGTAATCTGACCCGAATCAGGACGCCTGCGGGGCAAACAGAGAAATGATTTTTTTAAAAAAAGCAACCCGTAACCTCTGGATCCAAACAGGAAGTGCAGAGGTTGAATGGCTTCCCTGGTTCAGAGAGCTGAAGTGGACACGAGTAGAGCTTGAAAATGATATATATATATATATATATATATATATATATATATATATATATATATATATATATATATATATAAAATCTACTGTTGCCAATTACGTGAGGAAAAAGAAGGAAAAAAACAAACTTTTTCCGTCCGCTTGCAGCAAAAAGTTGCGCTGAAACAATCCTGGGCTATCTGTTGACACGGCTGTCACTCAGCGGCCTATTTTTTGACCTTCACATCAGTCGCTCCTCTCCCTCTGCTGTGTCGCGTCTCCAGATTGACACTTCTGGCGAGCCGGGGGGGCCTCCGCCGTTGTAAGACAGACTCTTTCTGACAACTCAGCACTCGTAGGCACGTCCGATTGGCCGGGAGCCGCGGAGGGGAAGGCAACGCCACAGAAATGCTTGCGTCTCGTCTCCGTTCCGTCTCAAATGTTTTGTTTTTTTTTCTTTTTGGTTCTTCGCGCAACACGTTGTTTTCATGCTTGCGACCATCTGTCTTTGTCCCCGTCTATTTCTGTGTGTGTGTCTGTGTGTGTGTGCACATGTGTGGGTGGGTGTAAACGAGAGAGAGAGAGAGAGAGAGAGAGAGAGGCGCCGTCACTCTCCTACCGTCCCCAAGAGCTACACGTCTCGCTCTTCCTCCCAAATCTTCCTGACCTTCCTCAAATAAAACTATCAGCTGTAATCAGCAGCGATCTCGTCCTCTGCCCCGACATTAACTTTGACGTGTACATGCACGCTTCAAGACACGGCCGCGCACGGACGCAACTCGCGCACGCGCACACACTCACATACGGTGTCTGACTTCTGATGCCACTGCTCCTGCCACGTATCAACGACAACCTGCCGGAAATTCCGATTCTTAGTGAGTCTCAAATTAAACAAGACCCAGAAAACAAACAAACAAAAAAAAACCAACTACTAATGATAAATAATAGTAATGATAAAAACAAGGCTCAATCTTTGGCAGCAGCAGGTAGATGGAAATGTGTCAGAGTTACGCGCTGTCAGCTTCCACCTCATTAAGCTGCAGTCGCAGAAGGCCACTGCGCTGCCCAGCAACGGCACGCTCACTGTCGGACGACACCAGTTACCCTTTGAAGTCGGGTTAAGAAACCTGGGTGTTTGCATGGCAAAGCATGGATAAAGGATGGGATTTGGAGTTGGTTTCAGGAAGGTGAAAGAGGAAAATCGCATTCCACTGAGGTGGACCAGTTAGATTTGGCTGCTTTGTCGCTGTCCTGTGACTAGTTGTTTATCTGGACAACCCAAACCTTGTCGACTCACAGACACTCAGAGGATTCATATCGCTCCAGCGATCGTTCATTTTGTACCACTTTGCAACACAGTACAGCAGGTGCATAGTTCCTATCTCAGCTATGGGGACTCATCACGTGTTTGAAGGATCACACTGCAGCAGGTCAGGAGCAACGTGAACCAGTGTCCAGTGGAAAAGACCTTTCCAAATTCTACCTCTTCCCCTTTCTGGTCTTCCACTGTGTTTTTTTCAGGGTGTCTTTGCATGAACATTTGCTTCTTGCTCACTTGTGCCTTGTTTAACCAAAAAAATAATCAATATTTGTAAAAATAAATTGTAGGAAGGATTTTTTTTTTTTTTTATTACAGCAGTTTGCAAAGCAGAGTGAGCGAGATTTCACCTTTGGTATCATTTTGTCCCAGTTGCGGTTGTAGCAGTTGACCAGCATTCTCCTCCATAGTGCCTCCTACTGGTAGCTTCTGCATTTCGCTCCCTTCTCTGTTTTCGCAAGATGAACGATTGTCCATTTTACATTCAGCCAGTCTTGTAAATGCGGAGGGTGCGCCAGCCCCTCGCTGGCAAGGCAAGATTATCACAGTTGGAGAAAGAGCAAGAGAGCGCTAGTGAAAATGGGGCTCGGTTTTGTCAGTGGGTCACATGGCGGCGGCGCCACGGTTAACTAGCTAATGTGATTAGTTTGAACAGAGGTACAAGTCACATCGTCAGCCTCCATCAAAGTCTGCAGAGTGAAAAACAAACCCGCCTGGAGAGGGAGAGAGAGGGAGGGAGAGAGAGAGAGAGAGAGAGGAGCGAGAGAGAGCTGGGGGAGAGATGTGAGGATGAGCCGACGAGGGGAGAGAAAAAAGAAAAAAAGGAGGCTGATGTTTAAAACATAAAACAGAGGCCGGTAAGAGAAGATGAGGCAATAATGAGGCAAGAGAGGAGGGAGGGAGGAGTGTCAGCCATCGAGAGAACGTCCCGTCCTGGAGAGCGGCGGCGGCGGCCAGCGGCCCGTCTGCATCTCCGTCGGCGGCACAAATGAAGGGCCACTGACAAACACTCACGGTGTCAAGTGTCGACGCCGGCTCGCTGACCTTGCGCTTTGATTAACTGCCTCGAGACCGAGAGTTTGCGATCTCACTTCTCACATGCTTTACTGCGCCACATGAAATATATAAAATTGCTTTTCAGAGCGGCCGCGAGTCCAATTGACCCGAGCGCCATCCTCACAAGTGCACAGTCAAGAGTAATGCGCTGAAAGGAAAGAAAAAAATGCCGGGGCCATTAGGCGGCCTTTCTTTCTTTCTCAATAACTTTGGTTAAAGGAAGAACAACGCATTTTGCCAAAATGCGATTTCTGTCCGACTTTTTTGGTAAATGCGTTGCTGCAGCTTGTAGGATCAGCTTTTGATGTCGCTGAACTGAACTGAGAAACTACTTGCCGCCATCGATTTACCAGTTGCTGGCCAGCTGGTGAAGTGGGATGTGTTGGGATTCTGAGGCGCCACTGTCACCCCACAACCAGCTCAGGGTTCAGTGAGCCGAATGAGTCACGAACCGTTCAACTGCAACTGTTTTATCCTTCGCATTCACCACGAACCTGTTATTCGAATGTCCATGATCCAGTTTTTAGTGGCTGATATTCATATTTTGTTGTTTAATGCATGTAGTTTTATGGATTGATTCCTTGGGTATAGAGGTTTAAGACAGAGAATGAATGCAAAAGACCTAAAATAAGTAGAACACCAGCTGACAACGAGAATGACCATCACAGCTCTAATAATATAATACGATTGCACTCACCCACTCTCTCTCTCTCTCTCTCACACACACACATACACGCACACACACGGTCCCCTTGGGCCCATTGAAGCTTTAAACCCTTTGGGAACTTTAAAATCATTTAGCTTTAAATACTTCTATAATAAACCGGCCAAGACAAAGGCCTGTTATACCAGCACAGCACAGTTTTTTTTCACATTTAAAGACATTAGGGACCACGAGGAAGTGATGCACTGTTTATGACCAAAATACATAAAAGAAAAAACATTCACACCACAATCAGCAAAGATGTAAATTGGGCATCGACAGACATGATCCTGTGGTTTTATTTTCTTCATCCCAGATGACTGGATTTGCGGGGCTTGTGACATTTCTTCAGAGGAGCCTGTTTTTTCCCCCCCCGTGGTTTATTATCGCACCCGTGCATCCCCGCTTAAAGAAAAATTAGTACAAACTAAAATCCCCTGCAACACTGCTCGGCACACTGCTGGCCATACAGTGCAGTAAAGGGAGCCGCGCCGCTTTGTACCTGACGACTTTCCACCCAAACCTGCGGCTGTAAACTTGACGTACTTTCACAAGCACGGCCGTTAAATTTAAAGGATTTTTCGCCGCAGGGCTCCTCCGTCGACGTTTTGTTTTAGTGATTTCACTTCCGCCTGTTTTGTCCTCGCGTCAATTTAAGCCTGGGAGACGCCAATGCATACTAAGTCTCTAATTAGTATTCAAAACATCCGGTCTGACGTTACGGAGCAGCTTGTTAACACTCGCTGGCCTGACACGCAGTCCGACACGCCCATACGTTCGGACTTGGTTTCAAAGTTCAACCTCAGGTTTGAATTTAAAGAGACTAATTGTCTTTTTTGTGAATTGTTGACTCACGGATTAGTGTCACCTTTGTGAAAGTGTAAACTTGTAAAATATCTTAAGTAAACTCCTTTTTACACCAATTTTCCAGCGCAACATTACGTTCTCATTAGCACATTGTTCTGTTATTCGGCCCTTTACTTACTCTAATCTCCGGTGTTATTTTTTTCTTGATCTGCATTTTTAATTGTGCACTTCTGTTTGCCTGTTCTGTGGAGTGAATTTGTTTCTTTTGTCAGCGCACAATGCATTGGTGAGAGTGAAGCCTGACAGTGTAGTCTGCTGTATCCTTATTGTTATTTTTTAACTGTCTAAAATTGGGTCTCATAATAATCATAGAACTACAATACAGAGCACTTCATGTTCAATCGTCCATTTTGAGTAATGTTTTGTTATGCAAAAAATAAAAAGAGGGCAGCAATGATGGCTAAGCTATTGTCAGTGATGCAGCGTAGCGCATTACTAAAAAACAAAAGGGTCCTTTGCAACCAAACTATATATATATATATATATATATATATATATATATATATATATATATATATATATATATATATATATATATATATATATATATATATATATATATATATATATATATATATATATATATATATATATATATATATATATATATATATATATAACGGGAACCTGGTCAAAAAGCAGCCTGACCTTTTTCCCTGCAGCTGAGACTTTAGAACTGTGAACTCTCACTTCTTACTCCCCCTCTTTCCTGAGTCCCCCGCGTCTCTCAGCTGCTTCATGTATGATCACATTTGCCACTTAGCTCCCGACGACCTCTACAGACAGACACTCCGAACTGCCCGAGTGCAGAGAGCTGCTGCTGCCGCTGCTGCTGCTGTGGTTCCCTGCGTGAAGGACACACAGGACTGCCAGTCTGGGCCTCATTAGAACAATATGTGTGATACCTTTTGCAGTTGTCAGAGTGAGGGGGTGAATCTGGTCACACTGCCCCCTCTGGCAGGAGGGCCTGTCACATCAGAAGCCGGGGCCTCCCTCTGATTGGCTGTCGCCTGTGGATGCGGTCTGATTCTAATCTGTGTCAGAGCTGCGCGCACTGAGATAATTAAAAACATCCCGTTTAGAAGTTGCCGCACAGTCTTGTACACTCAAAAAACAAAAAACAGATAACATACTTGCTGCTTCTGTTTTTCTTTGATGTTGTATTTTTTTTTTTATCTCCTATTGTTGACAGGTAGTTTCCACAGAAACCCTCCTTGGGAAACCCACACATGCTGACGTTACTGCCAGTAGGAAAAAAAAAAGAAGAAAAAAAATATATGTATGTACTGAATTACTCTTTGGAGACAACTGCAGTGTTTACCGCTAAACTGTCCAATCACAGTCTTGGCATTTCCAGCATTTTAGTTAGTCGAGAGTTTTTGTTGTTGTTGTAGTTGTTGTTGTTTTTTGGGGGAGGTTAACAGCTGGGGAAATCTTATCGGTGTTTGCTTTTGCCTCGGTGATTATGAAATCACGGCGGATTATAGAAAAGTGTTCATTAGAATGTCAGTAAATGTTAATTGCATCCGGTGGGAAGAGATATATCGGTGCGGGAGACAGCAATCCTGCAAATGCAGTCTATAAAACAATGACATACACCTTCTGACAGAGCTCATAACCGAGACTCTATATCAATTTATCGATCCATCGATGGCCCAATCCCCAAGCCGTTTCAATTTACTAGATTGTACATCACCCGCGGGCGCGCAAACAGGTGCAGGGGCGTAGTCGCACCAGCGCAAAAGCAGGCGCGTGCACACACACACACACTCACACACCCACACACTATTTTTTATTTTACCTCCTCTACATGCACACGGATGAGCACGCAGACACGACTGACTAGCATTTTTCACCCAGAGATGGGGGGAAAATACGCCATAACAGAAATGTCAAGGTGTTTTTAAGGAAGAAATATGCATCGGCGTGCGGCAGCAGTTGTGGAAATGTGACCTTGACTTCCTCTTTCTTCCCATTTTTCTTGCTTTAGTGTTTAAAAAAATGCCAGGTCAGGGTGAACAGGGGGGAAGAGGAGAAGACAGAAAATCAGGAGGGGAGGAAGGTGGGGTGGTGGTGGTGGGGGGTTGGAGGGGAGTTGGGGGGTGGTTGAGGGGTGAAATCAGCAATCACGGTCAGGAAAAAAAAAAAGTTAAATGTAACATTCCACGCATGAGTCACGGCTAACACTGCGGCGGTGAACACAGATCATTCTCTGTTTATAATAACTCCCGCTAATTACTTTTTGGGGATCAATAAAACCTGCAAATTGAATGGAACAGTCTTTCCCAGCAATTTATAGTGGGGCCGGAAGTCTGTGTGTGTGTGTGTGTGTGTGTGTGTGCGCGTGAGAGATAGCCGAAGTTCAATTTAGCAAACGAATGGGAATTTGTGTTTGATGATTTGGCCAACGCATATTGCAATTGACCTTATAGGAAGTTTCCAGGAGTGAAATAAGGGCTTTTAGGTGAAAGAGGGAGCAAAACACGAATCGGAGTTAATTGCGTGCTGGTCCTCTCAGGCACGTTTCACCTCTCCAACTTTCTTTTCTATTCACTCTTTTTTTTCCTGCAGTCCTATTCCTGCTTTTACTTCAGCGACCTACTTATTCATATGCATGGAGGCTAGGACACTCTATATTGAAAAAATAATAAATTAAAAAATGCTGCACTCACCTTTTATCATTCTCATATTTCCAATTGAATATTTTAGCCGGGCTGTTTCCACGCGGCCTGCACTGACAAGTCGAATTGAAACTGTCCGACGTGCCTTAAAAGGCGCATAAATCGCTCGACGTGGCGACGACGCAGCTCTTATATCATCTTTTCCGCACGACGGTCTTGTCAGCGCGCTCCTGCCGGAAGTGCTGACTGCTGCCGAGGGGGATCGGTGGGAGTGGCAGGCGCTTCTTCGGAATCGAAGCAAACCTCGTTGCGTGGGGGGGCTGCTTGAAGGATTTATGGATCCGACGACGCCGCAGTCAGACAAACACATTTACTGCGTTTTTGCTGCCCGCAATTTTGGATGGAGGACCCGCCCCCGTCTCCAACCAATCAAATTCTAGCACAGCATAGCACATTTTTCCATCGTCTTATTCATCTTTCTTTTTTCTGTGCCCTCACACACAGACCGAATTCTTACCTTTTGTGGGGTTAATCACAAATTCAGTCTTCGTCCCTCTGCGTCGACGTGTTTGTACGTCGCTATAGAGCGCCGCCACATCTGGATCAGCCCCGGAATGCGGATTTGCCTCGGGTTCCAATGATTTCACCCCGATACCACAGCTGCTATAAGGAAAAAATGTGACAACAAGTGGAACATAAAATAAGGGATTAACATTGGGGTGGCCTTTCCCGAGGGGCAACCTGGTGGTAGGAAAATGTTTGCGCACACACCTGGTTTCCTCTGCAGGGCAGGTAATTCCACCCAGCAGCCTGATTGCAATTTATGGTTTGATCGCCGCAGCAGAAGTGACAGTGGCCACGGGCGCAACTCTATAAATAAAGGGCTTCTAATTTGTTTGCGAAATGCCTCCTGCCCAACTGGAAGCCGCTGAATCCTAAACACAAACACTCGAGAAAGGAAAAACATTTGAGGAAGGTAAAGAAAAATAAAAAATTCCAGCTTCCAGATGTCCGGCGCGGCTGTGGCAGGCGGCAAACTAAGGCAACATATCGCAGGAAGCCACTTTTTTTTTTTTCTTTCCCCGTATGGAACTTTTTTAACAGTCGTCTCAAATTTCTCAGCGAATTGGCTTCTCCCTCACGCTCGGCCTGTGTGGGCTAATTATGCGGCGGCGTCTCCGTGTAAAATAGGCAGATTTCCAGAGCGAGTTTTAAGGATATCCAGGGAACTTAACACCTGATTAATCACAGTCGCCTCAATGAGATTAATGCAAAAGTCCTGTAAATCAAACCCTGCCATTAATCACCCCCCCACCCCCTTTCTTTTTCAACATTCCCCACTATGGCTGAGAATATTAAATGGGATTTTATGCTTTTTTCCCACAGATCTCTCTTGGTGCGTCGCTCGGACGCTGCCACTACTGCTGCAGAGGAGGAACTCAGTGTTGATGCCGGCTTTATGGAATGAAGCAGTTGAAGACTTCATGTCCTTCGCCTGTGTTTTTTAATTTGTTCCTTTAACACTTTAACTTTCACTTTTTTTGATCATGTCAGTCATGTTGACTCTACTTTATCGCCTCGTTTTTTCTGCTTGACCTCGATTTTGCCAACTCACTCCGTCCACCACTTATCTACGGTTCCGAGTCCCCTACGTGAACCCTCTCTCCAAATAAGTCCATTACATGCCCTCCCAGTCGCCCTCTCTCCGACATTTCCTCCTCTGTTTTTTTTTCTTTTTTTTTCCTCCCCCCAGAACTGGCCAGCTCCTCCATGTAACCCACATGTGAACCAGTTTGTCGTTACACCGCCTCGGTACACACGCACAAAAAACGGACGCTCTCCTTTCTGCACCACGTCACGTCCTTTCTCTTCCCCCCCAATCTCTCCTTCCTACCCCGCGGGACCAGGGGCCTTTACCTCATGAAACAGTCATCAGCGGTGCATAGCTCTTAATAACAGCTAATCTGTTTAAGCAGCCACTAAAAAGGTCATGGCATGGGCTAGCGAGGGACAGAGGGAGGCAGGGAGGGTGGTGCTGAATGGAGGATTTGGAGGTAACAATGAGAGACTATTGGCAGAGGAGAAAAAGAGGAGCAGCAGAGGCTGCAGGATGGGGGGCTATTTTTAAACATATAGGACTTGCACAACTAGTTGTTTTTTTTTTCTCCCAGGGTTACATACAAAAGGCAGTGGGATGGGAGAAGGGGAAACAAAACCACAACTTGCGTAATGGCGCAAGACATAATGGTGAGTTTTTAGTGCAATGCCCCAGTACGAGATCTCAATTGGAGCCTCCGCAGTCCTGCTGCAGCTCAATGGCAAAGTGATTTGCGAACACTCAGTGCCATCAGATCCTATTATGCCCCCCTGCAAATTCTCTCATAATGACCGAACGCAGACGTCCAATGGCAAAATCAATCGGGGATCCATGCGCTTATTGAGAAGCCATCAGAGGCATGGGGTTGGGGGGTGGGGAGGGGGTAAGAGGATTGATGTCGCAGTGGCAACACGTTCTTCTTTTATTTATTTATTTTTTTTACGGGAAAAGGTGGCAGAGGGTGCCGCCGGCAGTCTGAGAGCAGCCATTGTGGAGGAGGAACTGTGTCCATCGTGGACGGCCGGAGGTTTATTGTGTCAACATGCATAATCGATATACCCTTAAAAAGAGGCCTGAGTGTGAGGTTTGATTGCTTGTGTCTGTTTCTGGGGCCTGTTTTCAATGTTAAAGGTCGTCAGAATGGGTGATAAACGGATACTGTATCTACTATATAAGAATATATTAGAATGTGGAGGATTTGTAGGTAGGGTCAACACCCATCACATGGTTTGACACATAAGGCGGCCTTGACTAGATTGGTGACACTCTACTATAAGTCACTTAGTCTGAGCATCAGTTTGCTTTGTTCTATGTTGCCACGACTACTTGACCACTGATGATTTGTTTGTATTTAGTGATCACAACCTCATCTTCTTCCACATTTTATCACAGCATTGCGACGACATGTTACTTTCGCTAGCATTTACCACCTAGACTGGCATGCTTATCCACTTCCAGCCACCTACTATATTTCTCTTCTTTGCTTCCCATGATGGATGGATGGATGGATGGAAACCAGATGGCCCACATCCACGATCACCTCAATCTCATCTTTTAGACCTCCTTAAAACAAAGATGTTGCACGCGACACCATGTGCACTCACACATATTAGTGTAAGAGAACAAACAGCAGAACCCATTAGCAGCCAGCGAATTGAATACAAGCCCTGCCACGTGCAAACGCACCAGGTAGCACCTGCCGGCTGTGGAAATAAGTATCTTTTTAAAAAATGCAGGGTATAAAAGGCCTTGTGTTGCTCTTGTCCTCTTGTTGTCTCTATGTTGTTGTCTTTGTTAGTTGTTTGTGTCCTTTGTGTAACGGCATGTGGTAAGTTGTGACAAAGCCAGTGCTCTCATGTAGGGGTTGTGACGCGCGTCCTTTGCAACGTGACTGGTCAATGCGTTTGGTCGCTGTGCAGAAGTGCAGAAAAGTCGAGCTCCCTGCAGAAAAAAAAGCATCAGGGAAGGACTCAAAACTTTAAAGACTCAAAACATGTTTCCTGACTTCCAGAATGCATAGCAACTTCGGAAATTAGCAAGTATAATATGTAAGCATGTAAGTATCTGGGCTAAACAAAATCTCCAGAATCTCTTCAAAAAAAAAATGCCCTTGTTTGTTTGTTGTGTACATTTACCATTATTATTTATAAATATTTATTTAAACCTTGCAAAAAAAGAAATTGCCACCCTCATTGATATGCCATTCGACGTGTTTCACCATCTGTTTTTAGTTTGTCCTTTAACTTCCTTTTCCTTTCACTCTGTCTTTTTTACGTGCACGCCACTGTGTGTTTGTGTGTACGACTGCAGTGTAGTCAGTTGGGATTCAAAAGGTGTGTTTTCCTTTTTAAATGTGAAATGCTGCTTCAGTCACGAAAAGCTGCAACAAGGCGGTGACTGGAAAAAAAGAATAAAAAAATCATATTATTCTGCGCCAACAATGAAAGTCGGTTCCGTATAAAGCCCATATCGCCCAATGACACGTCGAGGACATTCTTTAACATTATTTTCATCAGAACACGCTGCCGCAAAATAAACGTCTGACTTTCACATTTGGCCTCTGTGATTTTTTTTCCCCACAAGAAAAAAAAAAAATCCCATTTCCAATTCAGATGTTATCAAAACAAACAACATGTTCAGTGAATAAAGGGTATTAAAAAACACAGAGTGCTTTTTTTTAACATGTATAATAATGGTGCTTTTAAGACTGAATTTTAACAAAGCTTCTAAAAAGGTGAAGCGTAAAGCGAAGTGTGAATGGAGGAGACATACAAATTCACTAGTTAGTTATTGTAAGTGGAAGAAGTCATTCAATTTCGGAAGCTCTTACGGTCCTGCTGGCTGCTGGCAGGGTGTTTTATTCATCCCTCATTAACTGCTGTTATATGTTTGTGTTCTTTGAGCCATCATGAAAAAGCTTTTTTTTTTCTTGCATGGTACAAAGAAATTAAAGTTCAGGGTTGGGTTGAAGCTCTGCCCAATTAAAGGACCAACAAACTGTTTTTCTTCTTCCATTTTTCTCACACAAATGTGTGTCCCTTTGGAAACAAATTCCTCCAATTTTTTCTGCAGAAAATATTTTTCGGGGCGGCTCCACTTTCCCCCAATGAACCTTTGCGGATTCGGGGTGCCACGCTCGGGGTGCCGCTCCCACTTGAAAGACCCGCGAGCAGGTGGACTTCCCACCCTCCCAACACAAAAAAAAAAGTGAAAGACAAAAAAGCCACTTCAGAACTCGACGACTTCCAACTCCCCCTGTGGGGACTTAGCGGATTAGCGCCAAGCGAACGGAGAGAAAGACTCAAGAGTGGAAGGCATAAAGAGGGAAATAAAAAAGGGAGGGAGAGATTGGCTTCCCATTCCTATTCCCATTGTGGGCCGTGCCGACTGAATGGCTATGCTAATAGGCAGCTGAAAGTACGAAAAGATAACACAAAACCCACTTGACTTCTTGACACCTACTTGAGTGAGGCCACGCTGTTTCTTCCGAGGCTAGTTGCTATTCATGGGGCCTGAAAGTAACGTCTGTCCGTCAGCCTTAGCGTGGGGCCGATGTTTTCTTCTTCGGGCGTTAAATATTCGCGCGCTGGGCCGGCCACCACCCCCCACGTCCCCCTTTGTTGGCTACTGTTACAATTGCCAGCTTAAGTATTAATTATCATTTAAATGCTTGTTGGAGTGGAGAGAGGCCCCTTTCAAAAGGTGGGGAGTGCAGATTGGGGTCCCTGCGGCGACGTCATGGCAGAGATTTAGCACGATCTCCGGCGAGAGGTCAGCGACTGTTGAGACTCAATCATCCTTGGCAGCTGCAGGGTCTTCGCCAAGCGCACGCGACTCATCGCAAGCGGCCGAGGCGCCTCTCGAGACGCTGCGGAGCTTGGGCGGGCAAGTGGGAGCACTGTGTTGCTAGGATTCCATTCGTCAATTTCACAAGTCCAGGCAGAGAGATCGGAGGGTGAGTGCATTTGCACGAAAAAATATATATATATATATATATATATATATATATATATATATATATATATATATATATATATATATTACTATTAGTTAGATGAGAATTACCCAGGCGAAAACGGGACTCGTCAAACCGCAACACTGTCCAGATATGTACAGTAGTTGTTTAGCAACCAGCTTCGAGATGCACATAACTGCAAATGTGTGTTTGAAAGCTCAAATCAAATTACAATCCCGCAACAAACAAACAGAAAAATGAATTTCAATGCTGCGGCTAAGCGTGCAATGACATTTGAAGAGGGACAAAACGTACCACTCAGGCCACTCACAGTGACAAAGAATCCTCCACATAATGTATATATTCCCCTGCAGCTTGTTCTTTCAGATTTTATCATCCTGCAATATATATACATGTATGAAAAACAGAGGCAGAAACTCTTCAGTGCTGCTTCTGCTGCCAGCTCGTCGCAAGATCAGCGAGGTTTTTCACCACAACAAGTTATGAGCTTCTCACGGCCTCAGCCTCTTTCGAGCCACATTCTTTTTTTTTTTCCCTTTCCTCAACTCTGTCCACAATCCAGGAAGTTTTTGAGCTTCTTTTGGGTGTGAAGTTCTGATGCGGTGCAGAGGAGGTAATCCCCATGTGTACAGCGAAGGAGAGCGACACGGCGTGGACAGTTGAGCTGATTAAAGGGGATGTGATGGTTTCTGATTAAAGGAGAAGTTTTGTCCCATATCTTTGAGAGCGATGACAGCTTAAGATGGCAGCTGACTGCTATGAAGAAGGAGGTGGAGGAGGAGGAGACCAGTAATGAGACGAGCCCTTTTTTTTTTTTTTTAACTTTGGCGAACGTCTCAAGTCTGGCGAAAATATATTTTCTTTTTAGGTTTGCAAGTCGCGTGGTGCGGTCGCGTTTGATCAACATTCAAACGGCTCCTTTCCTTCTCCGCGCATTAGCCTCCAATCAATGATCGGTGTCACGTCATTTATTCATTTATTTATTTATTTTTTAAACGCGCCAGCATTTTAATTCCAAGTGGCCCAACTTTCGAGATCTTTCATTTTGGCTCTAAGTGCTCAGAGTGTTATTTCAATTTCTGCTTTTTAGTGACAGCTTTTCATTGCTTGTGGGCATCCTGTTCAAAAACCCTCCCCTCTGGTAAATATGAAAAAAGGAAACTGCATCAACTGAAGCATGACGTCTCTCAAATGGAGTGGAATCACTTAAACGTTGCCGAGCTTCCAGCCGCACACTGTTTTGTGGTTTTGCCCTCAATCACAGCTCCGTTAAAACAAAGCAAAACATACAAACACAATAACAACAATAAAAAAACAAGGAATTCAAGCTAATGGTGTGACAGACTTTAATTCGCTTTTCAGCTTCCGTGGCCTTACATTAAGGATCCAGGCTACAAAGGGTTGTTTCATTCCTTACTCATGTCAGAAATGCCTTGCGTCATAACTGAAATGGAATTTGTGTCTGGGAGCACAAAGCCGCCTCTCACCATTATTGTATAATAGGGGAAAAATTTGCATATGCTTCCGATGAAGCTGCTGCAGAGGTTGATTAAGGCGCCCCGACATAATTTGGTAGCAGTTGTTAAGGTGTGTGTGTGTGTGTGTGTGTGTGTGTGTGTGTGTGTGTGTGTGTGTGTGTGTGCGTGCGCATGTGTGCGTGCGTGTGTACACTGAAACCTTGTTCACACAGCTGACTTTACTTTGTCCCTAAGTGCCCCGACTTGAACATTTTCAATTGGTTGGAATTTAAATAACTGGAGATGTCACAGCCCATGAAGGGAGACGAGGCCCCAGGGCACCGAGCAGTCGATAGCTGACACGCAGTAATCAACACTGACAGTGGACTTATTAGTAAACAGAACACCATCATATGGACGTACAGCAGGCTCAGATTTTGATTTTTTTTTTTTTTCCATAATAGTATTTTTCCATGTTGACCAATGCTGATTGATATTGATTTAAGGTAAAATCAGTTGTAGGTTAGCTAAGGGCGCTTTGAAAGTGTGACTGACTTGACCAAAGTTCCCTTTTTTGGAGCGTTTGTACCATTTGGTATTAATTGATTAGATTTTTTTATTTTTTATTTTTTTTCCTGGACCCTTATACTTAGATACGTATCCAAAAACCCTAAAACTCCACCCAAATATTGCTGTTTTTTTCTCAAGCTGATATTCTCACTAAAGCATTTTTGGCCTAGCTAAGGATATTCTTTTGGGGGAAGGAAAAAAAAATCCTTTTCAGATTAATTTGAGTCTGTTTTCTGTCTTGCGGCGTCGACTGATTGTGGCATGAGCTCATGCCAGATGAGCCGTGTGGCGGATTTATCTTTTGAATTAAAAGTAAACATTTGTTTGAGTAATGCATGAAACAAGAAGCAGCAGCACTGGCACTGACATTACCACCAAATAAAATAAACTCATGAAGTATCTCAAAATTAGGATCTTTGATCTGTTGAGTCCAACTTTAGTACATGATTTACAAAGTGGTTCAAAAGGGCGAACTTGAGCAGTAACTCAGTTTTAACATCTTCAGTTAAAACTGAACGGTTACACAGTCCATTCAGATTCTTTTTCAATTCCACTTTAACCAACTCAAGGCTTCCCATTGGTGCTACATCCTGTGAACTAAATACTTGCTAAAGTTAGTTGAAAGTAAACGGTGACACGTTGGTTACAATATGAAGGGTCAATCAAGTTATAATCAATACCATTGAAGTAGCATCTATGCAAACCTGTTCTGCATAACTTTGTTGTTTGTTTACAAGTAGCTCCTTATTCATCTTGAGTTGTTTTTATATTTTTTTTTGTTTTGTCATTTTTTTAAAGCCAACAAAACTGATGCAAATGGAGCATTTTCTGAAGAACAGTTTGTTTCTCAGTTCACTGGGAGTTATGGCGGGTGATGAAAAATAAGATCTCCAAATGAAATCTGAAGTAGGACATGTGTTCTCTCATATATCAATCATATATCACATATATCATCAAGCATTAGATCAATCTCTATTCTCAAATCAGTCCTGCTCTTGGAGACTTCCAAAGGGAGAAAATCAATTTTGCTATACAAACTTTTAACTAATTAATTATTCAAAAAGACAAAGAAAAGCATGTTGCATGATTTTTTGCTGAAGCTTTAGAAATTTTTTTTCATTCATCTCAAAGAATTTCCAATCAAACTTAGCCTTTTTTCATGCACATGCTGGGATTTATTCTTTGAGTCAAATTTGACAAATGACTGTTGATGCTGCTGTGGTGACAGCAAAGATGCTGGCCGCGTGCAGCTTGACCATCCATCACGACACGTCCGACTTTGAGGGTAAATCAATCAAACAAGAAACCATCTGAGAACCACTTCCTGGCCGCACCTCCCTGCCAAATGCCATTTTTAGGCAGCTAAGAAGCCTCGCCGCCGCTGCATCTGGAGAGAAAATGCATATCCCCCTACCCCCCCTCGCCAGCCCCCCCTTTTAAACCAATAGCAAGAAAAAGATGCATGGTGGCACAGGAGTGGAAGGGAGCTGAGAGAGGGGGTGGAACCATGGCTAAAGGACAATGGAACTATATAAATCTAAGTGAGTGCATTTGATCATTGGCTTTTGACAGAAACAGGGAGGGGGAATAAATGCAGCCTGAGGAGGGGGAGCAGGAGAAAGAGGGGTGGTGGGGGGGCGGCATGAAGCACAAAACCCACGATGTGGCTCGCCGTGGACGTTTTGTGATTTTGTGCACGTCCGACAAACTGCCTCTTTGTCATGCCAAAGTACAACGGTGGCAAGGGTATAGTGCTGTGATATTTCCAGCCCGCTGTGGTGACACATGTAGTGGCTTGGGGCCATGCAGGTTTAGTTAGAGTCTGACTCATGGTCATGATGTAGTGTCTCATACACTGATAGCTTTGAGACATATGAGCTGGTATTTCCAGTGCCAGACATGGGCTGCCATCCTCAGCCAGATTAAAAAAAAAAAAAAAATGTTCCCGAAGGAGGAGAGATCCAGATTGATGGTGTTCTTAGGTTTGGGGGCAGGTCGGAACCGAAGCTGTCGGGACGATTCTTAGCATGTGCCATGACAAAGAGTCCAGTGGGGCTTGGGGGGAGGGGTCTTTTCAGATGCACAGCTAAAAGCAGGAGTAAGGCCAGATATTACATTCATAATAAAGCAGCAGATGTTCAGTGGATTTGAACCAGTTTTGATTTCATTTAGGGGAGATTTGGGGGACGAATAGCATGTTTTTTTTTCTCTCTCTCTGAGTGTTGACTTTTGTCAATACTCAGTACTTTTTGCTATAACATGCATTGCATGTGAGGAGGAAATATGCTACTTTGAAGTCAGAAAAACATTTTTACACCACACAATTCACTTCCCAAGAAAAAAATCCAAAATGCTGCGTGTGCAGGTAGACTGTTGACACAGCGCTGCGTTGATCGACACTATCGCCTCTCAGCGCAAAGGTCACTGGTTTGGAGTCAAAATTTAGAGCCTGGCAATACATGAAGCAAAATGAACTACCTGCAACTTACCATTCGCACGTGAAAGCTCGATTTGTTCAGTCTTACACTCCGCATGAATAGATTCCTTTGAAAGAGGATCAAGGGCGTTGTTAGTATTTAGGAGACAAGAGCCACAATAACATAACTTGACATCTCATGTCATTACAAATTCTCACCGTGTCGAAACAGTTCATGTTTGTATTGTGTCGCCTATCATGTTGAAGTGGCTTTAATTGGTAACGAAGCTACGACAAGAGAAGTAAAAGCCAAGGGCTCATTAAGGTCGCTGTTCCGCTGAACAACGTCAAATAAAGTAAAAAAAAAAAAAAAGGGGCGTCTAACATTGCAGGTATATTGAAGTTGAATGTTTCCTTGTCATGACCGCCAGTGCTTTTGTGATGAGCAGCTGCTGGTTGATACGGATGAAAAAAAACAACTACAGGGGCCGGGCTAGACCTCAAAGGTTGGTAATGTCGGATGTATGGATCATGCCTGTCTGATGAATTGCAAACTAAATTGTCCATAGGTGTGTTTGTGAGTGCGAATGGTTGTTTGTCTTTGTTTGTCTCTATGTGGCCCTGCGATGAACTGGCGACTTGTACCAACAACTGTTGCTTGTACCCTGTGTATCCTGCCATCACCCTATGACAGCTGGGATTGGCTCCAGCAGACTCCAGTGACTCTGGTATTGAAAATGGATGGATGGATGGTGATTAATAATAGGGAAACATGGATTTTTGTCAGTACGTTTTTGTCCGAACTCTGCCTTAGGAGGAACGGGTTGGCACAAATGTCAACACCTTCAGAAAAAAAAGTGAGTCTCCCCACTTTTTTACTTGGACACAGTACCTGGACATGAATAGCCCGACTAGCCTTAAGAACCCATCTTTTAAATGACTCTTGAATTTTCAGAAACGGTAAACACTGCCACTTTTCACACAGTCCCTCCACCTAAAGCACTCTGCTAAACCCACTCCCCAGCTTTGGAAAAAAGAAAGAAAGAAAGAAAGAAAGAAAGAAAACAAGAGGGCCGGTGTTCAATTTCATTGACTGTGGTTGTCACAGCTTGAGCACAATTAGCACGCAATTCCCCAGGTGCTAATTGCCGCACTTTGGGTCAAAACGGTTCACACGCCAAACAGGCCCTCGTCACGTCCGCACAAGGAAGAAAAAGAAAGTCAGGGCGGCTCGTGTCGGAGGAATGGATTGGCAATAAGGAGATGGGGGTGGACAAAAGAGAGAGGTTAAAAAGAAAAAAGGACGAAATCTGCAACAGCTCCCATCGACTGCCTGCTTTTGTCCGGGGGGTTGTCGACCAGAGACGTTGGGTGACGGGTGCACAGGTGCACAGGTGAAGAGACTCTTTGCGGTGGTGTCTGTTATTGCAAGCATGGGGAGTGGAGAGAGCGACCAATCAATTCCTACATTGGGTATCAAATCACAATTGTGTAAAAAGCAAAACCAGCGAATACAATTGATAAAAATAATTCAATTAAAAATGTGCAGAGAGAAAGATATGAGTTTGTCATCGACGTATTACTTTCCTGAGCGCCGTTTCTCCACCTGAACCACCTCCCAATACGGTGTCGTGGACAGAGACGGCAACTGGTTTTCACCTCACACCCCATGGTGTGTGGAAATTAATGATTTTTCGGAAAAAGCACAACAACGAACTAATAAAAATGACCACATGAGTACGTTTGTTGAGCTGAAAATGTAACACTGTGACGTTTTTTTCCAACTTTGTTTTGAAGGACCTTTTCTCAAGCAAAACACTCCGTGGAAGATCTCTGTTGGTCGGAGCACAGATCAGCGTGTTTAGGTGACGGTGTGGAGGAGAGTGTGGTACGGCCTTCTTTTGTACTGTGCTGTTTTTGAACAGTTTCACAGTTGTTGGCGCGCCACACTGTTTCATCTCTCTGCAGAGGGTCTTGAAACCAGACCTGCTTTTCAGGTATTCCGTCTCTGTGGTGTAGCTCCTCTCGGCCATGTATTTTTCTTTTCTTTTTTTTTTTCTTTTCTTAGAAAAAACTGGTGGATGAGGCATTTGTTGCTTTTATTTTTAACTTGACACTCTCTAACAAATCCATTTTATGCCAATAAGAACTGCCTGGCCGAAACGCTAAACGCTGAAGAAACTAGAAAACTCATATTTTGGAAAGAAGAAAGTTTTGAGTTATAAAAGCAGTTGAGAAGGACAACTTGCTTAAAGAGTAAGAAAAGGCTCAGGGACACCCGGTGCAGAAAACTTTCAGCAGCTCCTTACAACACACAGGGAATATAAGATTATTTTTTTATTTTTTTTTGAATTTTCTCCGAATGTTCAACAGTTGGGGAACAAAATAATAAAACAGACAACCCTGAGTTCCAATTGTTTAGATGCAAAGCAGACTAACAGTTCTAAATGGGTTCCCGTGAGCTTCTATCAAAAAATGCGTTTCAGTGACTCAGATTTGTACGTCATATCTGGGATAAAGCACGGATATGGTAATTCACACCAACTGCCAAAAACCATGTTTCACTCAAACCCCCCAGCAGGTGCATCTGGCTTTGACACAAACTTTACAAAGAGACTAAAGCATGTGATTACTGTGAAAATATCTGCACTTGCCCAAAAATGACACAAGCACAAGTCAACTAATTTATCATAAATATACTAACCAGACGGAGGCATGCTTATTTTCTTTTGACTTATCTAAGGTTCCCACTGGAGAAAGAGCCCTTGGAAATTGTCTGGAAAGAGGTAGGAACAATTTTGAATATTTGGTCACAATGGGCACATTTCAAATGTGCAAATGTCATTGGTAGGACATGGCTAGATGCTGTTCAATGTGGTATTCAGCACCACTCTTGCCAAGTAACCTGGAATACAGGCTTAACCACTTTGAAAACGTCCCTTTTATTGGTTTAAAGACACGATAAAAGCTAGCACCATAGCATCCTTCTTGCTAATCTCTTGAGCAGCAGATATTGTTTATTACTTGTAGTTTTTTTTTGTTTTTTTTTTCATCTTGGTCTTCTTGTGTGTGTGTGTGTGTGTGTGTGTGTGTGTGTGTGTGTTTTCCTTCAGAAAGTCGTTTTTGTGAAAGAAGGTAATGTACTGGAGAGACAGAGTGAAAACACTTTCTTTCAGGCTTTGGCAAAATGGAATTTCTGTTGAAATCAAGTTGCTCATAACTCCAGGTGGTCTCGCCTCTCCTTGCACCTCTCTAACCTAAGAATGCAGATTGTTCATTTATGGATTTGTGAGATTTCATTGCTGAAATCTGAGTTAATCAGCACAAGTGCGAGGTTAAAAATGAATAGTCGATGAATAGTCAAGTAAAATGAAATTAAATCAGCTGTATTTTCTGGTTGATCCTCATGACTTCACCAAATAAATGCTAAATGCAACCATTTACTACTAACAAGGTCATATTTTTTTGGTTTATTTGTTTGCTAGAATCAAAATTGACAAACTTTGCTAGTTTAAGCTATCCTGTCATTTGTTGCAGTCTTATTTTAGGTTCTAATTAATAAGGAGATAATTTTAGTGTGCGTGCGCACATGCGTGTGCATGAGGCAGCTGCCTCTGTTCTATGTTAATTTAAGGTTCTTGTCACTGCTAATTTGGAGCATCAGTAAGACCTCCAAAGAGGCAAACACCCCCTGGGTTATTGCAGTCGTGTCCCCATCAGGACCTTCATGATCCATTGTCCAAGAGCAAGAGCTGTCAACATGTAGCGCAATGAAAGTTAAGGCTGGGATTTCCAACAAGTGTGGAAGGAGAACAAATGTTATCAGTTGACAGTCGACCATTACCTGTTAGGGTTTTTATTTTTAATTTTTAATTTTTAATTTTTTGCTTTTAAATGGATTAGGAATTATGAGTAATCCTGTACTTCTGTAGGACAAAAACATTGCCTTGTTTCTTCCTTTAGGACATGCATCAAGCCCCTTAAAGTGAGTCACTGATCTCAGTAGTCATACTGTCAAAGTCAAAATCACAATTACCAATATCTGTATTTTTCGACCCAGACTCCGGTGGCACTTACATGTCGGATTAATAACAAACACCCTAAACGAAACTCTACAACTGGACAGAATTATCTTACTATCCGAATAGTAAAATAAGAATCATAGGTGGTTTGAAAACGGAGACTCCTTCTTACCATCGCTCTATGCAACAAAAAATAAAATAAAAAATAAACCATCTCACTTGCTTGACATTTTAGATCTTTTTCAAAAGTGCTTGGAGATCTAAACTTACACAGCTAATACATACATGCATGTGGGGTGATATAGGAATGCAGGAAACATAGGGATTAAACTTCTCACAAGCTTCTTGAACCAAAAAAAAACTACATGTTCTGGTGGAGTTGTGCTGTTGTAGACTGTTACAGCAGTTGCGGGAACTGTGTACCGCTCCTAATCACCTTTTTTATGTATTTTCATTTCCAGCGCATTGATTCTTAAGATGTTGAGGAAACATTGGTGTGTGGAGAAACGAAAGGGGGAAGAGTGTGGGGGTGGGGGGTGACACCAGTCCTCAGGGCCGAACAGATGGTGAGAATTAGTTGGTGCGTTGGCATCGCTGTCTGAGCAAGAGTCTGTCCAAAATTATATTGTTGTGGGGCGACACACCCGCACGCACGCACACACACACACACACACACACACACGCATGCAACATGCACCTTTGTGCATGCCAATTCAGATATAATGCACGGATGTCCTCTACGTTTCATCATCAAAGCCTTATCAGGCTGCACGGGGTGTGAAGGGGTGAATATGAACCGGATAAAACAAATCGTTTGATGTGTGAAAGACAGACACTCCAGCTCCAAAGTACTTAAGCTTTCCCTCCCAACGGACTGACAAGGGATGAGCGGTAGGAGCCAAAGAACGGGCGGCCTCCTCTTCCCCCCTCTCTTTTTTTCCCCCGCCCGTCACGAGGAGTTTCCAGAGAGTTGCGTCATTGTTTGTGCGAGGTCCCGGTGTCAGCGCCTGGAATGTCAATTAAATAAATAAAGTCAATATTGACAGACGTTTCAGAGAGCGCGAGACAGTGAGTCACCGGGAAATGTAGCGAGCATGTGTAGAGTTATTCGAGCTTCCGTGTGTGTGTGTGTGTTAGTGTGTGCTTTCGAAAAGAACTACCAAAAAAACCCAAAAAAACAAAAAAACAGCAAATTGTTCCATGTGTTCCCTTCTTGCTGCTGCTATGATTTAACAAAATGTGTCTTATTATTTTCAAGATCCATCCGTTTCAACTTTTTTTTTTTCTTTTGTGCACACTCAGCCTCATCGCCATCATCATCATCATCATCATCATCTGCGGAAATCGCCCTCTTGTTGAAATATGGATTTCCACAGCTATTCCTCACTATCTCGCGAAGTGAAACAGATGGCAGATTTGGGTTTCTTTGTAGATATTAAAATATTCACCAAGCCACCGTTAATTCTTTGATTGTCTGGTTTGACAAAGGCCCCTTTTTTTAACTCTGGCTAATTTCCCTTCAAAAGGATTGGGAGACTTTCAATGCGTTATCAGCATAGATATGGCTCTCTTAAGAGGTCTTTTAAGATAAAAGGCACCCTGTGCTCTTGTGCCAAATGCCCACCACACCTGACCCTTTTCATGTGCCGAAAGCCTTTTTTTTAATATGACAATTTCCTCATTGCCCGCAAGGTTTTGAAGACATTCAAATGTAAAAAAAAAAAAAAAAAAATTAAAAAAAAAGCCTCAGCCATATCCACTCAATGGTCCTTGAATCTGATGTCATTAATTTCGTGTCGTCTAATGAGTCGGAGCTCAGAACTCCGGGTTCCCCATCTGTTGGAGTCACAAAGAAATTTCATTACGGGTGGTCAGTGAATTTCACAAGCAAAAAAATTATCATATGCGCAAAACACTTGCTAATGATGACCACAGGACCGGAAAGATGAAGTGATGAGATGAGCTTTGTTGGGGGTTATGAGCCTGGCGACCAGATGCCAAGCCACCTGCTACTGGACTTCAATGAGGGAACAAGACAGAGCAGCGAGGCTGTGGCAAACTGGAAGGGAGATTCAATCTGTCTGATCTTGTTTAGGTAAGATCAACAATGAGGAGGAACTGTCTCTATGTTCCTATAATTCAACCTTAAGTCCAATGCTTCCTTTTTCTGAATGTCTGCACCCCTATTAAGTCCAGGAAGTCAAAATAATGGCAGGAAACCAGATGAAGATTGAAGGAGGGATGTTGGAATTATTAAAATAAGGGAGATGAGTACTTCTTTAACATGTGGCTATTTATAGCAAACAAGTTCAAGACGAGTCTAAGAGAAGAGGAACAAAGGCAAAAAAACAAAAAAAACAAACAAAACAAAGTGAAGCGCATTTTCAATAAAAGTTGTATAACACTGTTGGTGAAAATGTGGTTAATTTATATATTTTTTTCAGAATACATTTGACCTTGCATATTGAAAAGCCCAGTGTGTAGCGTGTCAAGGGCTCTGTTGGCATGGAATGAAATGGAAAAAAAATAAAAAATAAGAAAACATCCACTATTCACGTGTTTTTAGTTCCACAATAAAGAAAAAAAATATATTTTTCGCAAGTAGGAAGCATTTCCATAATGAGCGGTTAAACAGTGCAGAATTTACTATGCAGGTCAACAGTTCGGTCAGGTCAAATGTCAAAAGGTCTACAGATCATATGGAGGCAGCCATATTGCAACCGGACGTGGCAACAACAGTTCGCAAGGTGAATCTGACATGCTGCTGCACAAGTCAGTACATCAGAAAACAGAGATCAACATGACCGCTCCCCTCACAACTGCCTTTCTGGTCGATGCACATTTTAGTTTTTCACCATAAAGGTGAAAAAACGTCCGGCACGTTCATGAGGACGGCGAAAATGGAGGGTGATTTTTATCACTCAACAGTTCCATGAAGTCTTGAGATTCATATTGCTTCCAAGTGCTTTTAAGCCCTTAAGTGGGAATGTGAGTTAAGTCTCAAGGATGAATCTGCATTGAGTCAGCGGTTGATTCGTTGAAAAGGTCACATCCGCGGAGGCATAAACAAAGACTCTGCATCTCTATAGAATATGTTTCATTAGCTGCCTAAAATAGAATAAGGTCCACAGCACTCAAGACAACAACAACAACATGCATTTTCTCCAACTAAGTGCCTCACTTGAAGAGCAAGTACCAGTTTTAATGGAAAAGACCTTTGGTCTGCCTTTTTACCTAAATCTGTTTCTGAGTGTGTGAATGCACAGACTGACGTTGTCTCCCATATGCTGATGGCCCAGGTCGAGTCATTTATCCTATTCAGGAAGCAAGGGATTGATCGTGCCCGTGCCATTGCTGTAATTATACTGTCATCACTTAATCAACCTTATTGGATTCCTCAAGCGGTCGCAGTTCCTGAGGCTTGGGCCTGGAGAAAGATTGACTTTTCAGACAGGCAGAGAATGAGAGTGATAGCGAGAAAGAGAAGGATGGCAGAGGGGAAAGAAAGGGAGAGACCAAATTAAGCATGGAGTCATTTGAGAGGCGACCCGATGGTCTAATAAGGCGAAGGAGATGAGATGGAAAAAGTGCATGCATTCCGTACTAAGTCGCGGAATGAAAAGTTGAGTAAAAATGCTCTGGTAAAAGTGGAAATACTGATTCCACTTAAGGCTTGGCGAAACCTGAAAAAGTATATTGGAAGATATATTTCCTCAGGAAGTTGTGACATCTCTGTTTCTGTACAAAGCTATTCTCATTAAAATAGTAACTTGTTCCAAACAAACTAACTAAACTACCAACTTGTAACCAGTGTTGCCAACCCCTCAGGAAGTCAAGGTGCTAAAAGTCGCTAGAAGTCACCAAATGACGCCATTGCCTAATTCGCATAATTGGCATTTTGCACTTGACCGCAATGGACGCTGTAAAAATGGAATAACGTCATGGGAGAAACCACCCTAAATATGTTATAGAACTACACATTTACTGCAAACTACCATTTTTATTTACATAGTCTTGTTTTATATGATAAACATTTTCTGGAATTGTGTCTAAAAGAGGTTCAGTTGTGTTTCAATGCGCAGTATCGTTGGCTCGAAAATTAGTGAAGAGGTTTGGCTAGCCAGAGCCTCGCAGCTGCTTTTATGCGTGTCACATATCTTTAGCTTTTGTTTTAACCACCTGATTTAAGAGGATTGTCGTTGGACTATAAGTCCTTCTTGGAATTAAGGGTGAGTAAGTGACTGAGGGTGTGTGAGTCAAATGCAGTGATATATTTTAGTGTGACGATGAATAAACCTTTACATTTACATCCCGCTCTGTAAGGAAGGGCGGGATCAGCCTGCGCAATTAATTTGCTGACTGGACACAGAGTGGTGAGGGTCTCTGCTCCTCTCCTGACTGCAGGTGCCTGTGACTGCCACTACCTTGGGGTGGGGGAGGGGCTCTTTTGCACATTATAGTAGATGACATCGACCAAAATTTTAGTAGTTTTGATGATTCTTTGTTTATTCCTCACTGGTGTTAATGTTCCTGTGACCTTCTGCAAGTCCAATTGTCAACATTGGCAATGCACGGGTTGCTCTGTTTGCTAATCAAGCAAAAAGGGTTCAAGTGAAACACATATATGTCCTAAAATCTAAAATTTCATAGACAACATTTCCAAATATTTTCTTTAAACATTCCAAATAATTACTTGGCTTGCTCTCCTTGAAGCGAAGCCGTGTCCCTCGCACTGCATTCAAGTGTATCTGGCTGAGTGTCCTTCACTGCAACATTAGATTAACACATCCCATGTGTTTTTATGTGATATCGCATTTGGCTGAGCTTGATCTTGACGCTGTTTGCAATAAATGCAAAGTGAAGCTATCATTGGTCTGGTTTGGCCTGATTTTAGCAGAGAGGTGCATCCACTTCTGCACTCCTCACAGAATAGCCAACACTGTTCGTAGTGAAACTGCTAAAGGATTTTAAAATAATGCCAAAGGTTTCAATATGGATGGGGGGAAACACAGGAGGTACAGACAAAGATGTTAGGGCATCAGGTAGGAGGACGCTGGCGCAGACTTCTGAGAAATTGTTTCCTCAAGTCGGCGACGGCGCCACCAGCGAGGAGGTAACAAATGGTTGGGGTGTCAGCGGCAAGAGAGGTTTAATAATTCATTTGTCTATGGGGTGGCAGAGAGGGCTGCTTTGAAGAACTCACAGATGGTCATCAGATTGAAAGAGGTACACACCAGCCAACACACACCTACACCCAGGCCCTCGCACATACACACCGGTGGAAAAAAAAAAAGAAAGAAGAAGGAGAGGAAAAAAACGGGGGTCTGTTCTGGAGACGGGCACATCACCTAGGTGCACACCATATGCCGTGGTGGCTGACAACCTGCTCTCCTGGCCCATGCTGAGAAAATGTGCACAAAAACACGTACGCCCTGCGCGCTGAGAGAAATCTATCCCGTTTCATAACCGCTTCACTCCCACCCCCCCAACGCAAGGGTCCTTTCTTGCATGCTGATGCGCAATTGTGTGGCAGGGGAAGATAAGCACTTTGCGGGCCAACAGGAACGCCTGGCAGTGTGACTCCACCTGCGCACCGGCGAACAAGCGAATCCGTCGTCGTATTTAAACACAAAAGGGGCCCGGGTATATTTTTTCGAGGGCGGGGGGGGGTTTGAGAGTCCTGTCAATCTGTCATTGTGCGAAATTACCCACCAAAACGACACCATAACCTCCTGTGCCATTTCACGTCTGACTAAACCCAATACAAACGCTGAATAACCCACTGATTCTAATGGCTGAGTGACGCCTACTGTAACATGCAGAAAGAGGGGAGAAAGAGAAACGCTTTGCTTCCTGCTGTCTCGTTAGAACACATACCTGCTAACCGAGCTATTCAAACAGCAGCCCACCTCTCCTTTCAATTACTGCGGTGACTTTAATGGTTATGAGTTCTCCTCTTTTGTGCCTGGCACACCTTATTCCTCCCCCCCCCGTGTGGCTTGTAGGTGATTACTTCGAGGCAGTAAAGACCTCATCTTGTCAGTTTTGCAGACATCCCACAGATGAGCTGTCATTTTTAAAGAAGTCTGGGTTTTTGTAAAGGTTTGTGCGAGAGGACAAATTGTGCAAAAAAAAAAAAAAAAGTTTTCCATGTGAAATAAGGCAGGGATTGGTTGAATTTGGATGAGATGGCAGGGCTTGGTTGTCATGAGATCAGTGGTTGCCAGTAAAACCTGATCCTGACAGATGGGCCGTACACAGACGGATCAGACCAGACTAGTGCAGACAACAAATACCTTCACCCCGTCAACCCCAACAACTCGGGAGAGGGCACTGAGGAGGCAGTGGGAGTGCAATGGACAGAGGGGGAGGAAACTGGAATGAATAAAAAACCAACATAGTTAATTATAATTGGAATATCATTGGAAAGAAATAATGTGAGCGTGGACGTGTCCCAAAGAGTAACCCGACCGTCACCTTAAGTGTGCTGGGATAGCCAGATTGATAGTTTCTGCATCTTTATAATGTAGGTTTTGCAGTTAGATACTTATTTAGGCTTTCAGACTTTAGAAACCTAGAATCAGCATCCCACAATGATATCATTGCCGGACATCCCAGAATTACCTTTCCTTTTGTGATTTTCAGTTCAGCTCTTTCGGATACACATTCTCTCAAACACCTGCATGTACTGGGGAACCTGCACCTCAACACTTTCTGGCCAGTTGTCTTTGATTGCTCTTTTTTATTTATTTATTTCTTTTTGCCCGGGCGTGACGTGAATTGTCATTAAAATCAGCAGCACGGATCGTTACGCGACGTGACGCGCATTGACGTAATCTCCATGGCGACGAAGCCAAATCACAGGTGCAAAGGGCAGGTGGGAGGAGTACGGGGAGCGGTGGTGAGAAGAGAGAGGCGACAGAGTCGTACAATCAGTAGTGACAAGTAATCGCACGGGAGTTTCAGAGGGGGCAGACATCGCGGCTTGGCGGAGACATGGCAGGCGATGACTGGGCTTGAAGTACGCAAGATTGGGGGCCTGATGAGCCTTAATGGAGTATAATGTTGAGTGGGGGGGATTGGATTGGGGGATGAGCTTGAATGCAGGGCTGAGAGCGAAAAACAGAGGAGATGTGTTAGAGGGAGCCCCGACAGGGCCAGGCGAGTGTAAAGATTGATTGGTGATTGCACTCAGATTTTGGCGGCTCCGAGTGTGGAAGAAATAAAGAGCTGGAGAACAGCAGAGAGAGAGAGCGGGAGAGAGAGAGAGAGAGCGCGAGTTGTAAAGAAGAGGTAATATAAACCCCCAGATGCCAGATATTATTCCTACAGGGAGGCGAGATGACAGGAGTCTAATGAGTTCCCTCATAGCCGAGGAGCGGTTTCCACCTTATGAATCACACAAACACACACGCAAACACACACACACACACACATGAACATTCACATTGCCGTAATGAATTACTGGCCTCTCAGCCTAAAACCTTGGCCCCCGCACCTGATGGTATGATACAAGTATCCATCACGTTGCGCCATCGAATCGATCTGTCCATGAGCCGCTTGATACAAATACACACGGAATCGAACGCGGCACCACAAATTCTGTCAGTCGCTACCCTTGAAATTTGGGACGACATTCTCCGGAGGATTGTTCGCTTGCAACGTACGTCAATATATTGACGACAGTAAGCAAAAGCATGAAGTCGCGGATGGGCTTGTGAATGCTTTCAGGATGTTGTGCTTTCTTTAATCGGGTGAAATGCCACTTTTATTCCTCGCAAGGGAAAAAAAAAAACTACAAAAATGACGTACTTGCCACGTCGAGTTAAATGCCGGTTTCATCCCTCGTACATAAAGACGGCCTTGCTTCTTCAAGTGGGTTTACATGAAGCAGAACATTACAGTTTTAATCTGGTTGTGGGTGAAGCAAAATAGAAACTCTCCAAACAGAGTAAACTGCCCCCAAACCAAATGAAGTTCATTCATTCATCTTCCATACCCGCTTTTTATTCCCAAGCTCAGGGTCACGGGGGTCTGTTGGAGCCTATCCCAGCTGTCATAGGGTGAAGGCAGAGTGACACCCTGGACAAGTCGCCAGTTCATCGCAGGGCTCACATTCACACCTACAGACAATTTAGAGTGTTCAATTGACCTCACATGCATGTTTTTGGAGTGTGGGAGGAAGCCGGAGAACCCGGAGAGAACCCACGCAGACACAGGGAGAACATGCAAACTCCACACAGAAAGGTCCCAGGCCCGGAATCGAACCCACAACCTCCTTGCTGTGAGGCGGCAGCGCTGACAACTATTTCAAGTATTTTCACAAATCGTTCACAAGAGGGGCTAAAAAACAAAAATGTACCATTAATGAAACAGTTCAAACGAGAGACTTTACAATAAGCTGTCTATACGAAATAATGGTAATTTGCATCATAGAGGGAATGTGAAATCTGTCTTTGACTTCAACTGGTGGGTGCCATCGTTGCCCCTATTGAGTCGCACAGAGATAGGAACACCATCCTGATGGTTTACCTCCATTCTAGGTTGGACATTCCAAGACCTGAAGCCTTCTTCATTCACCTGTCTGCTATACAGCTGCATCCACAGCTTTGTGGGTCTTGTGAAGAGCAGGGAAGAAGAGAAGAGGACTTTCAAAATGTACACTGTGAACTTTGTATTTTTTTTGCAGTATGAATGTGCTGCCCATCTCCCATTTGGCACTCTTCCAAACTGCAAGTTGGTTTAATGATTAAAATGAATCAATAAATATTGTCATGGACTGCACAGAAAGATGATATACATTTCCATCTTGTCAGCAATCAAGTAATCATTTATCATTTTGCATGTCAGACTACACGTGGTGCTTATATAGACCAGAGTGCATTAAATCACTTTGCATGTATAAAAGTGGAGCAGGACTATTAAATCTGAATAATTTAGATCAGAAAAAAAGGCATTTAACTGCAGCTCCTGTCACTCATTGTTTCTGCCAAACCACCTCATTGAACCGAGTTAATCTGAAAGCATATCAAACTGAAAATGAAAAACATACTTTAAGGCAATGGCATCCCATATGTAGACATTAAACCTAATTATTTTCAATAAAAGTGGATATTTCTAATATATTTTCTTGATTCTGAGCTTCTGACCTAACCTTTTCACTGCCAATCCTGAATGCCTTTAGGTACAATTGAAAAGACATGGGATGAGACCTTTACTTGCGTATGAATGTCTAGCAGGCGTCATTCACAAATCAGCGACTGATTAACTTGACATTCAACAACTATGAAACCTTGATTACCTTTAAAGTCTGTACTAATCTGTGTGACATTACAGTGTATGGCATCTGGTTTATTAGAAAAGATTAAAGTAATGTTCTCTATGAGGGCCATTTGTGGCTTTTAAGGAAAAAGACTAAACAAAATAGTCTCAAGAAAATATTTTTTGCCAGTTGTGGACATTGAATCCTTAATAATAGAAAAAAGAACGAGGGTTCCAGGTTTTAATGTCTAGTTGCTCTCATAAACTGCTGTGGGTGCTTTGCAATAAACATGTACTCCACGAGTCTCACTGAAGTGCGTTCAGTCATATGACTAAATGAAAATGGATGGTTCCACTTTAGATGTTGAACTCTGTGTTCATTTGCATGAGTGTGTGTGTTTCAAGAGACGGCAAAAGAACATTTTGTGTCCACAGCGTCATACTGAATTTGTGTGAGACTACTTACAAAACAATTTTTAAAAAGAGATATAGAGATGAATTTGAGATACCGTCAGACGTTCCTCATTATCAATAGGTTTGACACCACATTTGACACCCTTTAGCCAGAACAGTGTGTCCATTTCTGCAGCCCTTATTTGAAAAGACACACTTACCGACAAATTGCTGCAGGGTGTTGACCTCGAAGCCAAATGTATGTGCATGTTTCTAAAAGGGTGACATCATTAAAATACTGCTAGAGTCTCGCAGTCTACTAATGTCATGGAGATTGGTAAAGGCTTTGCAGGTAATCAATGGCGAGCTCAAATGTCAAGTTAATCAGTCACTGCACTCATGAATGAAGTCTGCAAGGTCTCCATAATCGAGTTGAAGGTGCTCCATATGACATCTGACACCTTTGCAACAGCACGAAGTACTGAACTCTCATTCAACAATCAAAAAAAAAATGACAATGAAAGGCACCGCTTCATATGCACACTGTTGAGCGCTGTGTTCTTTGAGTATTTAAAATGCTACTGAAGAACAGTTTGCCTCACGCATTTCTTGCTGACTTTCTGTGTAACTTTGTGGATCTTTAAAACTTTAAAACTTACTATTACAATGGTATTTTTCCAATCAACATGGTGGGGACCTTAATTAAAGACAGGACATTTTGACTGCTCTGACTTAATTACTCCCTCACACTTTATTAAATTTAGGTAGAAAGCTTAATTGACTATAGTAACATGGCAACAGATGAGGTTAGGTTATGGTGATGGCTACGGTGGTTGCAGTGAGTCTTCAGAGAGAGGGTTCTTACAAAAGGAATGGAAAATGACTGGGTTTTATTGGAAGAGCTGTCAAAGAAAAAGTGTGTGCGTGTGCCTGTGTGTGTGTGTGGTAAATTGCCATTACGAGGAATACTACACATTTTCTGACCAACACTGTCGGGACTTTTCTTCAAACCAAGGTTCATTTTGACCAGACTTCACAACTTTTAGAGACTGAAGTTAAGAGGCAAGATGCGAATACGGTACAAAAATGCTGCACAAAAGAATGAAGAATTACTAGAAGTCAATATAAGTCCTCCTGGAGAAAGAGAAATGTGTGTCTGTGTGTGTGTATGTGTGTGTGTGTGTGTGTGTGTGTGTGTGTGTGCAAGCCTCGTGAGGCCAAAAACACATTTCTGACCAGCAGAAGGCTGATCTTGCTTTTGAGTGAGGGCATTTTATCTGATTCCCACAGTTTACTCATTAAATAATATTCAGAATACTTCAAGCTTGTAGTAATGTGTAAACTGAGACTGGGTAGGAGGACAAGGGATGGGAAAAGATTGAGAGTCAAGACCTGAGAATGACAGAGAAATAAACTTGAACCACTGTTTGTGTGTGTATGTCACTGCCACAATTCCTGCTGCCCACAGCTCTGTGACTCAATGTTGAGTCCTTGAACCTACACATACACAGGTGCACACACAAAACACACACACACACACACACACACACACACCAGCAGACATGTTTGCTGCACAAGTGAACAGTAGCACCAGGTGAAGTACCACCTCGACGACGTAAAGCTGTACTTCAGTGTCAAGACTCTCAAATCATCCTTCATTACCATTACTCAACCACTCAGCTGCTGTTGAAAGAAAACAAAAAAGAAAGAAAAATTGTGTGCACAGCGGATTCCGTATAATCAAGGCAGCATTTCGTTATTCATTAAAGTCTCGAGCGAAAAATGGCGTCTGAACACCATGGCGGTGCGAAAAATGCGGTAAATACTCTGGCTGCGGCTGCTTCAGCCTTCCAGCAGTTCATTTACGCTGCGCCGCTCCGCCTCCCTGTCACCGCTTCAGATTGACTGTAGCCAACTCATAAAATAAAGAGAGATGCTCCCTCTGCGATGCTAGTGCTAAATCAATGTGGGCCCCGGCGTGGCACTGACAACCACAGCCTCCTCTCTCTTTACTATGACACCAGGAATATTAAATTATGTCACCGCAGGGGCAGCCAGCGCAGAGAGGGGAAGGGAGGAGGAGGAGGAGGGTGAGAGAGGGAGGAGGACCGTAGATAAGTGGAGCTTGAATTTCCAGCTGGGCCTGTATTTAAAATGAGACAGTTTTTTTTTTTTCTTTCTTTGGCGGCGGTTCGAGCACAGCCAAAGAAGGAGAAGAAGGGGCGCAAAGAGGATGAACAGCGAGGTGTAGCCGGAGGGAAAAGATCAAGAGAAAACGGTGCTTATGGGATCAGGTGAAATGGTCAGAGTGCGTGAAAGAAAGAGGGAGATTAATGGATGGGCAGAGCGTGGCGAGGAGTGATTAGCATAAAGAAAAAGAGGAGCAAAGGGATAGGGGGAAAAAGAGAAAAAAAAGTGGGAAGCTTCAAATGGGAAGAGAGAGTAGACGGAGAGGGGGTAAAAAAAAAAAAAAAAAAAAATGAAGTAAGTGGCCTGAAGAAAATGTATGGCAGCAGTGGGGGCTGGAAAGGAGGGAGCCGTCAGGTCCCGCAGGATGACAGACAGGCAGAATTTGGCAGGAGATCACACGAGCGGGCTTATGTTTGAAACACTTGATATCCGCCTGGGTGGCCTGCGTTATACCTGGCGGAGTGAGTGACTCACACTTTAATTCAAATGTTAATGACACAGGTGGCACAGGTTTGAAGAGATGTTTCACCCACGTTTTAAATTTCCCTACATTGGCTACATATAGACTATTACTGCTTATAGACGACCAGTACCTCTACTGCGGCGGTGGGATGGATATTTCGGCCATGAACATGGATTGGATGGCAACACACATCAGCGTTTAGTCTTTATATGTATTGTCAATGGGTGAAACTGTTTTCCTCTGCTTAGCTCCAGAATGGTTATATGTTTAAATATGCATACATTGTTGTTTGGTCCTGTTGTTTGGGTCTGGGTTCAGTCTGTTGATGGAAATATGAATTTCAATATTAAGTCAACAAACCCTTGGTTTTGTTTTTGTTTTTCAAGGAATTCAAAGTTAATCATGTAATAGTAAAGCTAATTGTTGAAGGTACCTAATAAAATACAACGAAATTGATATGGAAGCATCAAATATCTTAATATCCGTAGTTGTGACCACGGTGCTTGCATTGCTGTTGCATTACACCACAATCATTTATCGTTGGTTTCAAAAAGCAGTCTTCCTCACGCGCAGCCTAACTAACTAAATGAATAAATAAGTAAATGAATACAGACTCATGGTGAATAACAATAGGTCACAGCAAGGCCATAGCAATATGACACAAACATAAGTGACTGATTTAGTGAACGTCCTTTGGAAACCATGTGTGGCCGATTTGTGAAGCTATTTTTTATTTCTTTACACCAATCAATCATCTGCAGTACTCAGACTGGCAAACACCCTCAACAGGCACCTGCCACTCACTGACTAACTCGCCACAGAGTTTACAGTCCACCGGCAGCATTTTACTGCCAATTAGCAGAGCCGTCGATGGCCCATGTGCTCATTAAAACAGCACTAAGTGTTGACACACTGTAACAAGGTCAGGGCAACCAGCCTCACCTTGAACCAGGTGTTGTTTTTGGCCCCGTCTGAGAGCCCGTGTGAGTGTCTGCCGGGGAGCATGCGGATAAGTGTGTAAAGATTTTGTGTCGGCTAGCAGTGCAGTCCAAGCACCTTGTATAAACACTGTAACTAGCAAAGTGTTGCGTCTTCGGAAAGTTGTTTCAAAACTCAAAAAAAACAAAAGGAACGTATCTATCAATAGATGTGGCAGTTTATTAAAAACCAGTCTCTGTAAGTTGTCAGTGCTGATAAATCCCACCTGTCTATTCACACACAAGGCTAGCGGCGTTAAAAAAATAAAAAATAAATCTGATTAATCAGCCAGTTTCCTTTGTGCTTGTTTTTTTTTTTTTCTCTCCTTTGGTGACAGAACATACAATCACCTGCATTACGAGCACAGACGGCGCAGTGGCACTTCAGCATTTTAAGTAACGTGCAATAAAATGAAACTCTCCTGGTTTCAAGGATGAGGTTTCATTCATCAACCCTTCATCTAACCACAGGTAAGTATAGCTGAGTGCCCACTGCGTGTGTAAGCACTTGCAGACAGGAAGGCCACTTAATAATGTCACATTAGATTTCTGCATGATAAAAGAATAATAAGAAATGTATGTGGCGAAAAGTGCAATGTCACTGTGTAAGAGTGCATTTTTTTAAGTCAGGGGGAGAAAAAAAATGTTTTCTGTAGTTAAAATAAATCGTACAACCAAATAATATTAAGCAGTGAATGGAAAGGAGCCTTTTTATTATGTTGAAAAAGTGATTAATCTGTCCTTAGGAAGGATAAGAGAATTTTGTGCCACTCTTTTGACACAAAGGTTCACAACAGTGTGCTCCTTGACAATGACCGTTTTGGATTTTTTTTCCGGACCAATTTTGGTTGTGAATGGGATGAATATAGCATGAACTCAGATGCCCTTAAGCAGGTTTTATTGTTACTGCTCATGTTTAAATTTTATAAAGCCTTCATAAAAACTTGATCTGAACCAGGAGTAAAATATATAAACACCAACGTCTTCATTAAAACAAACTCCTTTCTCTTTCAGTTCGCTTGCTCTCACTTTTTTTTTTAAATTATTGCAGTAGTTGTAGTAGAGTTAAGGTGTGACAATCTAATGCACAACCTAAAAGTACAAAACTCCATAACATTTCCCCAAGATGCTTCATGTAATATGTGCCCATTTCATACAACTTAAGTCAAAACAATTAGGAGATGAGAAGAAAAAAATGTTTGAAGAGATTTTTATAGCAAAAAATTTTGTACCGGGTTCCCTGAGCTCGCCCAGTTGCAAGACGTAGCACTGGATCAGCCTGAATTGACATGTGTTGACCTTGTCGTGTTCCGTTCACTTTCAATTGTGATTACTCATCTGCAACTAGACGCAGCCGGCAGTGTAAGGAGGCCTCGGAGACGCTGGGAAATACGGCGCGCAGTAAAATGCCTCCTTACTGAACATAAACATTGATGCTCCCTGGGATGAGCGGCTCTGAAACAATGGCCTCATAAGAAAGTTGATGTTCTGTGCACTCTTTATGTGTGTGTATGTGTGTGCGTGTGTACTTGAAACACTCCACTGGGTGTCTGTCAGGAAATTAAGTGATGATATCTAAGATTTGAGGTGTTGAACCAAACGCCAAATCAGTGACATAGCAGAGGGTAAGTTGCTGTTCCCATATAGTCACGTTAGTTTGGATACGTTATAGTCTGTGGATGTTGTTCAAACACAAATCGCTTTTCTCTTAATTCTGTGCACGTAGCACCTCCTCTGACTTGATGATTCGGCCATTTGATAGGTTTATGTTTCAGATGCTACGCTATTGGTTTTGCGTCTCCAACAGCAGAAGCTTGATTTTTTTTTTTTTTTTTTTAGAGTAACATCAACATACTTGCATGTTTTGCTGCATGCTACTGCCATCAGAAACAGTTGAGTCTCTAATGTTCGATGTTAGCATGCAAGCTAATGACTCTGCCAGCTCGTTGCATTGGGTAATTTTTGGGTCTTGGGTGTTTCATGATTTGATGATCGGAGCATGCTAGCTAATATTAGCACCCGGAAGCCGGCTAGCTAATATGCTCCCAGACAGCGGAAGCACATTTTTATCGGGTGCTGTGTTGTGATTTTTTTTTTTTTTGATATGCGCTAAATTAGCATCAGTCTGTTTGAATCTTTGTGCATTGAATCTTTTGTCTATTTTTTATAATCTCATCCTTGCACAACTCCTTGTCTGTTTAGTACAATTTGCAATCCGTCTTTCCATCGCTGCCAATGGGACCAGAAGCGGCAGCCAAAGCTCACGTTAGTGGCTCTCAAATATTGGACATAAACAATTTCAAGCCCCGATGGCTGGCCTGGCATTATGTCAGCAGAGATGGCCCCTCGCGATAGACACGCGTGATTGATACGGACGCTGTCTTCGCGCCTCGCCACAGAGGCTGCGCCATGTGACATCTGTGGGTGTGTGGGTGTGTGTGTGTGTGTGTGTGTGTGCATCCTGCCCATTTGCTCCGGAAAAGGGGGACGGGGGGACGAAGGGGTTCCTGGAAGGTCCCAGGGGTCTGCCTCTCCAAGTAAGAAATGACAGAGGAGACAGCTGAATCTCTGCTCTGTCCCTTCCTCTCTCCATCCCACATCCCTCAAAGTCCGCACCCCCCTACCTCACCCCTCCCTCCCTGCCTATTGACAGGTCCCGCGCTACAGGACCTTGAATTCCAATGATCCGGAGCGCATCGGAACCTATTACCTGCACGGCGCAAATGTACGCCATGAATGTGAATCACCCCTGCCCTAGACGCAGGGCTGACCATTGGAATTAAAAAAAAAAAAAAAAAAAAAGGACACACACACCATAGAAGTGTTGAATGCTAAACACCTCTCTCCCTAGCACCGCTCTCCCTCTGTCAGTCTCGGGGAAGGACGGTGAGATTCATGCACAATGAGGCTCATATATTATCATCTAAGCATGAATGTCAACCGTCCGGCGCACATGTGTATCCATCATTCGCGGACGCTCATGTGTCAAAAGATCAGGGGCCGCCGCGCAAGGGGTCACGTGTGCATGAGTGATGTGTGTGCAGAGCGCTTGTCGTTTACGCGCACAATCAATTATACAAATAACATACAGAGTTTACACGTATATTAAAAAAAACGAAAGGTGGATCGCATATAGCGCCCGGTAAACTCCTGGAACGTCACCCGGAGATCCTGGATCAAGATCGACCATAAATCCGATGTGTCATGTGCATCATTCCGCCGCCTTTTTCCATATACTCGCATTTGATTGGATACATTCAGGCCTATAAATTTTCTTTAAACGTCGGTGTGAAGTGAAAAAGCAAACACGGCATCCCATCAGTCACGATCTTCATCCGATGTTGATCCCTCGACATTCCGTTGGGCTCCTGCTTTAGATGCTGCGCTATTTGTTTACCGCCTCCCATGATGCACATCACCGTTAATGCCCATAGGCGGGGGAGCGATAGCATGTAATACACGCCTGGAGACTTTGATCAGCCGCCTGCGTAGCATTTCCTCCTCCCTGCAACAACTCTGCAATTTTCAACGTATACGATTTACAAATTCTTCTTGTTTTCTTGTGCCGCAAAGGAAAAAGCACAAGCTGGATATTTTGACCTTGGATTCACCGGCGGAAAGGCATAACCACGCACCCTCTATTCACAACATCAGAAAGGACGTAAAATAATGTTTTCTCTCTTTTTTCCCTTTGAATAAGCTATTAATTAAAAAAGGGCTCTACTGAATGAAAGGAGGAAAAAAGGTGATACCTGAAAAGTCTTTCAGCAGCAAAAGCGAAAAAATACATTCGGAGGGAAAAAAAATTCTGAGACATAGATGAGCTTTTGCACCCGAAAACCGATTTTGAAAGTTTATGTATGCATGGTGAGGCGCGTGCATGGGGGATGGGATCAGGGCTGCAGAGTTTCGAATTTGAGTGAGCAGATACGGATCAGGGTTTTTGGCGTGATACATATTCATACGGGGGAAGGGATTGGGGTCGGCCCGTTCTTTGGATTGTTTTCCGTGCCCGTGTTGACACTTCTGTGTGCACAGACACACAAAGAACACACATCTTCCCATGTGAAATCATAGCGAGAGAACACAGAGGCTGATTTTTGGTAACCGAATATTCAGACCAGTACTGGAACATAGTGTCAGAAAACATTGTCCCCACCATTTTCTCACCATCATCATCATCTGCAGCATCGCCACCAGCAGCGTCTGTCTGGCTCACACGTTGAAGCATTTTTTTCTCACCCACACATGACCCCAACTCTCTTTATTGCAACTTTCATATATTTCTGGGAAATATTATACTCACCGGCTGTACCAACTTGATGTTGTTGTATAAAACTTAGACAGTAGACACACCTCAGACCTCGGTGCATAAGAAGGTGTGGATGCTAATAGTATTAGTAGCAGTATTACGTCAACAATTGTTTGTTATTTAAGTGCACAGATGCCGTTTCACCACTAAATGTTGTAGTTTTGCGACCAACTTCCTGCAGGTCCAATCAACAAACGGTGACAAAGCAACTACTAGCCAGAGGATCCCTTTACGCAATTTTTCCATACTGTTTAGTTTACCTTTAAATTGCAATTCATGCTAGCATTGAGCAGTCAATGCAGTGCAGTTCTGGAGTGGAAGGGGGATTACAGTTCTTAACCCTTTAGGCGCCATGGTCGCAAAATTGCGACAAGCATCATTGCTGAATTAAACAGGCCATAGCGGCAAATATGGTGCTAAAAGTAGTTTCCACTTTACACCATGAGATGGCAGATGCCTGTGGCTTCAATCTGAGCAGCATTTGTGGGGGTGTTTATAATCAGATTTCGGAGTATCACTGTAAAAAAAAGTCTGTAGAAATTACGGTAAAAAAAACTTTGAATTGGCAACAGTCAGAGGCCGTAAATTCTAAAAAAAGTATATCACCATAGTAAATAAAGGGAATTGCCGTAAATCAATAAATAATGCATAACTTTAATTTTATGGCCAAAACATGTGGAAAACATTATTTTTTTAAAAAAAGGTAAAATTCACGGGAAAATGTTGTGAAGTCGCAAAAGAGTAATTACCCTAAAATTAACAGCATCATTATGTCTAAATTAAATATTTCGGCTAATGTATGTTTGAATTTACAGCATGAAACTGTTTAATATTCTGCAAAGTCATACCTTCATTTCTATCGGAAGAATATATTAAAAGTATATTATTTTTGTAAAGTTTTGATGATTACAATGAAAAACATGTTTATATAATATTATTTGCAGTTATTTTTATATATTTTCATATAGCCTACATCTCTTGTCTATGAATTATTAACATAGCTTTGCTGTAATGAACTCAGCAAAAGTGGTCTGAAAAGTTCTGTTTGGTAGGTTATTTATTTAGGTACTTAGGTACTCTAGACTATTGTTATATACCAAGTGAAATGTTTGGATTAGTGATCAATTATATTTTTATGTCAAAATATTGGAACATTAATCAGTGGTCTTGTTAGATCGGGTCTATGTCCCTCTTTATACCATCCAGATATAAAGTTGATATATGTATGTAATATATGTATATATGACAAAAACAAAATAAAAAAATAAACATTTGAATGATTTTCAAAGCATCCTACATGATTTAAAAAATATATATATATATATCCAAAGAGTATCTCGTAAATACTAAATTTGAAAATGCATCTCAAATTAATGGGAATGAGCATCTAAAAGCAGACCAAGTATTTCCCAACTACAGGTCGAGGATTGCTCATTTGTTGCCATTTATCCGCCGATTTTCAAATCGGCCAATCAAGGAATTGTATCTCTGGGAACATCTGACGGTCATTTTTGACTCTGATTTCACCCGTTCTCGTAATTTGCTCAGTTACTCAGTTACTCAGGATTTGACCTTAACGGCACTAAAATGCACCGTCTCGCTCTGTGAATGCCAGTGTGAGGGAACTAAACAGTTAGTTGCACATTTAAAGAAACATATACAGAAGGGCGTCATGTGGCTTGCCCAGTGAAAGGATGCAAAAGTGTGTTATCCGCAAGAACGTCTTTTACTTCTCACATGTCCAGAAAGCACAGACACTGGTCAGAAAACGTCATTTGTGCATCAATTAAAGATACATATTGTGAGAGTACCGCTAAAAGTGCTCCCCTTCAGGAACCTGAAAGTGTGTTCGATGCTGAGGACACTGTAGGTGAATGTTCTAATTTCAGCAACCTGTATTTGAGAAATATGTGCATGTTTTACATGAAACTACAGGGACAGCATCTTCTTCCAGTGTCTACCATTCAAAACATTATTGACGAAATGCAGAATATACATGAGTTGGGACAGACATATACTTTGAATCACCTAAACTTGCTTCTGAAAGATATGTCAGTTTCAAATGAAGACATTGTAAAAATCAGTGACACAAAACAATCTGACCTGTTTACAGCTTGCCACACAGGACCCATGAGAACTGCTTACTCAAGAACCCAGTACTTTAAAGACATGGTTAAATATGTGGAGCCCAAAAAAAATATTTTGGGCAGAGATGAGAACAGGACAGAGAGGTGTACCTATTATGTTCCTGTGCTAAAAACTTTAAAGGGTATGCTTGAGTCAGGTTTTTGGCAGGGGCTCATGTCAGTGGATCCTCAAAATGCCTCCAAAACTGATGTTCTCTCTGACAGTTGTGATGGTACGGTGTTTATTTCAAACAGATTTTTTCAGGGAAACCCAAGTTGTGCCAAGCTGGTTTTATACCAGGATGCATTCGATGTTGTGAACCCGTTGGGATCTGTAAAAAAGAAGCACAAGGTTTTGGCTGTGTACTTCTTGCGGCATTATCCGGGACTGATCCTGAAATTTGGCCCACTAATCAGGGTATGGACTATGCGTTTTGAGAGCAAACATAGTTACTTCAAAAGATGTACAAGGCATTTGTAGAATTTCAAAAATCTGTGTTTAGCTCATTCGGAGAGGCATCAGATGTTTCAGGCCTTTCTTTCAGCTGGATCAGTGAATCCTTCACCCTTGCATATGAAAGATGGCTCACCATTTTACTCAGAGCTTTACAGTGAGCAAGTTAAAGGCACAATCCTCCATTTTGGCTTCACTGAAGAAAAAACAAAAACAACAATTACTGTCGATGTGCAGTATAATGGGATAATTTACAAGAAGGGCCAATTTGTTGTCATTAAAAATGATGATTCAGTGGAGTTTGGTGAAATCATCCTTATTCTCGTCAAATATGATTTTGTACATCAGTTTTTGCTGAAATTGTATGATGCAGAATTTCTTTCACATTACCACATGTACACTATAAAAAAGGACACTGTAAGATTAAAATGCAGACTTGTAAGTGAACTGATTGACATGTGGCCTTTAGCATATTACATAAACAATGGATATCAGATTGTCCCATTGAAGCACAGTCTCTTCTCACACTAAATTAGATACTAAACTGTCTATTTTGTGTTTTAACAGATATGGCTGAATCACAGACAATGAGTAATGCCATGGCAGCAGTGCTTCCGGACCTTCCTGATCAAGTTCTTATGTCAGTGTCACTTTGAAGGCGCTTGGTGCAGTAACGGCAGATGATTTAAAGTACATTACAGAGGGAGACTTGTTACCAGTATTGAAGCCCATACAAGCTAGAAGACTGGTTGCGGCCTGGGCAAAAAATAGTAAGTGTAAAACATTACCACCACAATACAGCACACTTATCTGATAGGACGTTGATCCCTGGTTTTCTTTCAAAATCAATTGTTTGACATTGTTATGGACATTTTTGTCTTCTCGAATCAACTGCTATAAAAAGTGAAAACAGGTGATTTTCAATCTAAAATATCTCTATACTTTTACAGACTCATCCACTCCAACTCCAGCGCCAGCATGTTCCTCTGCAGGGTCTCTCCTTTCCTCTCATTGTCCCTCCCCGGTCACTCCCTCACCAGCATCATCCATAGCTACATTGTCATCATCCGCAGGAAGTTGTTATCCGCTTTCACCAAATTTGGTAGACACTTTTCAGATACCATGGCAGAAGCTTCCTGGAGAGTTAGTACAGAGTTTGGAAAGACAGAAAAGGCCAAGTCCGCGACTACGGCGAGAGATAAGGATTGTGGTCTCCAAAATGATGAAGATTTGTAAAAATCCAACCAAACACAACACCACAGAGATAGCAAAAAGGATGGTGGCCAAGTACCCAAAGTCTCTTCAAGATGTGATTGATGGTGATATTATTGGACTCGGATATCATTCCGTGGCAAAGCAACTGCAGTCAAGAGTTGAAAATGTTAAACGACCTGACACACCAAAGATAAAAAAACGCAAAGCACCATCAGTTGATTACACCGATGAAATTTCTGCAGAAAGAGCAAGTGTTCAAGACACATATGGCTGTGTCAACTGGATGCCAAAACATCTGCCAATCCCTGAAAGAGAGTCAGTTAGAAAAAAAAAAAGAAAGAACGAGGACATTTGAAGAGGTGAACTCTAATTCAGATGATGTAAAGGAACTAATCAAGTCAACCTATTTCACACAGCGTAAGGAGATCAATAATGGTGCAAGCATCAAGAACTTAAGCCAGGATTGGCCATTTTTGTTTAAGGAAGTCAGTATGGCAGCACACTTCCAGGAACTCACTGGCGTGAGTTTGATTGACTCTTTCCTTGCCAATGTGGACAAAAAGGGGCCACGTCTCTTAAATTTCTTCAAACATATAGATGCACAGAAACACAAACGAGTCCTGGATTCCCTTCTCATGATTTAAACTGACAGAGGTCAGTCCACTGGTTGCTCCAAAGAGGTCATACAGATGGTGCTTCTTTTACTGGCTCATTTCAGTGAGAAGGAAGAGCACATGTTCCATTTCATTGAGAAGACGAGTCTTGCTGAGGAAGTTTGGATGGAGAGTGTGCCACCAACACCCTGCCTTGTTGTCTCTGGTAATTAAACTGAACAAATCTGCAAGCCTTCTCTATGGGTATACTGCAATCCAAAACACGCTTGTACTCTTAACTTGTTTTCCTTCATTTTAACTTGTGACCCTTTTGAGACACTGGGTAACATTTTACCTGATAAGTTCTGCCAACAGTAGATATTTAAAATTTTATTTTAATTATTGTGGCTGTTTTGGCAACAATTGTTCATTGGTCAATCTTTTTTAACGGTAAAATATCAAATTAAGCACATTTTTAAGCTGCAAAATGTGCTTTTGCACACAGTAACAATCCATTAAATTTTAAGGTGAATCAGTGTTGTTGTTTTTAAAATCTTTTTTTTTTTTTTTACAGTAAAATATTGAATGAAGCACATATCAATACACGAAATTTTCAGGTAAAACAATGATGTTGTTTTTTTTAAGATGTTAAAACTTTTTTATTTTACTGTACAATATTGAATTAATTACATTTTTAAAATGTAAAATCAACAGTATTAATACATTTTTAAACTGTAAATGAAGAAACTGTTTTACCGTAATTTAACGGTAGAGTTTTGCCAACCACTGCTGCCGGTATTTTACCGTAAAAATAGCATATATTTTTTTTCTTACAGTGCCCGCCTCAGTCGAGGAGACGAGGAAGTGGTTGTAGTGGGAGCGGAGAGAGAAAGATAGCGAATTTTGCCGAGAATACATTGCCGAGAGCTTTGTTCGTTGACGAAGTACTTCGTCAAGTAATGTCTGACTCAGATAACGAAGAGGAATATTCGCACTCTGACGATGATGTTCAGTCGTCGCGTTAGAGCGGAGTCTGCCGGTGCGTCTTTAGTTACGCAGCGGCAGCGAGTCCATGCGCCACGACAGTCACCAAGCAGCGCATGCTTCGCCTCAGCGTGGCCGGGGTGGGAGTAATCGACGAATGAGGATGAGGGGACGTGGCGGGGGAAGCAGAAGTGCTCAAAACACCGCTAATGGTGACGGAGGGCGCGGGAGTTAGTGATCAACGTGGTAGAAGCTGTGGGAGGAAACGCCCAGCCAGTGCCGGTGGAGGCAGCAGGGATGTTCGCGGTCACCCTGTAAATTACAGTGATGATGGCTGGGTCTGTTTGACATATGTGGAAAATTATCAAAAGTGGATAAAATATTTTGATTAGCCTGTGGGGTATTGTGGAGACAGGGATCTGACATACAGATCCCTGACATCTGACATAATACAAAAACAAACAAACAAACAAAAAGTTTGGGTTTACTGAAGATTTTTCTCAATTACAGTATGGCTTTATCTCTAACCAATTTCAAGTCACAGCCATTTGAAATCTTGATATCAAAATTGAATATTTCAGGTCAAGTCAGGAGGGATATCACCATGCACTAACAAAGGAGGAGTGGAAAAACAACACATAGGGGGTGCTGTGACATCACTTTCAATCCCTTAATAACATTAATTTCTGCTCGCAAACCTAATAAGCCAATTTTTCTTTTTTTTTTTTTTTACATATATGTATAAAAAGTAGCGACACATTTCCCAACTGCAGCACTTTCTTAACCCAGCCATTAGAGTTATGGAAGAAACTTCACAATTGCCTGCCTGTAGTTTCAACACTGGAGGTTTACCCTTGCACTCGCAAACCACAAAATGCAATAAAGCCGATATTTTTCGCAGGCGCCCGTGAAGCTGCGTTCAAAACCATCAGCCCTTCCCGCTCCGCCCTCAATGAGCCCGGAGCCTTCCGTCACGAGCCGCTGTAAAACTGAACGCTGCTAAACCGGCAGCCCGGCTGTGAGGCGGCCGGCGATGCTCGCTGGTGTCTTGCCAACATATATCATCATCGCCTCGGATGGAGAACACCAAGCATGCGACTGGCCGATGTGTGTGCATGTATGCGCGCTGATGTCTCGCGCCGCACACTTAACTACAGGTGACCCGCCGCTGAGCTCCTAATAAGAGGCATCTGCTTCTGTTTTACTGGATGAAGGAGCAGGGGGGAGGAGGGTGTGCAGTGGGAGGGAGAGGAAGAAAATGAAACCACCCTATGGCAGTGTTTTTTGAGTTAAAAAAAATACATATATATAGAAAAATTGCTTTTTCAAAGGATAGGGAATGAGTAAAATGAAACGCGAGAGGAAAGGGAATTTGCGGGAGTGTGTTTGCGACAGAAAGTGGGAGCTTGGAGGGCGAATTAGGAGAGCAAATGAGTAGCGGGAGAGCGTTGAGGGGAGAGATGGCGAGCGGAGTGAGTGAGAGAGAGAGACGGAGGGAGGGAGGGAGGGGAGGGGCGGGCGGGCTGAGAGGGCTGGAGAGAGCCCAGATGAGGGAGTTGAGATGATGGGCTGGCAGTTCCCAACCACCAGGCTGTTTTTCAGGGCTGTCAAGCACATTGTGAGGCATTGTTTGAAATGCCCAGGCTGATGGCTGACATATTTCCCATGAATCCAGCATGCCAGGCCGCTGTCCACTACACCACACCGCGCCGCACCGCACAGCACTACACACACACACACACACACACACACACACACACACACACACACTGGCCACGCGCTGGTGTGTGTGCCTGCTTGTCAGAGAAGGGTAATTGGCCGACCTTGGCCCATCAGGGTGGCTGGAGCAGGGAAGGGTGAGGCGAAACTGGGAGGCGATGGGGCGAGGGGCTGAGGGGGGCTGTAAATTCTTTTTTCATTTTTTTAGTTTTTTGTCTCCCGACCAGGTTGTTTGTGTGGTCAGTGGCACCCCCGGCCGCGCAGCTAACGACCGCCGTCGGAAGAAGCCGAGGCCTCCGCGCACGGCAAGCGGCCCCGCCCACACACGTACACATACACACACACACACAAAGGCTGCGCTTTGGTTTAATCTCCCACGGCGTCGCTGATCACAGGCGCCTCGCAGGGGGAGACCCGCAGGTTGCTGCTGACTGATGTGGACGGACGGGGCGTCAAGGGGAGAAGAAGAGAAAAAAAAAAGTCTTCAGAAGTTTCCTTCCTTCCATGCTTCCTTCCTTCCTTCCTTCCTTCCTTCCTTCCTTCCTTCCTTCCTTCCTTTGCTTCGCCGTAGGACGTTTCCAGCGTCTTTTCCACGAACTCGCCCTCGTTCTTGCACCTCTGTTTCACTTTATTTCTCTTTGTTGGCTCATGTTCTTTAATCCCAGCTCGTCTTCCGCTGTCCCTCTCATCATCCCCCCACCCCCTATTGCCTGTTTTTTTTTCCCACTCTTTCTCCCATTTTTTTTTTTCCTGTGGATTCGCTCACTGGCGCCTCCGTCCGCGTGTTTGTGCCAACGTCGGGCCCTGATTGGCTCCTGCTCCCCATTAATTGAATTGCTGCTGTTTGTTGTTTTGTTACTTTCTCTCTGCATCCTTCCTTTTCCTTTGCACCACCTCCACCTCCAGCACACACACACACACATGCTCCACCCCACTTATTTCACTGGCAGCCATGAGGGGAAAGGCTGTTGGCGACAGACCTGCAGAAATAACTGTGTTACTTCTTGAATCAATACAGCCAGGCTCCAAACAGCCTAGTCCTGACCTGTGTGTGTGTGTGTGTGTGTGTGTGTGTGTGTGTGTGTGTGTGTGCGCGCGTGTGCGAGTGTAGAGTGTACATACATATGTGTGTGCGTGTGTTACTGCCGAGGTGTGCGCTCAGCCCCATAGCCACAGGCACAAATGGCCTGATAAGCAAAGAAGTATCTGCCTCCGCCATCACCTGAGAAGGACAGAATGTAATAGTTGCACCAGCCGTGCGCCGCTCTGCTCGTTCCGTTGCTTCCCGCTCTCTCTCTCGCTCTCTCTCTCTCCCTTTCTCTCTCTAATCTGAGCCGAAAGGGGGAAATCAAAAAAAAAAAAAGGGGCGGTTTGGAATGTGAGTATCGGACGAGACTGCGAGCCGATCAGGTGCGACACAGTCTTGAGGTTTTTTTTCCTTATGAAAGTGGTTTCCTGCATTTGATTGGCTCGGGTTGTTGTAAAACGTGTACACGTAAAGACGTGGGGAACAAAAAAGAAAATTGGCTTCTTCAAGGGTAATAAAAGCATATATAAAATATAAAAAGCGCAACCAAAAAAATAGGTCAGTGGGTGGACTCAAAATCCAACCACATCATACAACGTAGAAACAAACATGTTTCAATAAATAAAAGAAAATAACTTTCACCGTCTGGATGAAAATCACTTGCTGAGATCCTCTCGACGCAGTCACCTTCAACTGAAATATTATGAACACTCTTCATGTATGAGATTCAGAATCACGCTTAGCTTCCGCGATTAGCCGTTTTAGCATTCGTACACGTGGCTAACGCACGCTCGCTCATGCACACTGAAACCTGTATATTTAATGTTTCACCCCACCTCGTGACGGCCGTACTGGCTTTACTTTAAATCCTCACAACTCTGCGAACACGTGGCACAATTCCGCACGTCCATGACCGAACCCTTTTTCTTGCAGGCGTGTAAAGAAAAACATAGAAGAACAAAAGAACATGACGAATTGACTGACTCACACCCGGTGGGATGGTAGACTGCCGCCTGGTGGTAGCCGTCCACAACAATATAAGATATTAACTGAGAACCAAATAGGTTTTCCACCCGGTCACACACGCAATAATAATGAGAATAAAAAAACACCGGCCTCTCCCGACCTGCAAAACTGGTGAGAAACGCCTGAGTCAGACAGGAGAATGTTGATCGAGGTGACAGCAGTGAAGGCAACCATCCATCAGCTCACTGCGCAGGTTTTAAGAAACTGCACTGTTTTCAGTTCAAAAGCAAACATAGCCGCCATCGTGCACCTGCACTTTGCATGAATCCTAGTTCAACCTAAAAGTGAAGCATTTTAGTTAGAAACCAGAGTTTCTGCGACAAGGTCTTTTTGTTTTTCTAGATTTGACAAACATTGTTAAGTGCTCTGAGACTCACCAGATGAAAAGTGCTCTGTAAATGAAATATATTCTTATTTATCATCATCGTTATACCAAAATCTAAAGTGTCTGCAACATGTCTCTCTCTCTCACACACACACACACACAATGTCTCACACAAACACACTCCTTGTCCCACATGTGGCTTGTTGGCATCTGGTCGCCCTCGAGCAGACTGATGACAGCATGTTCATTCTGCACCTGCAGGGATGTTGGCGCTAGTGTGCGTGTGTGTGTGAGCGCGCGTGGGATGATCTGATTCCCGAAAAGCAAAGCCAGTCACCAAAAACGAGAAAAATATTCCACCATTTCTTTTTGAGCCTTCACAACGCCATTTTAAAGGGCCATTCCGTCATTTGGGTGGCGCTCCTGTAGCCGTCGCCTCATTTGGCGGCAAAATGTGTGCAGCGCAGGTGCCACGTTTGAATGTGCAGAGTCGTAATGTGACAAATACTCATTTTCCCCCACTTCGCAGTGACCCTCCGGGGCTCAAGTTGCTCCGTCGATCTTCAGCGGCTCCTCTCGATCCGCCTCGGCTTCTCCATCCCCGGCCCTCCTCCTTTGCCCATTTCTTTTCTCCGGCTAATGAGGATGCCGTCTACCGGGGGGCAACGTTTCTCCTGCCTGGTTCCCTCCAACGGCCAGCGGGCTGAAATTTACTGTTTTACAAAGTGCTGCTTAATGGCAGATCAGAGTTTATGGGAGACGGGGAGAAACCAATCGGCTGGCAACGTTGATTAGTTGAGATTAACTTGTTGAGCTGGCTTTGCCACAGGAAAACAGAGAGGCGGCGGGGGGAGAAGGAGGTGGCGGGGAGCTAAAACCTTTGAATGCCGGGAATCTCGTGTGAACATAGAAAACCTCCACGATAAAGCTGATGAAAATAATTTAGTTATGAGGCAATAATAAAGAAGAGAGGAAAAAAAGATAGGAAGAGAGATGAAGACGGAGTGGATTAAGGGGGGAAAAGTATTATGGGAACAACCAGAGACTAAGAAGGCACTTTGGGCTAATGGCCTACTGCCTTGGCTGGCAAAGAATATTTAGTAATCTGTTGGTTTTATGGGATTAACTGTTCAATAGCACTCGCTTGGCTTTTTACAGCTCGACACCGGTTCTATTTATAAAGCGGCTTTGGCGGAGACGGGGGCAGGCGATCATGGCTCATATCAGCGTTTCTAATCATTTTAAAAGATTTCTGGTTCTCAGGGGTCACACATACTGCGGCGCCTCAAAAAAAATCAAAAGGAGTGGATAATTTATGCACTTGTGTCGCTGGAAATCCGTGCAATTATGCCTAAAGTGAGGCTTAACACAGCAAAGAATGTCAGGACGTAACCCATTTTCATTTGTTATTCAATCCGCTGCTCTCTCTCTCTCTCTCTCTCTCTCTCTCTGTCTCGCTCTCTCTATTTATCTTTTTTTTTTTCAAACGCGTAGCAAGATTAAGCAGAGGCCTTGCGCAGCTGACAAATATCAACGTTTCCACCTCCACCGAGCGCGAATCAAAGCAAATGGCACCGCAGGTGTTACATAAAGTGTGGCGCCAACATGCTTAAACAAGGACCGGGAACAAACAGGGGAGGTGCTAACGGGGAGGCGGCGGCTGATGGGAAGGATTTTCTACGGACTCAACATTGAAATAAGTTCTTATTTGCATTAAAGACATGGCAAGGCCAACCAACGACTTGTGCCATCGCAGCGTGTCTGCTCTCTTTAGCAGCAGGGGCGCACACTACCAGAAAACATACATTTAAATTGTGCATGTTTGTTGTGTTTTTTTCTTACATGTGTGTGTGTGTGTGTGTGTGTGTGTGTGTGCGTGTGGAAGTGAGTGTGGGAGTGTTGTTTTTTGTTTTTTTCTTTCGGTTTTTCGCGTGTTTCTGATTGCTCTACCCTGCTGTGAGCTGTTGCCATGGTGACAGCATTTAGCACGTGCTTTTGTCTACCTCCGGAATTACATTTTACACAAACCTAATGTCCTGTGCCACCCCTCCCCGCTCCACATTAGAGAAGGGGAGAGAGAGAGAGAGAGAGAGTGCTTGGTGTGTGAGCGTCTGTCCATGACTGTGTGTGTGTGATGGGTTGGAGGGGTGCTCGAGAGGCGGGTCTTACATTTCAGTGATTTATGACTGCTTAAGTACTTTCACTGTAGCACCCAAGAAACACCTCACTTCCAAAAACGGTATTGCCTTCCGTAATTACAATTCTATTGTTGCTGAATTATACCGGGGGGCGGTCTCCAAAACAACAAACACAACAACAACAACAAATAATAATTCTGGTTCAGGCACGCGATGCAGCCTGAAGGAGAGATGGGAAAGGGAGGAGAAGAGGTAAAGGGACAAGACTTGATGGAGAGAAGGTAGAAAAGCGAAACAGGGAAGGAAAGAAGAGAAGATGAAAGGAGGACATGACGGGAAAATGAAAGAAAAAGAGATACAGTGAGGAGAAGGTGGAAGGGGAAAGGTAGGAACAGGATGTTGAGGAGACCAAGGAAGAGAAGAGGAAAAGAAAGGAAGGAAGGAGGCAGGAGAAAGGGAACCAACTGAGCGAAAAAGAAAAGGAAAGAGGAGAGGAGAGAACAGAGAAACTACATGAGACATGGAGAGGCTGGAGAGAGCAAAGACAGAGAAAGATGGGGGTAAAGAGAGAATCTGAAATGATGTTGGTAAAGGAAGAGGAATGGGACAAGAAGAGAGAAGATGGAAGCGAAGAACAAGGGGGAGAAAAACGAGGGAAGAGGCAGAATGAGTTTTTTTCCTCAACCCACCTTCTGTTTCTGCGCCTGTGCTGGAGAAGAGGTCTCTATTTTGATCTGGCCCTCCGCTTCAGCCTAGAACTCACTCGTTGACTGTTGACACGAAAGGCTTTACTGCCATCTGCTGGCGGCGGGCGGACTTTCTCATTAAGGATGCAGCACGTTTCCCCTCAGATAATCCAATACAAATGTGATAGTCACTGACCTATCGGAAGGCACGCACGCGCCGCCCCCGAGAGGCTACCAGAGCGACGTGCACGTACAGAATCCCGGCACTGTGCGCCCCGGCACTTCCTGCAGCCGAAGCAGGAAGCACGTGACCCCTACGGAGTTTTTATTTATTAATTTATTTATTTTTGGTTTGGACGACAGTCCTGCGGGAAATGATTGAAACCATGAGCCGCTTCTTCTGGGTTCTTAATCGTTCATCCATCTTGTGTAATCTGTGCAATAGTGGGTGGACACGTGCGGCATTACTGCATACTGTCAGCATGCAAAAAAAATAAAGAAAAAAAATCAATTTTTAATTTTGTTTGCATGGGAGGAGGAGGGGCGTAGAAAAATGATGCACAGCGAGAGACGGGGAGAAAAAAAAAGTCATCGACGAGCTGTCTCTTCTGAAACAGACACGCCCTCAGGTTTTTATCATCGGGCACATTTCGGTTTTGCACACAGAATTAACCCAATCTGCATCTCCTGACAGCCACACGGTCGCCATTGGAGACAACCACATAGCCGCGCACAGATCCAGTTCCAACCGGCTCCATCCTGGTGACAAACTTCCCTGTTTGGGTTGAACTCTGTTTCTTTTTTCCATTCCTGAAATGTCTTCATTTCCTGTTTGCCCACCTTTTCTTTCCTTCCCTCCCCAAGACGAGCAGTCTCTGACACAAGTAAAATCTATCCCTGCGGTCCAGGCCTGTGCCGTGTACAATAGAACAAAAGGTTGGAAGGGCTCTGGATATTGTTGGCACATGGTTAAGATCTTCTGCACCAATGGGTGGTTTGACCTGTCAGATAATACCAGGCAATTCAACCTACATCATCAGAGGGGTATTTTCTCATCAGCATTTTATCCAAGATTCTCAAATAATCTACCGTTTTTATTGACTTTTAAAGCTACTACCAGTGTATTATCATTGTGCTGACTGTGTGTTATTATTCTGCTGACTTTAATTTGGACTCAGCAGGAAAGACACCATTTTTTTTTTTTTTTGTCTCCCACTTGCTCTCTGACTAAAAGAAGGGGACGATGCTGCGCTGACCTTGTGTCCATGAGTCAGGCTCGGTGCGATTCCTGGCCAATGAACCTTGCATCCTTTCCCCTTTAATTGCAATCCATTATCCTTCGCTGCTTCCTGTGCACAAGGCTGCAGCCCTCCCCCCAGCTCCCACCCAGCCTACTACCAATATCAGTCCTCAATTGACCTGATCCCTTCATGGAGCTATGGATGTTATATTGTTACATGAGGAGCATTTTTCCATACATTAGTTTGTCTCAGCATCATAAAACTGAAGCAACATCAGAACTACCCCCCCCCTTTTTTTTTTGTCTGGGCAATGTAATCATTTCACCACTAGATGTCCTAGATTTGCACTTCATGTGTGCCACAACCAACCGGCTTCCTGCAGTGGCCTCCATCGCTGAAAACACCAAACCCTGCTGAGCAAACAAGGATATGAAAGATGTGAAGGCACCATCGATATTGTAAGCACACAATACTCCAAAGAGTGTAGAGTCACGTGCATTAACACGATCAACGGGCCTCTCTGTAGTTTTGTTTCGCAGCTTTGTGCAGCCCCGCCCTCTGATTGGTGGCTCTGCACTGCCCTGACTCCTCCCAGCCGAGACTCCTCCTCCGACCGCACCTGTCTTTCCTGTCTGGAGACCTGTTGCTTGCAGCTTCTATGAACTCCGCTCCATAGTCTCAACCAGGACCCTGATTGGTGCAGCAACCTGCACACCTGTTAATCGTTCCACAGCAATCAGAGAAATTTAATTTGTTTGTTTGGAATTTTTATGAGGCAGTTGTGTGACACCAAATAGCCGGTCAGCCAGGTTTTCACCATTTCTGTTGGGTAGTTTTCAACTGATGTTCAAAAGGTTTCCTTGAGGTTTTACTGTGTCTTATTTTGTTTGTTTTAAAGCAGGACCTGCTGGCCCTTGTGTGATAGTTTTGCTGCACCTCTATTTTCCACCTTTAAAATATATCTCAAAACTAATTCCTTTTTTCCTTCACCGCCCACTCGGTCACTTCCCACTAACAACAAGCCAGAACAAATAAACAACACATGCCTCAGTCCATCCAAGAACACCCAAGTTCCCAATTCTGCTTAATTATCTCAATATGTTCTGGTTGATAATAAATGAATGGATGTGAAGCCTGATCCACCAGCTCCCACCCATCTATTTGTAGTGAAAAACAAGATCTCTCTCTCTCTTTCTATATATATTTTTATATTCTATGTGGCTGTCATGTCATATTTTAGGTTTTGGTCATCGATGGCTAAAAGGAGGGAAGGGAAAAAAAGGAAGACAGATTTGAGGTGTCAGACTAGATGCTCTCCGCAGGCTGCTGGCTGAATCTCTGCACGAGGGCAGGAAGCTCAGAAATCCAAGAGGGCCTGTAAACTGAGCTGCTCCCCTGCACCGAGTAAAGCCAGTTGAACCTGGCAAGGATGCCGCTCAGGAGTCTCCCCGAGGACAGGGGGAAGACAAAAAAAAACCAAAACAAAACAAAAAAAACATAGGTAAGGCCGACTGCAGGGAGAGCCAGAGGAAAGACACCAGGAACACTGAGAGGATTACATCTGTCAGGTGACCTGGAAGCAGTCCATGACTCCCGCAAGGAGGCAGCGGCCGAATAAAGTCTCTGGGATGGGACCCTCTCTCTCTCTCTCTCTCTCTCGCTCGCTCGCTCTGAGGGGAATATTCGACGTGTTTTGTGAGCCGAAGCCGTGCCCACGTCAGCGGCTATAAATGGACGGATGCATGGGTGGATGGTCCGAAACCGGGGCCGACGCTGACGTTTAAGAGGCAGGGCACGACTTCCTGTCCACTTGTCCACAACAGGGTCCCTCTGCTGAAGGGTCCTTGAAAGTGACTGAGAATGGACGGAGCACTCTGCCGTGCCTTGCACACCTATTAGCAACTATGGTAACGTGTTCACTTTTTACACACTTTCATCTTTGGAGTAAAAAAAAAAAAAAAGTTTGTCAGGCAAAGACTGAGTTGCACTGAGGGACTAACATGTATCACGCCAACTTTCCTTTTTGGATTTCAAAATTAATTTAGAACAGTTGAACATTAGATTATTATTGAATTCTAAAAAACTGAGGGTTACAACTCAATCAGAAAGCACCATTTCTACCAAGTCCGCTGATTTTATTTAGTTTGTCATTTCTACTGTTACTCAAGCGTCCCCAAAAAACACATTATTCAAAAGTTGTGACATGAAAATCGTCACATTAGCTGCTTTTGTCCAGAGGATTCCGCGCGGCGCGTGAAAGTTTTGGGGAAACATCGATTCACATTTCGTTTCATTTCAGCTTTTGTGCCGTTTTCAATATCGCTGTTAGAGACCAATATACCATTTCATTTTTATCCCCTCTCTAATATGTTTGAGTAGCGCTCGGGCCTCTGGTTACTGCCAAAAAGCTTTCATTTGCCCAGCGGAGCACCTGCTCTGCGACACTGCCAGGTCATTTTATGTCGGGCTCGGGCCCAAATGCTTTTAGCAGAGCCTCAGAGCTAATTTTCAAATGTACGCTGTTCCGTGACACAGCAGCCCCGTCAGAATCGATGCGGCTCCGTCTGAATGTGTGAGTGCGTGAGGTGTCTTTGCTTAATCAAACTTCCATGCGTTAGGTTTCTCTTCAGTTTGACTCAATTCTCCTCATATAAAACATAGTAAAATTTAATAACGACAAACTAACAGTGAAACCAAATGTCATCGTGTATCCCCCCCCCCCCCCCCTACACTCACCAAGCGTGAACGCACAAGGGTGATAACTTTGGCCAATGTGTTTACACAAGAGCGGTGGATCAATATAAATTTAGCCCTGATGGTGAATAAGCAGATGAGGTGGTCCGTCAGGATGAAGAACGGGGCAGTAAAGCACACAAAACAGGTTTGCTGATACTTTCTATGCTAGTGACCACGACAACACTAACCAGGTGTTTGTTCCCCTTTGACACCACCAGGTGGAAGATCCAGTGAAGCTTCAGATTTCCCAGGAGGTTGTAAACAGAGGGCTAAATAGCTTTTTTTTGGGAGGGTGCGGGGGTTCAGAGTTTTCCTGTGTAATTAGTCACGCACAACCGCTCCACTGGATTCCAGGAAGAAGATGAAGATGCAAAAAATACGGGCATTGGGTGGAATATAGGCGGCTGTCTTACCGTCGGTGGTCCTTTTTATTTTTCCATTCACCATCAGTTCCATTCATCTGTGGCAGAAGCTCGTTAGCATCTGTGCCGTCTTTGTCTACATAATGATTGCATCTGTCAGATAATTGTAGCGTTTGTTTTCCCTGACGAAAGCGCAATAAAAAAATGCCGTCTAGCGGCGCAAAGTGCACAGAGCGTTACTTAACGCAAAAACAAAAGAAGTCAAAACAAACAGGCCGCCAGTCAGCCGCCCGTGAGAGGCGCCGACACGTGCCTCCTTTGCATGTTCTCCAGACGCGGCGCGACACCAGACACAGACGGCAGAGTGCACGTTCCGCAGTTCGGCTTGGATTGAGGGATTATTGGCGGTGCCTCGTGCTGCCCACGTCACGTCGGCGACCCGGTAATCAGGCCAGCCGTTCGACCCTCACAGCACCTCCTCGCTTCGGAGAGCGAGCTCGCTTTAGCGCTTACCGACTTAACGCTGCCATGAAAGTCAGGGCGCCACCTCTGTGTTCCCGATGCCAGAGTGTCAACAGCCCACGTTTGGGTGAGAAGTTGAAAACGGCAACTGCCGATGAGCAGCGGATAAGAAGAAAAAAAGAGAAAACCAGCGCATTTCCGAGGCTTAACCGCTAATAAGTACATTTCTTTATCTATTAATTGGCTTAGGAAGGAATCTTCTAAATCTCTTAAAGCCTTGTGTATATTATGCAAATGAAGCGATAATCAGACTCAAAGGCAGAGCGGTGCTGCTGCCTCAGTTGTTCAAATCATATTCAGTGTTTTTTTTTTATTCAAAATTTGTGAATTATGTCAGTTCATTAGCACCTGCAACAAGGTGATCCTACAGGAAACATAAAAACAACATTTAAAACATTTTGATGCTTTAGTTTTCTCCTTTTTCCGTTGCAGATACAACAAACTAAGACAGAACCTGATACATGTGTGTGTCTTTGCATAAAACAAGACAGAATCCCCCCAAACTATGTTTTTTCTTGGTCTTGCAACCAACAGAATAAACACAAAAGTGAGAATCCGGAGTGATGCGTGCCGAAATACGATCTCAAGGCCCCCAAAATGCAGAGTTTCCTTTAAAACGTGCTGCGCAGATCGTTCGAATGCATTTGTCTCCTTGCCGGTGCGTTTCCATGTTGAGGCTGCGCGCACACACACAAGCACGCAGCTATCGGTACACACCAAAGTCATTAAGATGGCTGCAGCTCGGGGCCACAATTAAGACTGTTGTGGCTTTTTTTCCCCCCTTTTTTTTCAACCGTTCTCAAAAGGATACAATCTGATTGGAGCAGACACATCCAATCCCGCGGCCACGTCCTTTTTCATAAAGGGGGCCGAGACCTCCGCTCAGTTATTATCGCTGAGAGCGCCCGCCGTGCCTGCCTGGTCCCCCAGTTTGTGCGTGCGAGGCGGCCCGACGACCGGGTGATAATAACCCGAGGACGTGCGTCCTTCCGGAACAAATTATTTCCGAGTTAACTAGCTTCCATCAAAACAGAGGACGTCCAACTTTTTGTCAAGAACTCCGGCATCGACGGCAACGTCACACATCCTGCTCGCGTTATGGTAGGAGGAGCTCAGGCAGCTAAGTGTCCCGTCTTTCAGCGGCAGCGGTCATGCGGTCACGGTTGCAGGGTTCATCCCCACTGCGTCAGGCTGAAGGTCGGGTGACGCCAGGCCCTCCGGAATTGAAAGATGGTGGCTCATTCATTTCAGTGGAGTCGCTCAGCCGCAGCTAGCGCCTATGCCCCAAAAGTTGTGCCCCATGGAGCGCGCAGCAGTGTTACTTCCCATCATTCCTCTGTAACTCAGGTGACGAATCAGAATGCATCAGCCAGTCGGAAAAAGCCGAAACTTGACTTGACGTGACGTCACGCTGAAAATCAGCTCTTTACTGGGGATTTTCTGGCCATTACCATTTTAAAAGTCCATAACTTAAAAATCTATAATAGAAAGATTTATTATGAACTACATTTCAGCTTGAAAGAATCCAGTCAGCCGTTTTCCAGGTGTTTTTTTTGTACTGAGGTCTTTTGATGACGATTTTGTCTGCAGTACCTCGAGTAGCCACTAATAAAAGAACTGCGAGTCGCCATACATCCATGGTTGACATCCCACGCGACCCATCAGGTTACCGCGGACCACAGAAAGAGAAAATTGATGTGCACTCACCTGTCTACGCCAGCACTTGTGCACTGCTGTGCGTTGTTGGAAGGAAAATGGTGCTCATTGGGTCCAAATGAAGCCGCCTGCTTGACAAAAGTCTCTATCCGCTGTAGTCCGGGAGCCCACAAAAGGAAGCGCTGAGCTCCGCTTAATGCGATTTCCAAATGAGAGCGCGCCATTAGATGGAATTACAGAGATTTTTAAAGTCGGCCACCATCCTCGCCGCCGCAGCAGCATGCTGTCGTTTTTCTCGGTAAAAGTGCTGCCTGGTCATTTTGGCCACATTACCTGTCGTCTCTGGTATAATAATGTAATTATCCGCTGACCAGCGTGATTATCGTGCCAAATTACACCGTGACCTCCGTGTGCGTGGCTCGCCTGCACGGCCCGTCGCTCTGCGTGCTAATAGCGAAGGACCGGACCCCAAACAATCTGTCTGTGTAGAGTCGGCGAGCGCAAATGTGCACATAATGGACACAAACACGTTACTCAAGAACAAGAAGGCATTGGCACAAAATCGAGTTAAAAAGAAAATAACATATCAAAAGAATCTGCGAAGATGGTTCAGTCAAGGTCTCTCCTTTTAGCTCTTTACTCTTTCATTCCTGCCGCAGTTTCGAGGTCTGACTTCCTCTCCGCGGCTCTCCCCTCAGCTTTGATGCAGGTGTTTTAAAGTTTCATATTTTTTTCGCCCCTTTAATGATTCTCCGCACGATCGTCGTCTTAAACCCGACACCTCTTTGTTCCTCAGGAGACAAAGAGCGAAATGTTATTTAAGAAAATGAGACAAAAAGAGAAAGTGATCTGTCTGTAGGGAATCGTGCGACTGGATACAAAACCTTCCTTGATGGCGCGTTTAGAATATCTGCCCACGACCATAATGGATCCTGTCTTGTAATTCCGGCGCCTCAGTCAGTGTGCGTCAGCATCTGAGCGTGGCCACTAGTCTCTCCGGGTCACGTTTGGCCGAAGCACTTTGATTTTTCTCGCACTTGTTTCCACAGTAATCCTCCTCGCTTCACTCTTACACCACTATGACGTTTTGCGAGCCGAGGTGTCAAAACGAGGCTGCGGTCGAGTTCGGAGAGCTTGTCGGTTGGAGGCGTTTGTTCACAGAAGCACTCTCTGCAGATTGGCTGAGGGTTTCTTTTTTTTTTTTTTTTTTTTAATCGACACTGTAGCACAACGTCTGACCTGTGGCAGCCAAACAGAGGGGAAACAGAAGTGTGTTCTTCAGGGCGAAGCTTGAAATACTTTATGATTCACTTGTTTACAAATCCCATTAAAAGCCAAAAATACACGAAAATCGCTCGATCTTATTAGAAAGCAACTCCGGCGCATCTTAAGCCCGATGTGGCTTGCTGGCGCTCCGCAGGGAGCTCACGGAATAGCTCTAGAAAGCGATTAGATGATAAATGGAGCAGAGGAGCAGCAAAAACACGGTGCCATCCACAATTCTCCCACTCTTCCTGGTATTATCGCGAATGTTAGATCAGTTTTTCTTTTCCTTCCTTTTTTTTTTCTTGTGTACACAGCAAAAGCAAACATGGAGCACAATGGATATAATGCGTCTGGGTCAAGGCAATGAATCCATATAAGTCAATAAATCAATAAAGCTCATTTAAAGGCTTCAGGAAACAAAAAAAAAGAAAGGTGATCCAGTTGGTGGCTGCATTGATTTGCACGGTTGGAACAGATTGTGAGGTGAGAAGCGGCGCCACTAAGAATTGTGTTGCTTATTACTTTGATATGCAAATATGCAGGAAAAAAACAGTGAAACAAATGAACACAGGTGGTGGTTAATGCCGATGACGTGTCCAGTTTCCCACCATAACAGGCGACAACAAAGCTGGTTGCAACAGCAGCAACACATAGTGTCAGCCAATTAAGAGACCTTTCTTTTTTTTTTTGCAGAAACTGTAATAACAGAGACTGTGATGTCAACTTCCTGATGTGTTCTTTGTCCCTGTGATTATTTGTTTACTTAGTTGTGGTTCTAATTTAAAACTTCTTCTTCACCATATCACGGTCACAGTTGAGGAAGTTGGCTAGGCCGCCGCCTCTTGGCAAAACTTGCATCGTTTAGCCACTCTGTCCATTGGATACCCGGCCAGTTTGCACTTCTTTTATTGTTATCTTCGTTTTTCTTTTTTTGGCAGATTTTAAACTGACCGGCTCTATATGAACGTTCTATAAAGTTCAGAAAATGCGGGGGTGGCAACAAAATAAATTGTTAAATAAATAAACAAATGGCAGGCAGACAGTTGGGAGACGGAGGGGGGGAAGAAGTGAAGACGACAAGAGGAGCAGACAGCAGCATCAAAGCAGGTCAGAGGAAACCAGGCTTGGAAACAATATCAAAGCTCTCAACCAGGGGCAGCAGAGGAGAAGACAAGAGCTGGAGTGGCAACAAAGACACACGCAAGTTGTGTGTCGCTCTCCATCTCTCCCAGTGTGTGTGTTTGAACTCGTGCAAGCATCTATCCGGGCTTTCACAGACAACTTGGAGCCGTCTCGGTCCTTCTGATCTGTCGCTTTGAGTTGCCGAGGCGTCGCCTGACGGCTTCCAGCGCGCGAAAGGCCCCGAGTTTTACCTCGACATTGCGCGTCCGTGACCGCGGTCGTACTCGTGCATGCGCCTTCCAGGCGGCGCGCACGGGCACGCGGGCAAGCAACTTGGCAGCCTGAGTTGTCCGAAAAAGCGAGGCAAACCAAACGCAGATGGCCAACAGCGGAAGATGCTGGAAAAACAAAACGGTTTTTGCGGAGCTTCGCAGGCAGTCGGCCAACGTGATGACAAAGCGGCGACTGAGAGGTCCCACTAGCAATATGTTCACTCAGATACCAGGATGTTAAGTGATTTGGCAGCAGAAACTTTTCAACAATAACTGTGGATTGTTTTGTTTTTTGTTGTTTTTTTCTATTTTATTTTTTTTCCAGGAAACTCGAGCTGGGTTTGAAATGGAAGGGCGGCAAAGCAGCGCTGGGGCAACGGGGTCTTTGGGAGGAGCTTTAAAAGCAGCCAAGGTGAGACTGAGAGGCTTGTCTGACCCCCAGAGAGGATGTGAAAACGACGAGTGGTTTACCTACGTTCACTTGGTCTCTCTGAAATTTGTGTGATAGCCTGAGGGAGAGAGGCTCCTAAAAAAAGGCAAGAAAGCCAGAAAAGCAAGAAAAAAAAACGCAGCTGTGATCTTTCCTGCTTCTTCTTTTTCTGTGTTTTAATCTCTCCGACTATTTTTTTTATATTCTTTCTGCCCACACTTTGACATGGGTGCAACTGCCTCTCCTTCCCTAAACTCTCTCTGAGATCAGGACCTTTTGGAAAGGCTGTGGTTGGAAAGAAGTGCAGCTCCTCTCCGCCCTCTGCCTCCCACTTCTGTGTTTCTCCTCTTTGTGTTGTAGTTTCTCTTTGTAACCAAAAACTTGTTTTTATTATATTTAACTGGAGGTCTGTTCCTTCCATTTATTGCTGACGCTCGTCTTCTTCTCATTACCACTTTAAATCTTCTCCTCACTTCCATGACAACATTTAACCATCATGGACAGATTTCTTTTTTCCATTGCTTTTTCTCTGGCCTTGCTTCTCAGGGAAAAGAGAGAAAAAAAAAATCAAAGGCACGAAGGCCAGAACAACTGGAGATTATTTTATTTTATTTTTCTTATTTTTTACAATGAGTCATGAGAAACGGCCTCGGAGGAAGCAGGGAGTTAAAAGCAAAGCCATGAAGGAGGCAACGGGAACAATTTCTTCAGAGAATTTCATTTATTTATACTTTTTTGCCTTCGGCTGATACTGGGCCGGATCCACAGAGGGGGAAGAAGGAGAAGGAAAAAAAAAAAAAACAGAACATAATTGACAGAACAACAGAATAGAAAAGAGTGACATTGCACAGACAAAAACAGAATCAACTTTGATCCATAATTCAATGGGTGGTGGGTGTAGGACTAGAAGTGATTTAAGTATGATTTAAAGTCTCCTCCTCTGCAAGTCCAGTGAAACGTCGTGGTCGGCAGGTCTCTCCTGATATCACAGCGTTGGTATCGTTTTGATACTAGCGGGACCTGGGACACTCTTATTGTGTCTGTAAAACAGGATTTGAACTTAAACCTAAACCATTAAATTTAGGCTCCTTTTAAAACCTGTGAATAGAAAACATGTTTATACACGATGGAAAAATAATGGTTATTGTACAGTCTGAAAAGTCAAAAACAAACAAAACAAAATAAGTGTTTTTTTTGTTTGTTTGTTTGTTTGTTTGTTTTGTTTTTTTGTTTAGTTTTAACTGAAACCAAATGCTGGTCTCAAATTACTGTGTTTGATATGCTATGAAATTTTCACACTGGGGCGATCAAAGGAGAAGGAGAAGAACAACAATAAAACAAATTCAATTTGCCGAATATGCTGATAAACATTTACTTAAGCTCCAGCCAGATCAATTATGTCCCAATAAAAGGCGCCCTTAACGAGGGACGGCGAGTCGTTGGAGTTTTATAGTGTTCCACGTCTTCCTCCCAGCCATTCTGTGCATTTAAGGAGTTTGTTGAAAGGGCGTGAAGAATGGATTCAGCCACGTGTTTATATTTGCCGTTAGATCCTCGACTAATTGGGCAATTATAAAAGAGTCAGCCGGACTTTAAATTACTACTTAATTAAAAGTGTGTGTTTGTGTGCGTGCGTGCGTGCATGTATTTTCAAAGGCACAACAGTGACTCAGTGATCTGTTTACCCTTTGCTGGCATTAGTATAAAAGGCGTTTGCTGGAAATGTGCTCACACACTCAGAACTCCTGTGAAATCTGTGCCTGTGAAATCCATCCATCCATTTTCAATATCCTCCTCTTCCTGAGCTCAGGGTCACAATTTTGTCAGCTTGAACTCACTGGAATTCTTTTTTTTCACCGTCATGCTAACTTTCAGGCTAGTGTTTTGAGTTTGAGTACACACAGCACATGCGTTGTCAGAATTTGCTAAAAGCACACAACGCGATGAGTGGAAATGTTTTGGAAAACCGCTTGACTGGACTTTTATGGCAGATTTCTACCTATCTATGGTTTATTGAGTGGCCACAACACGTCTGCATCGTCTGGTGCTCGCGAAGCAACAACAGGTGGTCTTACGGAGACAAAAACGTTCTTCCCAAGATACCATTTCAGTCACATAACAACCAATCTTGTGATATCATGGAACAACAGAATGTTTTTTTTTGTTGGCTAAATTCCCCAATGCTGCCCTTAGCCTGCAACAGTGCATTGCATGTTTATGATGGAAAGCAAAATATTAATTCCCCTGACAGTGTTTGTTGGAAACAGCATGGCTGATGGTAAATCTTGGCTTCCCAATGATACCCCTCTATGTGGCTCGTCTATTAAAAAAGTGACAGACTTTACTCAAATCCTCAATTGAATTTATAAGATGAATAATTGGGAGATGCGCGTCTCAGGCGTTTTGTTTTTTTATCGATGTCTTAATGAAAAAAGGTAAAATTATTTCAACTTCTAAAAGGCAAATTTTGCTCCAGAATATCCATCAAAAAAATTCCCTTTTTTCATTGTGTTACTCTGCTCTGTTGCTCAGAAACAGGAAAAGCTTTGTGCCATATGTCCAACAACTCATGGCGTCTTTGTTTTGTTGACCTTTTATTTTTTTTTTAGCTCAGCTGCTGGTGCACATTCTTGCTTTGTACATTGAAATTCACAGACTTTACACGGCCACAATGTCCCCAGACGGAATGGAGGAGAGTGTGACTTCAAATTGTTTTCCGGTGGACCAGAAGGAAGATGTTGCGGTAACATGGCCTTTCGTCTTTGCATTGCAATTTTTTACAATTACCATTAATCAATATGGTGACTTTTCAACCTTCTTAAAGCATGAAAAATGTTTCTTTTTGCAAATGTTTCTTTCCAAATTCCAAGGGTCTTCATCAGGGCAAAAAAATAAATAAATAAAAAAAATGCATCCGAATCCAGCTAATGAGAAAATAAACGGATAATCTGACAAACTGGGATACGATTGGAGGGCGATGTGGTGGAGGAGATGGGGGCAGAGTTAGCAGAATCGGAGGGCGAGGGAGTCGGAAGGAAAGCGAACGGGAGGCAAAAAAAGGCAAAGAGATGGTGGGGGAGACAGATAGGACGGAGGGAGGCACTTAAGGATGAGGAGGAAGGAGCGAGATGGACGGGCGGCGAAAGGGAGGGTAAATTGACTGCCGCGTGTCACAAGGAAACAGTCCCTAATTGGCCAATCAGCCGACCCCAGATTGAGCCTGCCGTTCTCTTTTTCTCCTTCTTCTTTTTTTTTTTTAACCTCCCTGACACTGCAGGAGCACCTGGACCTCAGCGACAGGAACACACGCACACACACACATGCACACGCACTCAAACATAACACCTGCCACCATTACCACCTCTTCATCTTCTCCCTCCATTTCTGACGTGTACTTTTAAAAGAGAGCTCTGACAGCGGGGAGCTGACAAAGAGGGAACAGGGGAGAGCGACGGAGCGACGGTGGCACTGAGACAGAGAGGATTTATCAGTATTTTTTTGTCCTTTTATTAGTGAATACTACAGTGGGTGGGAGTGAGCTGATGATTCACTGCGCCCACCAGCAGCTGCAGCAGCTGCAGCAAGCGGCGTAACCTTTGCGCATCATATTGAGAAATAAATATAGAACCGTCAACGTTTCCAATTAATGTTTTCCACCCTGACGTTGCGGGTTAATGATCGGTTTTGTAGGGAAATTGATACCAGAGGAGAAATATCATTTTAGGCTGCTGTGCGTTGATCCTTCGAAGGCTGTTCGGTCTGATGTGGACAAATGTTCAAATTCGCCCCGGATGAATATAAATATCACAGTTCTAATGGTTTTCTATGGAAGTGCAATCTAGGACGTTCCCAATGCCGCACTGTCCAAGTTGCGCCAACGGTGGCTATAATGACTATTTGCGACGATGGAGGGTTGTTTTTGTTTTTTGTTTTTTTTTAAGCCTCATTTCTATTCTTATCAACCCAGTTTTCCCACCAGCAGCGTGCAACTGCCTGAGTGAAAAGCACTGTGATTCTCAGATGTCTCCATGCAACTGCACATTTAGAGAAAATTAGCATTGGGCCACTGTGCTTAGTGGACCATTTCCAGCAGTTGCTCAGGTAACGGCGTGTTAACATAAGTGAAGATGACTGTGTTTTTTGGATGCGTAAGTCACTCAGACATTAGCTGCAGACTTTGTTGATTTGCATCAATTCATCACTGGAATCAGCTGTGTCCGACTGGCTTGCACACAAGTGTGCCCAGTCATCTATTTAGTCATCTGTTCATGTGTATTTGTGTATGCATAGGACAATTTTCAGGTCATTTTCATTGATTCATCATAGTGGACAATAGACGGCAACAGTTTTCGAGGTTGGACATTGATTTTTGCCGGTCATTTCTAAACAGTGGCATTATGTGCTAGACCACTTGCAGTTTCGCATGCAGGACAGGCACCCATCACTGAGGCGGTAATTTCAGAACGCACTTCTCATCAGCCTCTAACAACTACATGCCAAGTTAAGTTGGGGGCTGAAATCTTGTGAATTACAGCTCAAGTCTAACCTCCTTTCATTGCGGGCGAAGCTCGATACACCTCCGAAACGCTCCCTTCATCCTAGCACTGCTAGACTTTTCTGTGAACCGTGTTAAAATTCACCCCTCATTTACTACCTTTTTTTTCTCTTCCAAATTGGAGGTGGCATTTTCTCACGTTTTTTTCTTCTTTTTTTTCTTTTTTTAAATGATGCAAAAAGTCACTGGCTTGTATGTTTTGACGTGCGCTTGTCGCTGGCAGAGCATCAGAAAGACGCGATGGTTTGCCTTTGCGCAGCTCACAGCGACCTGCCAAAATAGCTTGACTTGTTTACTTGAGAAATCCATGGCACTGCGCTTCTGCCGCGCTTCCAACATGAAGGATCCTCAACGAGACAAGAGAGGCGCATTGTGGAGAGGCTGTTTGATTCTTTCTGGAACACACACACACACACAATCACACACACACACACACTTTCATACCCACATTATTTATTTCTTGGTTCAGATACAGCAATACAAGCAGACCCATGGTTTTGCTGTGATCTCTGGATAAATGGCCCCTGGTCCCACTTTACCCCTCTGACACACACACACACACACACACACACACACACACACGCACGCACACACACACACAAACAAACATTTGATCTCCATGCAGCTACACAAAAGCATGGCAAATACTTTTAAAAAGACACGGCACGCAGCTCCCCGCTGTGTTCACAAACTGAGACAAACGCCGACGCACACATACACCAAAAGGGAGATGAATTACGGTGCGGATGGGATCTGACGTAACCCGCAGTGAAAGTAGGTCACATGGGGAGCGAGGTGGAGGGAGGTGGGGGGCCAGGTCATTGGGGAAATAACACTGCACTGGCGCTACGTTTTGTCTCTGTATCCTCCTCTCAGCGTCATTGTCATTTCTCCACTCCGTCTGTCCCCTCGATCAACATCTATTTTTTTTTGGCCCCCACTTCTCTGTTGCCTCTATAGCACTTCATTTCCAATTGCATTAACGCTGCCGAACCTGTATTGTGAGAGTATTTAGGAAATTGCGAGAAGGGAGGGGAGGGTTTTGCGACGGAAAGACATAATTACCGCGGTTAGAATCGAAACGTTCCGGGCGAAGAACCTCATCTTGGTGAGGATCTTCTTTTATCTTAATGACAAAGAAAGAAAGAAATAACATCCGTTTCTCTGTGTCTGCCGACCTGCATAACATTATTGTTATGTTCTTGCAAAACGGCTGATAGATGATAGATGGATGGATGGGGATTCATTTTACTCCTTCAGCCTGAAGACTTTGTCGCCTAAATTGATGCAAATACAAATTAAAGCTACCTGTCCCAAATTCATCTCACTTCTTTTTCTTTGAGTGGTCTGTCCAGTCTGTAGGGTTTGGAGGGATTTTGCTGCTGAGACAGTAGGGGAAACAAATGCAGCTTCTGATTGCTATTTTCTGACCATGCCTGGTAGTCTTGACAGAATAATCTCATTCAACTTCAACAAAATCCCCACGTCGGTTTGTCCTCTTCCTCATTGTCTGTAACCTGCACTGCCAACCCGGTGAAGTGCACACTGGGATTTCCCATTTTCTTGAAGATTGAGCTCTGCTCATGCGGCCCCTGGGGGGGAATCCGGACAAATGACGGTGCCGGCTAATTACCCACCCACTGGTGTATTTGGGACTAAATCTTCATGCTACACTGCAGGTGCGCTCAGCAGCTATTTGCTGTTCTGTGTGCGGCCAATTTCTACGTACACGCAGGTAGGGAGCACGACCCAAGAAGCCCAGCAGAGGGACCCTCATTGAAAGTCAATAGTGCTGCACACGCAGGTAAATATTCATCCTTCCCGTTGTTTCTGCATCGCAAGTGATCATGATTCCTCCACCAAGACGCTTAAATTACAGCTGGAACAAGACACATTCACCTTCCCGGGAGAAGATGAAAGACTCTTGTCTCTCCACCTTTTTCATATGCCCCCCCTCTCAAACCCCCCACTCGTCTCAGCTGAAATGCAAAGACAACCTGACGCTGTTTCTAATTCCACCCTCACCCTTTCTATCTTTTGAATATGTCCCCACTTTTTTTTTTTTTTTTTAGCATAATTCACATTCGAAAAAGTCATAACCTGACAACAAAAGCAGTCTCTTCCAATTCCAACCAGCACAGACAGACACACACACACACACGCGGAGCGCGCATGCATGCAGAGACTAGTGTGACTGTCAATACTCACACAGTAATTAAGCCATCTGGATATCAAACTAGCTGGCTTACGCTGCCCTGGGGGTAGGAGAGCGAAAACACACTTGCAATGGTGAGCTGTGTCTGTTGCATGGAGCATGTGTGCGTGTGTGCATGCATGTGCATGTGTCTATACGATGTGGCGCTAGGCCAGGCGCCTGCTGCTGCTGCCGCTGCTGCTGTGGCTGCTGCTGCCGCTGCTGCTGTGGCTGCTGCTGGCTACTGCTGCAGCGCAATTCTGTCTTTAGTCTCGATCACTCTGCGCTAATCCAATTGTCCAAAGAGAGAGACGGAGCCACGGCATGGAGTATCTGTGTGTGTGTGTGTGTGTGTGTGTGTGTGTGTGTGTGCGTGCGTGCGTGAGAGAGAGAGTGTGTTGTGGAACTGGCTGCTCTCCAATTCTAAATGGCAAGCCAGATGAGGATATCTATTAGAGGGTGAGAGTACAGCGAACACAGCCAACCACTCCCTAACAACAACACACACACACACACACACACACGCGCGCGCGCACACACACACACAGAGTCATGCCACCTTATAAAAGAGCAGGAAGAAAGTCAGAAAGAAAAAGGATTAATCGCACCAAAGCCAAGTGCCTTTACAAACCAGGATGCAGATACACTGGTTTCCAGTACATCCATAAAAACAAACAAACAAAAAAAAGGCAAGACACAATTAGTACGAGAAAATGACTCAGCCACCACTTTTCTCCCCCACATCCTCCCAGTCTGCCTCCACTGCTTCACAGCATCCATCCTCGCAGCCGGTGTTGCAGCACCTTCGGTGTATTCCAAGACAGGTCCCACAGTGCCATCTGCTGGACAAATTCTTGTGAGAAAGCTTGAAATTAAATGTGTCCCAGCTATTTGCATTCACTTAAGTTACTCACAAGTAATAACCTGTTTATTGACCGCACATCTGGCTAAAATGTCAGGGGGCAAAATGAGGCCTGATAAGATGTGAATAAGAAATGATAGACAATGAATGAATGCTCATGTCTGTGTTGATTAAAAAATAACAAAGGAGATGCAGCCCTGTGAAGTGCAGTTATTCTGTGTATTTGATCATTTTGATGCTCATTCTATTTTTACCAGATCAGACAAGAGCTTTTGAATTTTGGTCATCTCTATGAGAGTTCTGAAAGTAGGTTGAAGGCTTCCTTTGCAGGAGATACAAGGCAAGCATCCTCAAGATGCATGGAAAAAAACAAAAAAAAAAAACAGACAAAGATAAAAGTGGTCAAATTATCCCTTGTACCTGTTCTGCACGTCTCAAGCACGATATCAGAGTTGAAAAGCTGTAGTGCAAGATTGGTTAGACCTACTCCTTTGGCTGAATGACAAGAGAGTGTTTGCTATTGGAGACCTGGATAACATTACCCAAAAACCAAGATGAAACTCCTCATACATTTGCTCCCGCGCCCAGTTGATCACAGTTTGTGCCGCACACAACACCCGGCTGCTATTTAATTAGGGGCCAGACAGTGTCCTATTTTCGGGAAGTCAGGGCCACTCGGGTGCGTTCAGGGTCGCCGCCGGATTGCGCGCATCCGAAATGAGAGCCGACTCGGTGCAGGGCACGCCCAGGCGACCCTGCTTAGCGCGAGGCCGCCACCTCCTAATTTCATGTCGAGGGAAACGTCTTTTCATTTTAAGCCACCCGAGGTTTCCTTAAGGTCTCATCCAGCACCAGCTGAAATGCAGCCAGGCCAGCCAGGGTTTGATAGGTGTGACTAAACGACCGGTGTCGCGGAGGCGGTCATAAGAAAACAATTAGCAAAAATAATGACCACAGAGGAACGAGACGGTGACAAGTGGAGATGAAGGGAGCGTGACGAATTATACTGTCGTAGCGTCTTGGTGATGGGCTGAGAGGCACTGCTGGGATTTTGTCTGTGAAGGTGGAATATTTATGTGTGTGTGTGTGTGTGTGTGTGTGACTGAGGCAGATGGACTGAAGGAAATCGGCCAGGTTGAGAGGCAGATGCAGAGGTGCAGGCATGACTTGGTAAATAAAAACCGGGGAAGAAAAAAAAATATACCTCATGTGAGTGACAAACAATTTTTCCGAGACAATGACGAGCCAGAGTTCATATTTTAACATCATATCATCATTGTCTCTGTTGCGTTTGTTGCAAAATTAATTATCTCAGTGGTAATAAACGAGCGCTACAGGATCTTTCACTCTGTGGCACTTTTTTTTCCCCATTACACACACCATTACCTTATGCCAAAGAAATTCCTCGTCGCTAAAGATCATCCATCATGCGCCGCCAGTCTAATTTGAGAGACACGCGCTGACTGTGAAATACACACGCTCACTTTGTGTTAAAAAATATATATAATAAAAAAATCATCCTCCCTGCGCTCCTCCGTGAAGGACTTGTGATTAATTTTTGTTCAAGGGTAGTTAGTTTAACTTTTTTTTGAGAATATATTTTCATTAATGTGTCAGTTCCCAGATAAGACGCTTGACGCCTCCTCATCAAAATTTTATTTTAGCCTACTATAGGAGCGTAAGATGGTGAAGAGGCAGTAGCTAGCCTGCTGCTCAGCAACATGTTGCTGTAATGGGCACACATGCTGCATTGAAACAATATTGTTGTTTCATTTCCTAATGACAATTAACATTTGCATGTGAAGGTAACATTATGTTTTAATTGAGATGCTTCAGCATAATCATATACTCACTGATATAAATATGCATAATTATATAATCATTGATATGAATATGTTTAATCCAGTAAGTTAACCCATTCATAAGATGGGGAATGTATGCATAACATGCCTTGTAAGCTTTGTGCAGAGTAACATGATTCCTAAGAGAGGACACAGGAATACGGCCATCGTAAAACAGTGACCTTAGGTGACCTGCGGTACCAGGCAGGGAGAGGATCCAGCAACTCCCTACCAAGCATCTCAACCTCGGACCTCAGCCTGCATCTGGGAACAAAGGCAGCGGCAACATCCAATGAGGCTGGGATGCGGAGACCAGAGAGCCAATCAGAGATGGACGTAATCTGAGCACGCCAGCAAGAACAACTGGATGTTCTCTATCTAATAGACTGACCAGGGGACAAAGGGTCAGACTTCAGGACCTGATAGCACTTGTTGATGTTAGGATTGAACTCGACCCAGAGCTCTGTATACTTGTATTAGTATACAGAGCTCTGATACTCTTCTCCTAATACTCTTCATTAAACGAACACGCGGATCGTCAGCACACTAGAAAATAAGGCGATCCATGTAATGACTGACTTCAGAAAAGATAAGAGTCCTAGAAGAGAGCTTGCCATTAGCATTGTTATCCTTGTTTACCGCTGAATGCGACCAAGACCATGAATCGGTGTCATGTTCAACCTTTATAAAGTTTAAAAGTCAGCATGACAAAATCTTTCACTGTACAACACTGCTCACTCACCAACCCACTGATTTGCTATGGGCAACTTTACACCAGGCTAGCTTCACCTGGCAGGCTACAGCAGTGTGCCTTCGGTCACACACACTAAAATGTCACACACACACACACACACACACACACACACACACACACACACACGCACAAGGCCTCTTTGCCGCTGAAGACAAACGAGCTCATTATTAAAAGTGTTTGCACCTGTGAGTGCCTTCACGCCCCGCCTGTCAACCGCTCGCTCGGGCCACTGTCTATAAAAGCCAGCGTCCCCGCGCACCCCTATAGCCTGGCGCGTGCGACTATGCTAATTCCAACCTTTACCTTGTTACAGCGCTGTCTCGCGAGGTTAATTGTTTAATTTAGCCTCGCCTGCTAAAACGTTCCTTCCCCGAGACTAGACTGCTGGGCAACTGGCGTGCACGCGCCCTCGCGCTCGCGGGGGGCGCCCCCTCCGTCGCCCCCGTCATCCCCAAGTGAAGCGTCAGTGTTTCGCGGAAGAGTGGATCAGAGTGGGAGAGGTTTAATTATATTAGCGGCCCCATATGGCTGCTGCGTGCATCGCCACGCTTGTTATATTTCCGCGATGAGCAGCCATTATCCGGCGCCGTTCATCTGTACAAATAACGTATTCACAACAAATGGGATGCCTTCATTGGTGACACACACACGCGCAGAAAAAGAGGATACTCCTAAATACATAAAGAGTTGATTTGGCTGATGGCCGGTTAATTTGCAGAGTAACGCATTCTGATTGTGTCATAACGAGGCTCTACGGGTTCAGAGAAGCATGCTGCAGTTTCAGTCTGCGTGCATAAGATGGCTGCAGTTCACACTCTGGCCGTTAGAGGGTGCTAGGAGACAGTGGGGCAATATGATGCTGGCCGCGTGGAAATAATAATAATAATAAAAATTTTGAATCGACAGTAACATTTTTTCCTCATTTTATTTATTGTCCAATGGTCACAGTGTTACCATACAAATCCAACTTTCCAACATGGAACTGCATTGGAATGTGATTATTTTTGTTCATTTTTTTTTACACGCACACGCACATTCGGTAACAAATTAAATACAGTTGTTGTTGTTGTAGTTGTTGTTGTTTTATAAAATTAATAGGGCAAAAGGGAAAAGAGACACATTAAGTGATTTTCCTTTTTTTTAAGACATGCAGTGACAAATATAAAAAATAGACATTTGTTTTCCTTCTTCTGTACAAACATACATGGACACATATAAATATATAGAAGTAAAAAAGAGTGTATTTTTAAAATACAAAGGTCAAATTGTACAGTTACATTCCCATCATACCAAAACAGAAGACGTAGCACGATATTCAAGTGAGATTGCTTCTTTTTTTTGTTTGTTTAGTTGTTTTGTTTAGTTTTCCACAGACACTGTACACTATCGTACACTGTAAAAGCAGGAATCAGATCGCAACAACAGTTGTTTTTTTTTTTTCCCCTGTGGAGAGTCTGCTTGCGCTGCTGTAAACATTACAAATGAAGAGAGAGTACACTATTTGTAGTCAGATTCCCCCATACCCCTCCTCAATTTGATACAACTTATCTGGGCAACTTTTATTTTTATTTTCACGGAGGCCGCAATTGCAATCTGTTCCTCTCTGTGATGCCTCAAAGTCACCTCAGTCACAATTTCCGGGTGCCGCGTTCCACTATTCTTTCCACTTATGAGTCTCCCGACATGGAGCACAAAGGAGGATATTTGGTCAGATAAACACGACGAGCATGACGGTCAACGCAAAACAGTCATCGTAAGAGTTTTGTGCACCGCTGGCATGCAGCGCAAGCAAGTCAGGGTGCGACGAAAAAATTCCGCAAACCACCCTTTTAGTTCTGCCGGACGTCCTGGAGGAGTTTATTGATCTCGTGCACCAGCTCGCTGCCGTCCATTCCGGCCTCGTGCCGGCTCTCGGCGCGCTTGCCACCCGGGTGACCCTGGTGGAAAACGCCGTCGAAGTCGTCCTCCTCGTAGTTCTCGGGGATCTCCTCCATGGCCGGCAGCCACTTGAGGTGCGAAGGCTGTCCGTTGGCAGAGGAGGAGGACGAGGAAGAGGAGCAAGAGGAGGAGGAGGAGGCGTTGTTGGCCGCAGAAGAGTTGGACACGTGGTTGTTTGAGCCGCTCCCGGGGTTCAGGTAGTGAGTGTTGGCCGCCCACGCCGCCACCCCTGGGGGGTAGACAGGGCCCTTGCCGCCCGGCAGCAACCCTCTGCGGTTGTCCTGAGGGACGGCAGCGCTGCTGCCACCGCTGCCGCCGCTGTTCCCTCCGCCGCTGCCGCCGACACGTCCGCTCCCCCTCTCCACGCTCGACGAGGGCGGGCTTGTTTCGTTGCACTCGGCGTACGAGTCCACGTTCGGCGGGAGGAGGCGCTGGAACACGGAGTTCATCTCGGTCAGGAGGGAGCCGGCCCCTCCTCCGGACGCGCAGGCGTCGCCCGCTCCCCCGGGGACGACGCCCGCCAGCCCGGCCTCCTCGCTGCCGCCCTCCTTCCCGAAAGTGGAGAAGCTCTTGCGGCGCTCGGAGTCCACGGAGGACTGGTCATCGTCGATCTGCGGCGGCTGGGAGGACTCCTCCCCGGGAATGTACATGTTGTTGCGGTAGTCGGCGGAGGAAGCGGGTGAGGACAGCGGGGGCATCCAGCACTGGTCAGAGTGTCCCAGGACGCGGCATTCATCTGTGCACAGTCTCATAGCTGAGGACAGAAAAAAAGGGGGGTTGAGTGTTGTTTATTCAGGTGGAATTTTCCTTTTTCATAGTGTGCCATCTGAAAAAAATAAAAATAAAATAAAATATCCTGGCTTGACATTTCTTGTTGATGGACATTTGTTATAAGCGTTTCATAAGCATTTCTGTTTACCCCCTTGTCTCTGAGCACCCCCCACTGTTAAGTTGAAGAATTGCAGTCAGGCAGCATTGTCATAAAGTGGCAAAAAATCTCTACTGTTAATTCAAGTGTTCAAATCCCAAAAGAAGCATTTTGGAAACTGTACATTATCAAACACGTCGATATTGATTTCATATTGTTTCAGTCAATGACCCTGCTGGTAGAAGCTTATTGTGGTGCTTTTTTGTGGAAGTTCAGCAGGAGTTCAAGGAGCATTTTTTTTTTTTTATTCCTATGGCCTTAAGAAAGGGCAGGCTTGCTGCTGAGTATGACAAACCACATCTCATTGTGTTAGCATAAAAAAAAAAAAAAAAAAAACTCTTGTGCTCTCCTACTAAATATTTCAGTTGGCCGGGCTTTTGGTCTTTTATTAATATCAAAATACAGCTTAGCTGGAGCAGAGGAGCACGCCATGTCGCTACCTCCTCTCTCTCTCCCAGTGCCTTCCAGCTCGCAGGCGCCAGATTGCTGGTATTTACAGCTCGCAGCATGAATATGCAGGTAGTTCAAGATACACAGAATAATCAAAGGAGTTGGATAAATAAATGATTGACTGTGAGATCCCACCCAAGTGGCATTAAAGGCAGATGTTAATATGATATCAGGCTGTGTAGTCCACAGCCTCTGGGGGAGGTTTGTTTGGTTCCACTATCAAATCTAAGCCTGAATAGCCCCGTTTGCCCATCTAAATAGAAAAATCTAAACAAATTAAATCTATTGAGGAGAAAACAGGGATAATCCTCCCTCTCGGCCCATTATCTGCTCCCCCTCCTTTTTTTCCTTTCTTATTAGCATGAAAGGTAGAGTGAGCCAAGCGGGCGGGGGGGAGTTTGTCTCAAAGGTAGAAAAAAAAGAAGTGGAAGTGAAAAAGAAAACATGTTCCACAGCCATTGGAATTCGCCTTACAAAGATAGAGCATACATACATTAACAGGTGGGATGCGTGTGTGTGTGTGTGTGTGTGCAGAAGGGGAGTGCAGAATGAGATAGGGGCACAGGAAGAGAGAATAACATCATTCTTAAAGCAATTACTCTGAATTCTCCTCAGTTCAGACATGAAAGAGAACCACTGTCGCTCACCAGGGGGAAGGAAAATGAAAGAAAAGAGGGAGCAAAAAAAAGAGAAGGAGAGAAAAGAAAAACAGACACACTGAGGAGCATACCGATGAGTGACAGGCGACTCATCTCCGCTCCGGGGAGGGATTTTTACAGACACGACTCTCACTTGGGGGCAGATAGATGTGCAAGCGGACATGCACGCACGCAAGCCCGTGCGCACCCTCGGTGTAATGCGTAAACAGCCAGACACAACGTTGCCCCTCGCTCGCCTGTGATAAGTGGCGTGGAAATGAGGGCTGTGACGAAGAATGGGGTCGGACACAATGGTGGATTGTGTGGCTGGTGAATGGAGCGGCCGTATAAGCAAAGCAGACTGGCGAGGGCTCGGTGCTGGCCGCGGTGCTGAAACTCTGTCGGGTTCAAAGGAGATGAGTTGTTTAGGGGCGTGGTCTTTATCTGACTCCCGCCTCCGCAGATTACACGGCAGCGAGCGGCTCAGTGGGCAGAATCGACATCATCCTGGATGTCTTGGATGTCTGGGGCCGCGAAGTACGAGGTCGCACGTTTTCTCCCTTTTCTCTTTCTTTTTTTCGGTAAAATGGGATTACTGCGATTTCACTCTAATGCCGAGGTGACAGCTGAGTCCCGCAGAGGGTGTTAGCCACGTGACTCAGATAAGTGGAGCCAATTTCAGAAGCCGTGCCAAGAAGAGGAGAAATTGAGAGGGGGAGGAGGGAGAAAATGCCTGAAGAATCTTTGCAGCAGTCACCCTAAAAACAGATGTACGGGAGCTCACCTGGGTGGAGCCGATGGTGCATTTCCAGGTGCATCAGGTCAGAAAAGGCCTCCCCCAGCAGCAGCCTGTCCACGGGGGATTCCCGCCCCATGTCACAGTCACTGTCCCCCGCCTCGCTGTCCCCACGGCCACTGTCCTTCAGGCTGAACTTGTCCATGTCTTGTAATGCATACCTGAGCAGAGGAAGGGAAGGGGGTGGATTTACAACCTCTATATTCTTAATGTGTTAGTCAGTCGAAGGTATGGCTTCTGCAAAAGCAAAGGCCGCAGGTTGACGTTTCTTGAAAATGCACGCTGCGCTGCCCCCTCTCAGTTTTGGCGGGCAGATAGAATCTGTCTGCAGGGAAGACTAATAATGAAATAAATACGTTGTATAAAACTTGAGGCTGCCTCGGAAATCTGTCAAATCTCCAGACTCGCGGCCCGTAAATCCTGCATGCTGGTAGATTCCTCTCAATAAATCCATCTCGACCGCCACCGGGGGCATCAATAAATCTGGCATCTAGAGATCATGAGGGGGACATAATGGGGAGAAGTAATGATGGCTGCACACTCAACAAGCTGAGCCCCCTTTTCTTTTCTTTTTTTCCCCCACTCCAAGAAAAAGGAGGTGGCAAGGAGATTGTTGTGAGATTGGGATAAATGAGTTTGTGTCCTTTTGGAACTGAATGACAGCAGTGTGATAACAACTTTGGAACATGGGGAAAGAAAAAAACACATTTACACGCCATCAAATCATGATCTTCATGCAAACTGGCCGAGTGACAGTGAACAAACCACAACAACAAGTTGTTGGAGCACAGTAACACAATGAAAAACACTCATAAAAAAAGTTTCAAACGTAAATCAAAGAACATTTAGGGTAGGGTAGGGAGGTGTAGGGTGGAGGTTTGGGTAGGAGCTGGTACCGAGGGGTGAATTACCTGTAGCTGCGGGAGTATTTGTTGCCACGGAAACTGGGTCTGGGCTGGTACTGGCCCTGATGGAGCATGGACAGAAGCTGTGAGACTTGCTACATCCAAAAATAACAAAACAAAAATAAAAAAATAAACAAAAGGAAACAGAAAAGGGGGGAGGAGTGGGGAGGTAAGGGTGGAGGGAGTGGGGAGGGAAGGGTGAATAACAGATGGGAAATTGAGGAGGGGAGGGGTGGAGATGGGAGACAACACAGGAGACAAAATAATGGATGAGTAAACACAAAATGGATGATGGAGTGGCAGCAGCTTAAAAAATGGATGAGACAAAATGGATGATGTTAAGAAACCAAACAAAAGGTGCTTTAGGGGGTATGGGAGGTTTTAGGCTGGGGGGTGGGGGCTCGATTAATATGGAGAGTTTGAGTGGTGGTGATGATGAAAGCGACGGTGACAGGGTGTAAACAAGGCAGAGACACAGAGACATCCATAATCGTCAACAATATGAATGGGAGTCAATTTGAACTACGGGGGGGCCAGTGTTGAACAAGTCACGTCGCACACGGGGATGAGCTGCTGTTTGTGTGTGCATGTATGTAGGTGTGTGTGTGTGTGTGACAGAGAGAACGAGAGATGATGTGAGAGAGAAATATATTTAAAACAAAAGGTGCTACAAGATTAAATATACGGTATCTATCTAACGTGTGTGTGTGTGTGTGTGTGTATGTGTGCGTGCGTGCGTGCGTGCGTGCGTGGGAGCGTGCGTGTCTGTGTGCGCCTACCTCGACTGGCGGCGTAGCGTGAGCCAGCTCCAGGGCGAAGCTCTCTGGAATGTGATTGGACGAGATGGTCACCAGGCTGTTGAGCGACTGGCGGCTGTGGTGATTCTGTCGGCTGCCCATCTGCGCCCGGTCCATGGGCGGGGTGGCCGAGGGCGAGTGGTGGTGGGCCCTGATGGGCAGGGTGCCGTTCACCGTGGGCACCAGCGTGATGTCGCCCTTGTGGATCTGCCGCGACGGCTTCTTGGGGTGGTGCTGGTGAGTCGACTCGGCCACCCTACAGTTGTAGGAGTTCCTGGTGTCCTTCTTCTCGCGGGTGCAGTGGGCGGCGAACACCACCATAATGACCAGCAGCACGGCGCAGATGGCCCCCAGAGAGATGATGATGATCAGGGACACGTTGAAGGGAGACTCGCCCTGGTCCGTCACCGGCACGTGGTTCTCCATGTTCTCGTAGAGGGTGATCTTCAGCACCGCCTTGGCGCTGAGGCTCTCCCGCCCCTGGTCGCGCACCACCACCGTCAGCTCGGCGTGCTCGCGGGGGAAGTTCACCAGGCTTGCGTTGGCGTGGATCTCGCACGTCCTCGGGTCGATGATGAAAAAGCCCTCCTCGTTGCCCCCGGCGATGGAGCAGACCAGTTCGGTGTTGACGCCCGTGTCGCGATCCGTGGCCCGGACTGTGGTCACGAGCTGGCCGGCCTCGGTGAACTTTGACGCGGGCACGTCGGCGGTGAAGTTCCAGAGCTGCGGGACGACGATGAGAGGGGGGTTGTCGTTCTCGTCCAGGATGTTGAGGACGACAGTGGCGTTGCTGAGCAGCGGCGGTTTGCCGGCATCTTTGGCCTGCACCACGAAGGTTATGCGACTCACGTCTTCCCGGTCAAAGGTGCGGAGAGCATAGACGGCGCCATTGGAGGGGTCGATGGTGACGTAGGTGGAGATGGCGAGGGTGCTCCCGTGCGCGGGGTTCTCCAAGATTGAATAGCTCACCTGGCCGTTGTTGTCCAGATCGGGGTCAGTGGCCATGATGGAGGTCAGGTAGGCGCCGGGAGCATTGTTCTCCGACTTGAAGACCTCGTAGCGGCCCTTTTCGAAACGCGGCGGGTTGTCATTCTCGTCGGTCACGTGCACCGTGAAGTGCTTGACGGTGGACAGGCTGGGTGTCCCCCGGTCCTCGGCCACCACCGTCAAACTGAACTCCGACCTCTTCTCCCGGTCCAGTGACACGTTGGTCAGGATCATGTAGTTGTTCTCGTAGGTCTTCTGCAGTTTGAAGTATCCCTGGCCGTGGAGCTTGCATTCAACCTCACCGTTCAGTGCAGTGTCCATGTCCTCCACCCTCACCAGAGCCACAAACGTGTCCAGAGGGGACGCCTCAGATATGTATGCCGCGTCCCCGTTGCCCTGGGATGACATGAGGTTGATGCTGATGTCAGGCTTGTTGTCGTTCACATCCACCACCTTGACCAGGATCTTGCAGTGAGCCGGCATGGAGTTGGGGCCCATGTCCTGTGCCTGCACATCGATGTCATAGGAGTTGACCGTTTCGTAGTCCACGCGGCGGAGGAGGGTCAGCTGACCGCTGTCAGGGTTGATCTTGAACGTCTCCATGATTTTGGGGGACACGTGACTGCTAAACGAGTAGACTATCTTAGCGTTGGTGCCGTCGTCGGCGTCGGTGGCGTTCAGGTCAATGAGCAACGTGCCAACAGGTGAATTTTCCGGGAGGTTGATCACGTAGGACGACTTCTCGAAGACGGGGCTGTTGTCGTTCGAGTCTGCCACGTTGATTTTGAGAAGGGTCGAGCCCGTCCTCGGGGGAACGCCCCTGTCAGACGCCGTGTACTGAAGTTCATAACTGGAGCGCACCTCTCGGTCCAGCTCCCTGAGCACCACCAGTTCGGCGTACTTGGCCCCGTCGGTCCGCGACTGGATGTCGATCTTGAAAAAGTTGTTGGGCTCTAAGGCGTAAGTGTAGAGCGAATTCTCGCCGACGTCCGGGTCCGTGGCGCTGTCCAGGGGAATGCGCGCGCCCACCGACGCGCTCTCGGAGATCTCGATGGGGATGACGGCGCGGGCGAACTGGGGCGCGTTGTCGTTGATGTCCAGCACTTCCACGTCGACGTGGAAGAGCTGCAGGTGCTCGGTGGGCAGCGTCAGCACGTCGAATTGGATGGAGCAGTTCAGGTTCTTCTCGCAGAGTTTCTCCCGGTCGATCTTGGTCCGGACGCTGATCTCGCCGTCTTGCTCGCGCACGGCGAGGAACGACGAGCCCCCGCGCTGCATCGCCCTGAAGCGGAGCGACACCGAGCTGGGAAGTTTGGCCACCACGTCGGCCACGTCGTCCCTCAGCCGCGCGATGACAGTGCCGACCTTTTGCTCCTCGAAAATCTGATATTTCAGCGTCTTACCGGTGACGTGTTGCGTCGCCAGCATCAAAACGGGCAGAAGTTTCCACAATCTTGCCAGAAACGGTCCTTGCCTTTTCCCCACACTCATGGTTGCAGAAAACAAAGAAACAAATACTAACTTTATATAAAAAATAAAAAAAATCCTCAAAAAACGTCCTTCCTAAATAATCTGCAGGTCAATTCCAGATTTTTCTCAAGTGCTGCGCCCCTCCAACAGGCGGCTGCATCGCTTTCTTTGTGCAGAGAAGATATGGAGATTGGATGGATTTAAAAAATGGGGGGACTGAAAAAACGAACACAAGCTCGCTCAAGTTGTGCAAAATGTCCACAAAATTTGCCACCTCGTCCCCGCTTTGCCAAAGCAGATGTGACGACGCGAGCGCCCAGTGCCTGCTGCGCGCTCGCTGCAATCTGTGCGCTCCTCTCGCCCCAGCGTCCTCCCCTGCGTCTGGCTCCGTGCGCTCTCGCTCGCTGCTCTCCCTTTGCGTTTGAGCCGCGTCTGCACGCAGACTTGTCCAAAAATAACCCGCCTCAAACCAAAACTAGTTGTGAATCAGCCACTGCGCCGCGCGCACGCACACACACACACACTCACTCACTCACTCACTCCTCTCTGTCCGCATCCCGGCAAAGACAAACGCGTCTTAAGTGAAGGGGAGAAGGGGGAAGCTGGCCGGTGGCCACTTAAAACTCCGAGAGAAGCGAGAAGAGGAGGCGCAAAAGGGGGTGAAAAGAAAGTAAGGTGGGAGCAAAACCCCGCCCTTATGAGGAGGAGGGGGGGCGGGGGTGTCCACTCTTCCTACTTTTTTTTTTTTCTGAAAGAAATATATTTAGAGTAACGACCGTGGTCCCACCATGGATCGGGATGAGAGGATAAATTTAAAAGATAGCATCTATTCAGCCTCAGTCTGGGTGTATTTTATTGCGTTTCATCCGCTGGAGCCTCTCGCTTTGGGTCTGTTACTCTACGGCAGCAGCGGAGCATTAAGAGTGTAAATTAGAGCGAACAAACAGTCATCAGCAGCACTACCACCTTTCCTCCAAAGAAAATCCACTGACGCGCAGGACGCGTGAATATGTAGAAATTCATCTGCAGACACTTGGAGGTAGCAAGATGTAGCTTCTTCCCCCCCCCTCCTCACATGCGCCTTATATGCGGTTGTCTTTGGGTGAGAGTATAAGCCGCGCAAAGCCGTGTGGCGAATCGCGTAAAGAAGGGAGCCGGACTCTAATGAATGCCTTTAAAGAGTTGGTCACGCCGGGGAACAAGCCCTCGTGCGCGCGCGCGCGCGCGCGCGCGAATGCACGACTCGTCCTACCCCCGGCAGCAGGATGGACTTTAGATAACGAGCACGGCGTCTCTCCACACTTTTTCTCCCCCGTCGACATACGAAAATACCACCATCACCAGTTTGTACGTGCGTGTTTCGACCCCCCCCACCCAGAAAGTCTCACTCGTGCAATGCTCGCTCACGCGTGATGGCATGAGAGAGGTGACGCGGAAACGGGAGGAGTGACAAGGAAAGAAGCTGCGCGCGCGAAGAAAGGGGTAGGGGGCATCGAAAGGGTTGACGAATGCGCGCAACCGGGACCGCGCATTCTGGAGACCATCTGGCGCAGGTTTGTTTGGCACCGGGACCGGGCGATTAGAGGGGACCGAACAGAACGCAGCGTCGAACCCAGCAAGTCGCGCGCGCTCACGCACTTAGTCTCTCTCTCTCTCTCTCTCTCTCTCTCTCTCTCTCTCCTCTCTCTCTCTCTCTCTCTCTCTCTCTCTCACACACACACACACACACACACAGAGAGAGAGAGAGAGAGAGAGAGAGAGAGAGAGAGAGAGAGAGAGAGAGAGAGAGAGAACTGTGAGGAAATGAGTTGTCACGGGGATTGTGCAGCACCAAAGCAGCTTTTATTCTTTTTTTTCTTTTTTGTCACTCCAGCCTCGTTTCCCACACCTTTTAGAAGCATGCACGTCTCTGCCTTATGCTCTGCGTGTGTGACACACACATAAAGAGAGAGAGAGAAAATACCCATGGGTCAACTCATATGGACCTCAATTATGACACTCAAAGCTGAGGAAGTTGGTCAGTTGGAAGAGGAAGGTGACAGTGCGGGGCAGAACTACAACAGGGAGTTTTACGATAAAACACAATAACTGCAGAAATGCCCAACTGTGGCCGCCAATTTCTCCCCACAAATCACTTCAGCAAAAAAAACAAACAACAACTGTGATTAACCTCAGGAGAGAAAATCCACCGACAGCCTGCGACACAAATGAATAATTTACCGCCAGCTGCCGCGGCCGCGAGAGCCGTAATCTATATAAAACACCTCGCCGCTGATAATTTGATCAAGCCAGTGTGGGCTCATCTGTTTAAACGCAGCGTCTGCTCCCCTCCCCGCGCTTTTCTGCACGTTTGGCCCAAAACAATAACTTATTACATATTCCAAAACGTGCAGCGACACGAAGCAGAAGCCCCCTCGGTTAAAACCTTCCATTCTCAGGGAAAATAATACAAGCTTTAACCCTCCGCTCCCCCTGGCTCCTCTGTTATCTATTCATCCGCTGAGCAAAATGTTTGCATTCATCCGCCTAATTTTTTTTTTCTCCCCCTCCTTTTTTTTTTTTTGCGCCTCTCACCATAGTGGTATTTAAACAGGTTTGATACGGGCCGCCCGGCATTTCCATAGTTCCCAACGCTCAACAATGCAGTAATGCAATTACTCCCTGCGTCCCAGAGAAGCTAATCACATTTGGAGAACAAAGTCAGCAGAGGTTTTTTGGTTTGGGGGGAGGGGGGGGTTGAAGGGAGCGCACACACACACACAAACAAAGGAAGGCAACCAAGGAGGAAGGGGTTTGGGGAGGGGTGGGGGTTCAGACGGGGCCTCGGAATAAAACAATTAATGTATAGACGGGGGTATAATCTAAGTGAACAGCAGATGGAGGCTTAATACATTTAGGCACGCTACATAACCAGAGGAGCCGAACAAACACGGAACGCTTAGGAGCGCCAATAAACGGCGCCGCCGCATTCATCGTGTGCAGCAGGTGCAAAGCGCCAGGTCTCAGGGAGTTCCAGAGCTGCTGTCAGTGTGTGTGTGCGTGTGTGTAAGAGCGCGTGTTGTGCGAATGCGAGTTGAACTTCTCGTGCTTCGCAGCTCCCTGAAGATCATCTTATTGACCCTCAGGCGGCTCTTGCAGGCCCTCGGATCGGCCGTGTCTGCAAATGCACGCCATCGCCGCAAACAAATGAAACATCTGTGGAGCCCCCCGTGGAGGTGGAGGGTTTTTTTCTTTGGTTTTGCTGCCGTAACAACAACAAAACGTGGAAATTTTGAATCCCAAAAACACACATCCAAGCACCGTCACGCCCCTAAAAGTCATGCAGGTTTATCATCAGTGCAGCCTCCAGGACCCCGAGTGGTTCACTGGAGTCAAGAGGAATGCCTGTGCATGTGCATGTGCCTGTTGGCCGTGCAGGGTGCACCGCAGCCGAGCGCGGGGAGGGGGCCCGAGAGGTTGTAAAGGCACGCGAGCATCTGTTGCCTCGTCTGTCCATTCATTGTCACTCATTCAATTAGTGTCGATTTGGACGTGGATTCCATCCCGGAGGGGAGGAGCAGGAGCCGGGAGTTTTGCTTTCACTGCCGCTGGAGGGGAAAGGCTGATACCACACACACACACACACACGCACACACACACGCACGTACGCACAACAACCCCCATCAACCGCAATGATTGTTATTCATCCGAGTCCCTTCTTTTCTCTCTCTGTCCCCGTTCGCCTTTCATCAGGGCTCTGTGGAGCTTTATTACTTTATGACTCGTTGGCCACCATTGTTTGAACCCCCGACATCTCCCGTGTGTGTGTGTGCAAAGCCGACAAGACGCAGCGCCTTGCCTTGTTCCTGCTTGGCCGTGCATGCGGCCGTCCCACCACCCGGCGCAGCATATTGCAAGCGATGTCAACAGTTGGGGCCGACAAATTTATTGCCCCGGCAACAAGCACGGAGGGCAGGAGAAGAGCATGTGTCCGCTCGCACCTTCCGGAGTGGTGGGGGGGTATTAAACACGGCACTCTGCTGAGACTCACTCGGCCGAGCATGCAGTGAAAGGGGACAGACAGGCCGCTGATCAGAGGCTTTTTTTTTCTTTTTTTTAACATTCCTCCTTCTTCTCCTCCGGACTTTACCACCTTCTGCTGCAGAGGGGTGTATAAAATATTCATACCTCCTTCTCCTCCCGTATATGTCGAGTAAAAAGGAGTCATTTTACCTTCAGCCCGGCTGACCAGTGCGCTCGCTGCAGCGGGGGGCTGAGGTGACAGGAAGTTTATGAACCCTGCTTTAAAATTCAGGCAATTAAAATGCCTTAATCAGAATGCACTTTCTTCCATTAAAAAAAGTAACATTCTCCAACTCGCTTTCGGCTGATTTTGTGGTCATTGCTTTTTGACTTTTGCCCACAAGTTTTGTTCTAGCACAGAATCTTTTAATGTCTGCAGAATGGGCTGCGTGATGATGTCATGGTCTGCTTTACCAATGAGATGCATGAGGTTTTCATGCAAATAGCCAGAAGGACTTGGTGGAGCCATATGGACGTGCGTGCCTGTTGTCTTCTTTGTTGGTACTCTATTTCTCCTCCACTTCTTTGTTGGTAGGTCACTTGCTGCCATTGGAGGTGGGGCGGAAAAAAAAATTGAATGAGAGCTTTCACTTTACGAGGATCTCCATTATGTTTGGCTCGTAAGTGGTGGCGTGTCGCACTCAGACGCCTCAGACGTGTGGGTTTTTTCTTCCGTTGTTCCTCAGTGGTTCTTTTTGAGTGAAACATTTTGTGAATTTCTGGAGTATAAAACCTTCTGTCTGCCTGACCTTGCTTGTGTTTTCAGCAAACTGCATAGCCAACAGTGAAACATAGAAATAACACAACACAACTCTTTCCCTACGTTCGATTGTTTTTGATTTTCTCCTGATCTCCTCCAACGACATCCCTGCAATTTCCGACCTTTGCTTGCTGGCGGGAACAGCGTACACTTCCCCATGCATGCCACTCTGTGGGCCGGTGGTGTGGTGACGTATGACGGCGTGCACCTGCCCCCCCGAGAACGTTTTGCTTCTGCCGAGCCTGTGCGGAACGAAACGGGGAGCTACGATGGGATGGGCGAAGGCACGCGCTTGGTGCAGGCACGCAGATTTGCACGTGACTGATGAGCCTTGTGGAGGAAGGTGAGCCGCTAATCCGACGATGCTGTTGTTTGCCGTCCTCGGCAAAACGTTTACAGCGCCGGGGTCGACGGGTCGCCGTCGTTAGGCGGAGGAATGAAAGACTGAGCGGCGAGAAAGAGTGTTGCCTTTGATTTGAAATCTCGCCGTCTTGTGTTCCGCTGCAGCTTGTTTTTCTGTGTGTGTGTGTATGTGTGTGTGTGTGTGTGTGTGTGTATGTGTGTGTGTGTGCGTGTCACAGTGACTCTTTCATGCATCTGCCTGACACGAGGGAGCACTTTGGGTGTCTAATCATTCAGTCATTCTCTCCTTGGCCTCCTTTTCTCCCTCTGATTCATACCCAGCTGACTCTGCGTGCGTGTGCGTGCGCGCCAAAGCAAACGCGCACACGCACACTTTCGTCTGACTGATTGGCAGTGACAGCGAGGTGCTTTGCCCCGACCAAGATACGGCGCAGAGAAATGTGGAGCGTCTGAAGCGATCAGGCGCGGGCGGCGCTGAGGGACGAACACCTCGGCGTGCGTGTCGCGCCCAAATGTGAGCCTCAGAGACGTTGGGGGGGCTCTTTAAAAACCGATCGCGTCCCCGCCGTTAGCGCCGAGTTGCGGCGCGGCTGTAATGGAGGCGTGGAGTAAAGTTTGCGGCTACCTGGCCGGAGCTCCATCGACCTGTCTGTCCTCGTCGACCGCCTCTATTGATCCAATCTAATCTGAAAAGTAGGGAAGGGGGTTCATGGGGAGGGGAAGCCGCCTAAAAGCAGCGAGGAGCGATAGAGAAATGAGCGGATGAAATGTGAACTCTTGAACACAAGATTCCCGATTCCGTGTGAGGAGAGGATTTTTTAATATACAGTCTGGCGAGATAGCATTAAAATGTATAAGGAGGTTCTTCACAGCGCTGGAGCAGCTTAATGCCGTTATTGATGGAGGGAGAGTCGGAGCGACTCCAGGCTTCGGCTCGGCACAGCCAGACGGGAAGAGCTGGAGCTGAGTGGAGCCATATTTTTTATCATGATTATTATTATTTAATCGCTCGCCATCATGGCTTCATGAGTATTTTAATGGGAAAGTTAAACTTGCGAAGAGAGTCGATCTCCATCTGGCCCCAGTGGTAGAAAGATGAACATAAGGTCTCTGGAGCTGCTGTTAGTTCTCCGGCCAGTTCTCTGTGAGTGGAACTCTTTTTCTGAGACATCCAGCCGTCCGTTTCTGTCACCAACCCTGCGGGGGTCCCAGGGTGCTCGAGCCCATCCCTGCTGTCCCACCCAGGACCAGGCACCACTTTAACACAGGACACTCGCACACACACCTAAAATCAGTACTGATGAGCTAATTAGCAACATTAGCATGTCTCCGGTCTGTGGCCAGAAAGGTAGAGAATTGAACCTGCAACCTTCTTGTTGTGAGGCGGACAGCGGCTAACCGCTGCGCCAAAGTGTCACCCACACTATAAGCAGCGACTATTTGTTTTCTTTTTTCCCCAGTTTTCCCATGTGAAATGTCCTGGCTTTGTATTCATTGCACATCTCTGTTGCCATGTGCACCGTTTATGCTGCTCCATTGGCCAACCAATGAGGCTTTATTCTTTATGACTTCTGAAACAAAGGATGAACCCTTTAAGCATATATCTAGAAAACTTGTTTTATTCTGTCCCATTTGACCTGAGCGGTTATCTCAAACTGGTTCCCTCAACAAAATCCAATGACATTTCTCTTCACACTCCAGCCGGACTAAGCTGCTTAAAAAGGTCTTCGCCCTCTATCACTGTGTCTCTCTTTACCCAATCAGTCACTGAGCAGATGGCCACCCACCAAGAGTCGGCGCCTGGGTCGCTCGCTGCAGAAGGCCTTTCTTTCTTTTTTTGTCCCCCCCGCCACTCAACACAACACAACAGCCCACATTGGAATGTTTTGCATCCTTGTCAGTTACAGTTGCCTGCGAGGCTGGAAGCCGCTGTGTTAAAAAAAAAAAAAAAATCTGTCATGAGGTAATTTTTATGAACAAATGAAATTTCAAATGATGCAACATGACTTGTTCTTGCTGCAGGGTTTTTGCAACGATTTTTCCTGTGACACGGTTCCACTGCGTTTCTTCCTTTTTTTTTTTTTTTTTTGTTCGCGTGAAAACCGTATGCAGTGGAATGAAAGCGGTAAAAAAAAACATATAAATAAAAATAAAAACAACGGCAGCAGTTAATTGGAAATCTGAATAAGGCAAAGGGGGATGAATTGTACTGAAATAAAACCCATTTGCAGCAAATCAGGACCGTCTGCAAAAACAGGAATAATTTCACATATTTATGCTCCTTTGCTCACTTGCCAGGAAGAGATCAATACCACCCCCGAATCTGCTTATTAAATCTGAGGCTCGAATGCAGGAGAAGGTAAGCTTTGTTCAGAATAAAGACTGTATATTGATTTAACAAAGGACCTGTGAGCTCTGCACAGAGCCAGGATGGCTGTTTCTCTTGGTTTGCTGTCTTCAAAAAACAAGCCCAGTTACCCAATCGCAGCGGCTATGCGCTTATTATTTTTGTTTTGTTTTGTTTTTAGGGCCTTATTTCATCCTGGTATTTGTCGATTCAGTATCGTTTAAGTGTGGGATGACGAGCCATCAAGCAAACAAAAAATGAAGAAAGCTGCAGGCACGGCTCTCAATCTGAACTCTTAGAAGCGTTTCCTCAACTCTTGCGAGGTTTACGGAGATAATAGTGCCTTTATTAAGATCTTATTGCAATTCAATGAGGCAATATAAATTGCAAATGCAAATAGGAAGAGAACCTGAGAGCCCTCAGCTTCGTGTCCTCACTTTAATGCTTTTCTGGAGTCACCTTGACTCGTTAGAGCAACCAGGAGTTGGAACTTATTAGTCTGACAGAGCCAGGGCCTGTAAATGTTTGCATGCTAAAGAATCTTCCAGTCCCAGAGTGTGTGTCCGTGTGCGTGCGTGTGTGTGTGTACCTGCTCCTGTCAGCAGTCGCAGATGCGTGCGCGTGCTTTTGATTGATGTGTTGTTGATTTGTTGCCAACCGCCTTTTCCCCCTGCCTCCGCCGTGTCAGTCCGCCGCTGATGATGGACAGCTAATTTGTGGTGCAGAGATTAGTGTTTTAGAAAGGGAAGCCTGTCGGAGACGAGCCGCAGAACCGTCCCGAATTGGTCCCATTTGGCCACGACTCCTTTTGACAGGATCTTTGTGTCAGTCCGGTAATGAGGACGTGCCGGGCGCTGTTTTTTTTTTTTTTTTCATCCCCACAGGAAGTCGACCATCGTCCCCATCGTCCCAGAGACATTGGTTTTGAACGTGCGGTGACAGCTGCTTTTTTTTGAGCAACTCGCTCAAACACGCTTGAGAAATTTGCATTAGTCCTACTTAAGGGGCTGCTTGTAAACCGCTCTTGATTAATGCAGAGGCTAGATTTTTTTTTTCCTTTTTTCCCAGCGGTGTGTCTTTGATTGGTAACTTGTAATGAGGTCGAGGTCATCTGCTGCGGATGGAGGTGGAGCGTAAAAGAAAAAAAAAATCAAAGGGAGGCTTTCACTTTACAAGTATCTCCATCATGTTTGACTTGCTCGTAAGTAGCGGCGTGTAAAAGAGTGGACCTCAAACCAGAGATTTTTGTCACACACACACACACACACACTCACACACTCACACACGTGTTTATATAAACCTCAAGATAACTTGTTCCAGAGACCCTGCTGGCACACACCGGGCTCTAATGGACGTGGGTTCAAACAGTCAGTCACCAGGCTTGGGAGAAATTGGAGTCGCGTGACACAAAGCACCCGTTGTTCGCCCTCCGACACAGATTCCTAACAACGCCGATTGATTAGAGGTAAGAACCTGAGCTGTAATAACACAGAGCCACACTTAGGCTGCTCTGTTTCAAGCCCAGACATCCATAAAAGCCTCGTCTACAAGTGTGTGCGGGTGCTCGGACCGGAGTAATTTTCTGGCTGAAGGAGGGGGAATGAAAGTGGGGAGGGGGTCTGAGGGGGGGCGGTTAGCCCCCCTCCTCGCCCCCTACTGGAGTGGTACATGTTTAAGTGTCCCCCGGTGACCCACTTCCTGGGGTTGCAACCAGATTTACGATTGGTGAGCTCTCCGAGAGCTGGCAGCTGTGGAATGGAGGGAATGGATGTGGAGGAGCGGAAAAAGGGGCCGAGGGATGACGGAGCGATGGGAGCGTGGAAAGGTAGCAATCGGGGTTAGGGTTCGGGGGGTGGGGTGGGGACTTGAAATATGTTGAGGCTCGATAAAAGCAAGTAGGGGGGGGGTAGATTGTCAGAGACAGAGTGGGATTTAGAGGTGCCAGGGAAGGCGGTGGGGAGTATGTGTGTGTGTGTGGGTGGGCGGTGGTGGTGGTGGGGGGGGATTGGTAGAAAACAAAGAAGGGATTGAATAGAAAGAAGGTTGGGAGTTGGATTCCGACTTACTTGAGTCCTTTCTTGGCAGACTTCACACGTTCTCCCTGCGCCCTGTGGTTCTCTGGGCTCCATGGTCCAAAGACGCTCATGTTGGGGTCGAAACTGTCCACAGGAGTGGAATGTGGCCGTTTTTGAATGCGGCTCTCTGAGTGGCCCCGTGATGAATCACCTTGTCTTTGTCCGGGTTGTGACCCCGCCCGCCGTCACCCCAAGACAAACTGGGATGGACTCCAGCCGCGACGTCAGACATCGCACCCCCCACCTGAGTAGCGGCGACAGAAATTGGGCAGATGGATGAAACCGTGCAAAGGAGGAGGAGAAATGAAGGGATGCAGCGTGGGAGTGAGAGAAGTGGGAGGAGAGCAAAGAGGTAGATGAAGAAGAAGGAGAAGAAGAAGAAGAAGGAGACTCTGGCATTCCCTCTGGGCGGGCAGGCGGTCAGTCAGCGCGCATGATTAAAACCACTTCCTCGCTCTTATTCACACACTCCACTCCTCATCTTTGCTTAATGAAAACACAACTCGGGATTGATTTGTGACAACCTTGAGAGGGCCGAGATGCTTTTATGGATCCGGGCGCAATTCACGCCTCTTTGTGTGTGTGTGTGTGTGTGTGTGTGTGATTTTGTGCGAGTGTGACTGTCTGTTTGATATCCACAGGCCCAGCAACACCTGAGCTCCTGTTGATTTGCTCGAGAGAAAGAGAAGACACAAAGGACCTTGAAAGAGGTTGAAGCAAAGTTGGGGTGGGGGTGTGGGGCGGGGGGTGGGTGGTGGGCAAAGTGGATGGAGACAATCATTTTCATCGCCGCCTCGACTTACAATTGTGAACAAATTGGCCGCGTATTTCGCAAGCTGTCGCGACTCGGCGGAGGGACGCTTAGCGCGGCTTTCCCAGTTTATGCAGGGGATTTGGGAGGGGATCCGAAAGGAGCGAGCGGCAAATGTTCAGTCGGCTCGGGGAGTGGTTGAAGCAGGGATGGGAGGGAAGAGGAGGGAGCGTATACGATGGGATGGCTGATGACAAACTGGGCAAAACAGACAAACCATGGCGACAACACCCCGCGTGGTGACCGGCGTTGTCGCCATTAGGCTGATTTGGTTTCCAGGCCGTTTGCCACAGTGTCGGCTCAAACAGAAACAAGGTAACCGCAATTCATAATTTGGATTAATTGGTCACATTAACTCACCTGAGTGCCTTCATAATAGTGGCGCGCATATCGCATTATTGAGCAATTAGCACAAACGGCCGCGGCCTCGGGCAGGACAAGGAACAATGCGTCGCCCTTGGAAACGTGTCATTTCACTAATTCAGCATTTAGCATTTTTCAATTTGTCGCAACGCGAAACTCTAATTTTTTTTCTTTTCTTTTGTTTTTACGGAGAAGGAAGTAATAGAGGGCACAACAATGGAGATGGCGCGGCCCAAGCGCGCAGTTAAGTGCTTTTTTCCCCCCTCCTCTTTAACAAAAGTCAGAGTCATAAACGAAATGCTCGTCGCTAATGATGATGCAAGTCCTGTCAGGGCGGCATCAACCCCCCGATCCCGTTATCATCGGCTCCTTCTCAGCTAACAAGCAATTAATTCACATCAGAGCTCTTTTCCCCCGTACCAAACAAACAGAAAATGTTGAGGAGGGGTTCAGAGATGGAGGGGGGGGGGCTCGCTCAATCCTCTCTCACCACACCGGTTTTCCAATGCAAGGAAAGGAGAAAAAAACTAAACAAACCAAAAAAAACACGAATCATAAAAAACAACAACAACATGTTGGTGAAGTGTAAACCCCCTCTCGCTCTCAGGGGCCTCATCAAAGGCGGGAGAGTGGAGAGACGGCGAGAGCGGCAGGAAAACAGGCTCGCAGGGAGATCAGGTGAGGTTGGGTGTCGGTCACGCGCTAGCGCCTCCGCTGCTCGCATCTCTGTGAGTTTCTTTGCCCCTCTTTTATTTTATTATTCACTGCCTTCCCATGCGTGCGGCTGCACAGACATCCTTCATAATTAGCCAAATGAAATTCCCACGTGGCTCCGCAGTTTTCCTCATCACGGTCGTCATCATCATCAGTGGCGGCGGCGACGTGGAGGCTTTTTTTCTCGTTCACGCCTGATTACGCTCATGCTCGGCGGCAGCGACCGTAACCCACGATCGACGTCTACACCCACCCGCACCACCCACTTCCCCGCCCCCACTTGCCGTGGCAGCCTGGCCCCCGCGTTCGTAACATCGAAACAGGACAGGATGTGTCGTAGCGCCGCGCGCGCTAATCGATAGCCATTAGCGGTGACCACCTGCGTCCCCTTTGCTCAGGGCCAGGTGAGGCCCTTTTTCATTTCGCGCCCCCTTTGGTGAGGAGAAATGAAAAAAAAAAGAAAAAAGGCTGAGCGACCGACCAGGGACGAGGCAGATCGGCTGCGCTTGTTAAGCGTGCAGCTGGTTTATTTCCATGTGTGAGTGGTGGGCGTCTGCCGTTCGCAGTTTCGCACCGTCCTGTGAAGAGGAAGAGGGAGAAGATGAAAAAAAATCCTAAAAATATAAGGGAACCTGGACAAGCGTGCAGTTTTCCTAGACGGCGACTCCAGATGTTTCCGTCCTGTGTTTACTTTCATTCAGACTTAATGAGTAAGTGCTGTTGCGTTTGTTTTGTTCCTCGGCAGCCCAGAAGCCTCGGCGTATGTTGTTATTGTGACTCCTTCTTCAGTCTCGTTAGTCCCTGGCAACTGCAGAGTTAAAACAACCTGGACAAACACCGGCGATGGATACAGACGTCACTAGAGTTACAGGGACGGTTGTTCACTGGAGAACGACTGCTGCTGAGGCCCAAGACCAACCGCCACTCTCCGTGTCTCCACCATGTCATTGAACTTCCCCAGAAATTTGACAATTCTATGTTTTTTTCCCCCACATACTTTTCAGAAACTTTTAAACAACAACAACAACAACAACAACAACAACAACAACGAACAACACCCCCTCGGCCAGGTGTTCCTCATGGACCACATCTAGGACACCTTGGTTTTGGTGTTTCTCTTCCCTGTCATTAATGCTGATGTCACAGCTCTACTGGGCAGGGATATTGAGGCAGGAAACCTAAATGACAAAAATGTTGGCGAACTTTTACTGTCATGACTCCCAATCAACCTTAACATGGACCTTTTAAGGCTTTGTGTTCTAAAGTAACTCGAAGCAGAAGTTCAACTCCGACTTTCATCCACACGTCTTTTCACCAGCAATCTTTCTTTTTGTTATCTGTGGTGCTAATGTTGTTAAACTGTTGCCTCTTTAAACACAGTGTGCTTCAGGTGTTCTTCTCCTTCTTCCGCTGTGATGGAGTAAACTTGCGGTGCCACACCAGGCCTGGCATAGGTACTACGTCGTTTTCAGTCGTTTCCAGCGTCTTCGTGCAAACGGGAAAAAAATTTTCGAGAGTGTTTTGGAAAATATGCATTTTCCAAAAAGTCTGTCTCCATGTAAACGGCCCCTCCGAGTGACTCAAACGGAGGCGTGGCATCCTGCAGAATAATGCAAAAGTGGCTTTCTCTCTCTCTCTCTCTCTCTCTCTCTCTCTCTCTCTCTCTGTTGTTGTCTGTTGTCGGCTCTTAGCAGCGCGCCGACAACAGCCCGGCAGACAGAATCAGCACAACACCTGCGGTACTCCAGGAGTTGCCCAGTCGCTCGTCCCGCCGATGCTGCGTCGTCTCCCGACAAATCTCCCCCCATCATCCCCTGATCATCCCCCGATCATCCCCCCATCCCTGCCTCTTATCTCCATCTCTTTATCTTGCTCCTCTCCTCTGTCACTCCTCCCTCCATTCTCATTCCTGTTTGTCTCATTTGTGCCGTATCATTTCAGCCCCCTGCCATCAATTGTCCCCTTCCTCCCCTTTCGCTTTTTTCCCCTCCTTCCCGGCTGCCAGCTCTCCGCTCGTCTTCTTCTCCTCCTCCTCCTCCTTCTTTCGCTCGCTCAGAGAGGTGAGCGCGTGTTTCACCAGCCGACTCCCATGTCTGGTACTTTCCAATTAGCTTGTATACCTGCTTCTGGCTGTGTAGCAGATAAGATGGAGCAGATACCACCGGGGCTACTGTTATCTCTGTGTTCCTCCTGTCACGCGCGCGCACACAATACACGCACGCGGCACAACACACCGGCCTGCATGCACCACCTTTTTTTTTTTTTTTTTTGCACGTGCGCAGCCACGCAAGGCGACACTGTGAAAATAGCAGGCTAACAGCTCTGCCAGTGCTGCAGAGCGGCCGGACAGACAGGCGATATAATGAATGCATCGGGGACTGTCACACGTTGTCAACTGTGCCGTGCCTGTAGTTAGCCTGGCTTTGAGTGTGCTGAGGTTCTTCCAGAAGTGTGTGTGTTTGCAGAACACTTTCCTCCTCTTCTTTCTTCTTCTTCTTCTGACGAGAAAGCACACGGTCTCGTTTAAGTATGCATGCGTGCGTTTGTGTGTGTGTGTGTGTGTGTGTGTGTGTGTGTGTGTGTGTGTGTGTGTGTGTGTGTGTGTGTGTGTGTGTATGTGCGCCCACGTATGACAATGTGTAGGTGTTTGCTGGTGGCAGGGTGGTGGTCCGCGCCGTGACCCCCGCGACCTGCCCAGATTGTTGAATAATAAAAGGGCCATTCAGACTCTCGGCGAGTGACAGCATGAAAGGAGCAGCCACGGAGTGGAGGGGAGGTTAGGGGGAGGGGGGAGTGTAGGAAGGGGAAGGGCGGGGGGTGGGGGTGGGGGTGCTAGCAAGGGCGCCAGACACGGCCCCAGCTTTGTGGGAGGTGGAGGCACTCTCATTATTTCCCAAGTTTTCTTTGCTGTTCTTGTATATTTCCCCCTCTCTTTTTCTTCTTCATCTTCTTCTTCCTCTTTTTCTTCCGTCTCACGATTGCTTCCTCCCTCCCATCCCTCCGTCTCTTCCTCCCCGCCGGACCCGTCTCTCTCCCTTTGAGCCCGTTTCCGTTTGTTGTCAACTCGAGCTTCATTTTCTCCGCCGCTCCTATTTGTTTCATCCGCCCGCTGCCGTTGTCGCTGCCGCCGCCGCCTCTCCTCTCACTTTAATATTCACCGCTCCTCTTTTTTTCAATCTCCTCCTCCTCCTCCACCTCTCTTGCCCACCTTCGCCGCTCCTCCTTCCATCTAATCTACTTACTCCTAACAACCTCTCATGTCTCATTTCTGCATTTCTGCCACTTTCCCCCTTCGCCGTCATCCCCTTTTTTCCTCTCAATTATGTGCATCTCCTCTCCTCCCTCCCAGCTCCTCCTTTGCTGTCTCATTAGCGATGCTGTCTACTAAGGAGGTGATTAGCCCGCTTTGGCTCTAATTAAAACACAGAAAGGGAACTAAATGAGACCTGTGATGAGTGCGCGCGCCTGTGCGTGTGAGTGTGTGTGTGTGTGAGAGAGAGAGTCTCAGCGTGCATGCATACAAGTCCTATCTTTAAGGACGCGCACGTGCCGGCGGCGGCCGCGGCGACAGAATGCTAAGCGGTCAGACGTGCACGTCAAAGCGGGAGCGGCTTTTTCCGGAGAAGACAGATGTTTAAATTGAGCTCGAGCGAAGAGATATAGGAGGGATGCCCGAACAGGAAGTGCACCCCCGTCACTCCTCCATTCTTTTCTATCTATTTCACCATTTTTTACCCGCATTGTTTCCCACCCCGAGCGTCGGGAGTCACCGCCGTTATAAATCACCACCAGGTTGATATGAGAGTAAAGTGTTTTGAGTTTTGTAATGTCCTCCGCACGTAAAAGGGAAATAAAAAATGTGATCCAGTCCCCGGGCGTCTGAGCTGATCTGAAGTCTGCTATTCCTCTTGAATAATGTAATTTCTTTTTCCCCTTTATTATTTTTTTTCTCTCCGTCCGCCCACCCCAACGGTTGTTGCTGCTGGAAATAGCGAACATTTCCTCGCACATCCGTCCCTCCCGCTTGTCAAATCCGCCACCGCACAACCCAGTAATCAGGGAGCTGCCACAATAGTGCGTTATATATTATAGTCATCAGACTGTAACGCTTCCATTTCAGCCGGCTCCGTCGGCGTACGGCTCTATCTCAGAGTGGAGAGCGGTGCCAAGGTGTGGCCCGGCTTTGATTCGTATCCACTCTGAGGTCTCGTCTCACTGGCCACCAGATACTGTTGCTTCTTCCCAGCCAGTCCAAACACCTGCGAGTTGTTTTCTTTTAGTTTAGCTAGTAGCCCTGTTTGGTGTGACGGCCACAGCAACAATCGACATCGGAGCTGCTTGTGAATATTTTCACTCTTGAATTTGAGGCCAAGGGACCATCGCTTACAAGACCGGTAGACACTTCGGCACTGAAATCTCCTTCAGTATTAAGACTCGGAAAGTGAAACCTGGTTAACTAGTGCACATTTTGGCTGCGGCCAGTTAGCTGAGCTAAAAAGATCGTTGTTTTTACAGCCAACTGTCCAACTAGATGGGACAGAGAGCAAACTGGAAGAGTACAGAACAATAGAATACAGCTGGACTAAATATTGATATGCAACGCAGCTCCTGGTAACACAAAGGTTCAGTATTATAAATATGTATTTTAGTGTGCAGCCACCACTTTTCAATTTCGTCTCCTTTCTCCCATGAAGTCATAGAATTCACAATTGTCTTTGGCTTCGGTGCATTAAAAGTCATGTCTTGTGCAAATGAATAAATTCAGTGGAGTTTTATAACAGCAATTGGGTCTCGAGTTGGTCCATTCCCCAGAAATAATAAGTCCATCCTTTATTTGTTTAGTTAACTCCACCTCTCTGAATGTGTGCAGTAAAAAAAATAAAATAAAAAATAACATGCATACACAGGAAATCCGCCCTTTGCCGTGTCCCTTTTCATTTGCACATGATACCTGTGCTGAATATAATACTTTGCATTTCCTTGAAAAAAAAAAAACAACAAAAAAAAAGAACATTTTGACAAGGTTTCACCACCAAATGTTTGACCCAGTCAGTTGTGTTTGAGCTAATCCATGCAAAGGTTTGTGCTCTTGCAGCGTCTTCAAAGCTGCTTCCACTGTCTTCCTCTGTGATCGATGCATCCTGGATTGTATGAATGTGAGCGCACTTACTTTACTCTTTCTCTTCTCTTCTTCTTCTTCTTTTTATTGCCAGCATTTTTTGTCAGCCTTGTAATAAAGTGTCGACCTGCCTTTTTGGTTCAACTGGGGCCTTTCAACCCAAAGTCAGCTGGTGGGAGGGACGGGCACTGAAGTCGCTGCAAAGCAATGAGACATAACGGATGCGCTGATCAATAGATGAATGGATTTGCGACTTTTCTCCTCTGTCTATCGCTCCTTGTTTGTGTTTACGGCTCGGGTGGACTCCGGCTGAAAGCCCCCCCCGCCCCATTTTTTTTTTTTACAATGATCACAGCTCTACATCTGTTCCTGAGGGTCCTCGCTGGTAATTAACCCGCTCGCTTCATCTGTTTTGGGTGGAGAGCAGCAGCGTCAGGACTTCGGCTCTGTTGCGAGGGAAGGTTTGGAATGATGGAGGTGAGGCTGCTCGACCGGCTGGCTGGCTGGCTCGCTTATAAGAGCGGCGGAGGAGATTGAGCACTTTAATAAGTCTGGGTTCAATATTTACCTGCAAGTTAATACAGGGGAGAAAAAAAAAAGACAGAGTGGGATCATTGTCGAGGCGGCGTGTGTTGATTTTACAGAAGCTTCCTGTCTGAGCGATAACCTGGCCTAAAAAAACAAAAAGGACATCTGCAAAAGATGACGTGACTTTAGTCCAGATTTTCTTTTTTTCTTGACGTGGAGGGGGGGGTATCGGAGGAAACGTTGCACCGTGTCAGCGTTTAGACCTTTTCTCACCTCGGAGCGGCCAGCGGCGAGGGCCAGCGGGGAGACGAAGAGCTTCGCCGTCTGACGTCTGATCGTATCAGCTCTGACTGAAATGGGGCGCGAGGCGGCTCAGCCCGCCGCGGACACACAGTTATGTCAGAACACGCACGCGCACACACGCACCCACACACACACACACTTATATGCACTTCCCCTTCGTGTAGGTGAAGGCAGAACCATGTTTTTTTTTTTTTTTTGATTCGAGCGGCACAAACACCAACTCTGGCTATTTTTCCCTCCAGTCACCAAGAAGAAGCTCCCAAACTCTTTCTCTCTCTCTCTTTTTTTTTTTTTTTGCTTCCATGGCACATTTTGCATAGCATTTTTTTTTGCTGCTGTGGAGAATTGTTGATAAAAAACTGAACCCTCGCCAAACGGCGGACAAAATTTGAGCTTTATGGTTGGTTACAAATGCTTCTTTTGGCAGAAATTGGCTTCATTTTATTTTTTTAAAGAATGAGAAAGGCCTGGAATGGTGTTTGTACCCCTTATTTGGCAGTTCGTCATTTGTTTTTTTCCCTTCTTCTTTGCAGATGAGGCGCTCAAGCGCTGCCCTTATTGACGCCCAGCTGCCCGGCTGCTAATTTTCGCCCATTTTTTTTCGCGGCTTAATTTCGTTCCTCTTGGCTGCTGTGAGCGGCCAGAGCGATATCAGCGTCCTCCGGCGCCGCGCTCGCCGTCACAAATCTTTCCACCGCAGCGTCGGCTGGACTTTATTTCCAACCCGCTGTGCATCTGGAAAGCTCGGCTGCCAGAGAGCTCGGACAGCCGGCGACTGTGAGCCATTATCGTCAAACTGAGCCGCAAAAAAAATATATCTTTGAACGCGCTGCCTTATGCACCGCACGGCCCCTCACCGCGTTTTGCATGAACATACTAAAATATCCTCAGCGCACCTGCGGCGTGACTCATTTTGTGGCATTTGTTGCGACAATTTCTGAAACGACGCAAAGCTTAAAACACGTTACACCTGTTGCCAGCTCGGCTGTTGGAAACTTTATGGAACCGCTGTTAACAAAGACATTTCACAGCTAGCACGCCGCTGCTATGCTGGATGTGATCACAGGTGCGAAGCAGAGTGCGTCGGTGTGATATCATAGCACTTCAAAAGCTTTGCCATCTATTCAGAAACTCAATTTAATGGGCGCTTTTGGTTTGAAATTCAAACAATCACACACTTATCGCTGGGTCTTTTCTCTCGTCTTGTCAGCCACGATAAAAAAAAGCCACCAAATGATTTTTTAATTTTTTTTTACTGCGCACAAAACAAGCTACCCGGACAAACACAGAGGCACTAACAGAAAAGCCCGTCCGTTGGTGCTGATTCAGGCTTTAAAGCAAAACAAAAACAACCCAAATGAATTCATGCTTTGCCAACTCAGGTTTCTTGTCAGCAAAAACTTCCCTTCTGAACAAGAAGCTCCCAGTGCCAGGTTACAAACAAAAGAAGAAAGAAGCACCGGTTGGGCACTGAAGATAAAATGGTAAATAAGAATCGAATCAAGCTGTTTCAACTGTGTAAAGGAGGAAAGTGGCGCGAAAGGCGACGTTGCCCAAAAAAAAGAAAAGAAGGAAATACTAATAAAACAATGATGGCGCTACTGCGATGACGTATCGGCGGTGGAAGCGCCATTGTTGTCATAACAACAAAAGGCGCTCGGACGATGAAGACGGATCTGCATTGCTCAACACTCCATCAAGTGTGCCCCCATTGTGCTCCAATCAGGGCCTCCCCTCATTACTCTTCATTCAAGCAGCCGGGGCGACGGTGGAAAGAAAAGACCCCACCCCCCCCCTCTCTCCCCCCCTCCCTCTCCCGTCCTCTCCCCACAAAATAAAAAGACCAGGAATCAATTTCATCTATTGGCCCTCGGCTCCGCCCAGCCCTCCATTGGCTGTCTGCTTAGCTCCCTTTTGACACACACACACACACACACACACACACACACACACACACAAATCGCACAAATACAAAATCCCTGACACCTCTTTAGTTCCCTTTTGTTGCGCCGCGCCATATGGCAAATGAGAAAGCGCCAGTCCGAGGGATGATGACGGCGATTGTGTCGGTGGAGGGAGGTCGGGGGGGTCGGGGGGCTGGTGGGGCGGCGGCGACTGGAGCCTGACCCCCCCCTCCACAAAGACTCCCCACTTCATCAGGGGTCTTCATGAATATATGGGGACACGTCGGGGCTGAATGGGGAGGGCAGAAGCCGCGGAGAAGTCGTCTCCAGGGGGTCGGGGGGGTTGGCTGGTGGTCTGTGTTTTGGGTCGGCGGGGGCGTGAGCAAGATGGATGGAAGGGAGGGGAAGGGGGGGGGGATTAGGAGGGAAAATGAAAGAGACAGGGGGTAGATGGAGGCCGGTGAGGGGAGCAAAAAGTGTGATTAAAATGAGAGCTGAAGAGAAATAAGCAGGAAAAGAAGCTTGATGGCTTGCTGTGTGTACATGCATGCGTGTGTGTGTGTGTGTGTGTGTGTGTGTGCAGGCTTCCTGGCTCCAGGTTACCCTGCCGTGCTGTGTGTTTGCCGGGGATAAGAGGTGATCGCTGTGCCACAATAGGCCAGCAGGTCCCTCCTCCCCTCTCTGGGAGATGACAAGGCTCTGGGCCTCTCCTGAGTGCCTGCGTGCGTGTGCGTGTTTCCCAGCAGGCCGTTTCTCCACAGGAGCGGCGAGGAAGTCCATGGGCGTGGAGAGAGTCCTCGTTAACCGCATGTGACAGCCAAAGCGGGTGGTGGTGGTGGGGGGCAGCAGGTCAGGGAGCGTTACCCACCGTCCTCTTATTGCTTGTGAAGTTTCCTCGTGAAGTTGTGTTTTGTTTTTTTTGTCTTTTTTGCTTGCTTGGTTTTTTTCCCCTCCATTTGTTTGGTTAAAGGGCAACTTGGCGAAGCACCGGTGTGGCCCCTCACGTCTGATTTCCGCCAGATGCGTCTAGCGCTACGTCCGCCAACTCGCGTTCCGACGCTTTTTTGGAGTGCGACGCAAATGCTGGAGTTCAGGAAAGACTGCCCGATAAACACGATGTGGTTCAGTGCGGCAACTCTGGATTAGAGGCAATGTCTTTATTTTGTGTATGGCTGCATATATGGCAGCAAGCTGAGACACAATCTGAAGCAAATATTGGGCTCTGTACCGTTTTACAGACATTACAGGAATAATTAGCAGGAGATTGTAGAAACCTACTGTTGAAGCTTCTCAGTCGACCAGGTCATCGCGGTTCTTTAATGTTTAAGTCAAAGGCAATTGGGCCAAACCAAAAATCTTCTAGAAGGTCCCAACATTGTTGTCAGAAGTCCTGATTTATTTATTTATTTATTTATTTTATTTTTTCTCCTTTCCTATGCGCCGGCCGCGTCTCTCCGGCAGCAGCGACGGACCCGAGAGGCGGCGCACGCGTGTAATGCGCGGCGACAATTACACGCTTCTTGAGGCCGCCGCTGTAATCCGCCGGTGCAGAGTCAGGCGGGTGACCGAGCCGCTGTTGCGAAAGTGCTCGCCGCTCGCAATGAGAGCGAGGGGCTGAAAAAAATAGGAAAGGAAAGTGAAAAAACTGCGTTTTCATCCTCCCAGGATGTGAAGCGCCTCCGAGTCCGGTAATGGCCGGCGCACCTCGTAAAAAGCGCCTGCTGCCCTTTAATAACGGCGGGGACGGGGGCCAAAGGACGGCGAGGGAAGCACAAAGAGGCGAGAGCGGAGCGGGCGCTGTCGGGGGGGGTTTCTCCGCCGCCGTTGCTCCGTAATGGTCGCGCTCTTGCACGGCGTTGCATAAGATAGATAAGGCCCACGAGGAGAGGCACATTCGCCACAGCCGGCGGAGCTATCTGCTGATGCGGGTGCGTGCGGCACGTGCACGTGCCAGCGTGCACCAACTGAACTCAAACTGGTGGGAAAGGGTAAGGGTGGAGAGGGGGGGGTCAGCTTGAAAGTACTACACGGTGAGTCGTGAGAAGGAGGCAGCGGCAGAGAGGAGGTGTGATTGTGCACCATCACCCGATGCCGCCTCGTGGTCTCTGTGCACTGTGTGTGTATGTGCGCGTGTGCGTACGCACGCACGTGCCAGGCATTGGGAATGAGCGGCGGAGACTCCGGCGCTGTGGGGAACAAAGAGCCCTTTGACGCTCTCGGGGCTCCGCGACGTCTCCGCTTCCTCCTTCGCACTCGACCCGCTTTTCCTCCCGTGTTTTTTGTTCTTCCCACTTTCTTTCCCGTCAGACGATTGTGGGCAAATTTCATTTTTCCTTCATCATTCCAAGCTTGCGTTTCCTTTGGAAAAAACAAAAAAGTCGTGCCTTTTTTTTTCCGCCCAGCTCAACAGCTGCGACCATCATTCCCAACCACCACCCCCCTTTCCCTCAGTGCTACCTTTTCCAAATCACGCTCACACACACACACACACACACACACGTGCGCGTGCGCTCGCCACCCACTCCCTCCTACACATCTGTTTCCATGGCCCTGGTCCACGCCGCTGAATGCCAGCACCCTCCTCCCCATTATTAGCACAACACAACTCTGCCAGCGGCTGCCTTCCCCGACTTCTGCTGCCTTTTGTCCTGGTGGAGCCGCGCGGCCCCTCTTCCTGACAAACACCCAGAATGGCAGGAAATGACAGCGGGAGCAGTTGGTCATTTTGTCGCCTGTCTGTGCATGTGCGCCCAGCGCTATTTGTTCTCAAATTAGCTATTTGCTATACGAGCATATGTGCATGTGTGTGTGTGTGTGTGTGTGTGTGTTGTGGATGCCTTCTGCTGTTGTATGACAGGAAAAAAAAAGAAGAAAAAAAAACCCTTTCCAAACGTTTCCCTGCAATGGAAAACAAAATATGTTTGCTTGATTCAGTTGCTCTTTAAATGGGCAGATGAAGCAGCAGGAGCAGGTTCCGGGCCGGTTGGATCTCCTGACGATTATTATTAAAGGGTTGAAAACGAAGCGTGCAAGAGGAAACTGGCATCCTGCGGCTTCTCTCCTTTTCTCTCTGGAATCTCCCCAGCGTGCTCGTGTTCAGGCACAATGAAGTTACTCCAGTTGAAGTTCCCGCATCATTGTCATGGGTTTCGTGTCTTTCACCCTGGACCCCAATGGGGTGACACGGTGGTGCTGTTGTGAGTGATGTTGCCTCACAGCAAGAAGGTCGCGGGATCGATCCCCTGGGCCTGATGCCTGGGGTCTCACTATGTGGAATTTGCATGCCGGCTTCCTACCACAGTCCAAAAAAAAACACATCTATGTTTTGGGAACTCTAAATTGTCCATAGTGTGTAAGTGTGAATGGTTGTTTGTCTGTCTGCGTAGTCCTGTGATAAACTGGCGACTTGTCCAGCCTGAAACCCTGCCTACCACTGAGGACAGCTGGGATTGGCTCCAGCACCACCTGTGACAACAAGTGGAGGAAAAGTGGTTGTATGAATAAGTTAAAATGAATGAATGAATGAATGAATGAATGGATGGATGGATGGATGGATGCCAATGTTGCAGCCTTTCAGGATTCATTGCCACAACAGTCACCAACAGAGCTCTCTCGAAAAGGGCTTATTTAGCCCTCTGTTTAAAGCCTCCTGCAAGAGTGCCCACTGGCAGCTTCCTGCTAAAACCAAAATTTTGCTTGACCTCCTGCATGTTTGGAGAGAGCCAAAGACATGACGGCCTTGTTGGGAAATGTAGCCTTGGCTCTACACAAAAACTGCACTGAGGCTCAGTTCAGCGCATTAACACAGACAAAGGCAGCCCAGGTAGAAATGCAACTCGTACATTTCAAGATGGATGTATACTGTTCGTACTCAGCGTGCACGCCAGTAACACAGAGACACGCAAAGAGCTGAAAAGGTAAGTTATTCATAGTGGGACCCCTTTAACAGATGCTATGGCAAAATTCTAGGCCTGGCGCTCGCGACAGCTTCCCTGATTTCTTCCTTTTTTTGTGCAGCCTTCGTCGCTCCTACCTTCAGTGTGGCGAGCGAGGACACTCAGCTCTTTGCGTTTCTGTCAGCTGAGGCTCTTTCAACTCGAAAATGTTTGAAACCTCTGAGGAAAACAGTGAGAGAGTCTCGAAGCATTGAAAGCACAGTGTGTATGTGCGTGTGAGTGTGCGTGCGTGCCTTATGGTGCTCCTGTGTGTTCTTTGTGGCACAATGGCAGACGACTCATTTCTGCATACTGGTTTTCACAACTTCCACTTTCTGCACAGATGACTTTATTCCTTCACGGTCGTGCGCTCAACCCTTTTAGGTTTAACTGGGGCTGAACGGATGGAAAAAAAAAAAAAAAAGTTGTTGTCCTTGCCAAGATAATCAGGGGTCTCAACAGGCTGGGGACCTGACCAAACAAATGGATTTGGAACACACTCAGACTTGGACAAAGCCTCGGCTACTTAAGAATAGAATGTTGTTGTGCTGCCAAAAGTGATATTTTGGGATTTTTCCTTATTCTTACATGGAGAGGATTATAAAACAGGTGACGAGTGTGGAGCCGATTCCAAAACAACTGTATTTTGGCTAATTGGCTTTTCTCACTCAGCTAGCTGGAAAGCAGTTGGCTTGCTTAGCAGCTATATTTAAGGAATTCAATCAAGATTTTGTACTAGTTTAGGCAAAAAGGCAACTAGCAAGGCAACTGACATAGTTGCCTCCCCAAAATATAATTTTGACTGGACATGATGTATTTGGGGAGAAAACAAGGTAGAAAATCAAGCCAGCTAGCTACCTCATCTTAGATTTAAAAACTTTTTCAGGCAGGATTTGAACAAATCAAAAATTATGTTTCATATATATACACATACACACTCACACATCAATAAGTTGTGCTTTCCAGTTCTTAGTTTCTGTCTACCTTGCCATTTTAATATGATGTGTATTATAAAACAGCATATAGTAAGTGCAGCATATCACCCGCGTGTCTCATTATTCTCGACTTGATTGTTTACGCTTTACGCTTTCCTTCTTCACTCGAATCTCGAGCCCACATGCCAGCCACGAGGGCTGTAATTAAGAAACAGTGGCAAATAGATTTGGCAGGTAAACAATGTGGGAAAAGCGAGATAGAGCGGGCAGGAGGGAGGAAAAAAGAGAAACAAACCAGGCAAAGATGATGAGACGACTTAAAGCGGCCACTATAATCTGTCAGAAATGGGGAATTAAATGTAGCGTATGCAGTAAACAAACGGGCTTGATGAGCCAGTGAGGTGCAGATGAATACCGAGTTATCAGGGAGGCAGTTAACAGACGGTGAGCAGATGTGCACAAAGACAAGCTCAGTACAGGTGAGGCGTGAAAAAACGCAGAAAGAGAGACCAGATTACACTAGAGATTGTGGGAGAATCTGCATTTTTTTTATTCTGGTCTGCAATCTAAAAAAATCAGATTGTTACCAAACACAGGAAAACAAAAACAAAAAGTCTTAACTCTGGCAACAGCCGCTGTTACTTTTTCACCTGTTCCTCATCCAAAACAAGGAATTAGTTGCAGGCAGCATTGAGAAATAAATAAATATATAATAAATATATTAATTAGACGATGCTGGTTGGCTGGTTGCAGATTTGCAAAGGCTCATCCAGCCACTCAACATGGAGAGACCAATTACCATCCAGATAATCCTCCGGATTTGGTCAGTAAATGTGGTGAGATGCAGCCTCTAATCTGGGCGGCGTGCCACGCCAAACACCGACACGGCTGGTCAAGTTTTAAATCTCCAGAGGTCCCCGCTTAGTTCTAGTGACTGCCGTCAGGGGACAGGTGGGGGTGGGGGGTGGGTGGGGTTGGAAGGAGGGGGGAGGGGGGGGTTGGGGGCAAGGAGGAAGGTACTACCTCGACGGTTGAAGTCGCGGAGCGCGGTCAAACACGGTTGACGTCTCACTCTTCACCGACAGTGTTTATCTATGACATTTGCACAGGTTAACAGATGTGGGGATCTGGCAGCGGGTGGCGCCGTGTTTGCGGATGACTGCGTGATTCTGTGGCGTCCGAGTGAAGAACAGGTGGAGGAGTCGCCAGAGGCAACGAGAGAGCGGTGAGGAAGAGAGAGAGAGAGAGAGAGTGAGAGAGTGCAGCAGGCAGGGTGGAAGTGGGTGATGTCTGTCAAATGGGGTTTGAAGGCAAAATTAAAACCGAATGTGCTGGGATTTTTAACACTGGGTGCCTGGGGAGGGCAGGAGAGGATGGAGAGGATCTGGGCCAATCAGAGGGACAGTGAGGGTGACATGGTTTGGAGACGCGTGGAAAAGGCAGAGGGAATATTGGAGATGAACTGAGGAGGAAAGGGTGGAGTTGGAAGGATGGAGGACATGGATGGGCTCAGGATTGAATTATTGAAGACAACTGCAAGCGAGACTCCCACTCTTTCATCAGAAAAGCCGGTGGTGCTGTGGGGGTGAAACTGGACTCTCTTGAGACAGTGACCGAGGGAAGGATGCTGCCGAAGCTTCCCACCATCCTGGACAAAAACCTCCCATCACCTACATCGGCTCCTGGTGCAGCACAGGAGCTCCGGGACTCTCAGATATCTGATCATACCCTGTTGCACAGGCCATGACCCACACAATCATCTGGCACCTTACATGATTGTATATTAAGTCCTTTCATTTAAAGGTAATGCATTCAATATTTACTGAGGATTAAAAAGGTATTCTGACTCTGGTCCGGAGTGTTTAGCCATGATATTTGCTCTGGTAGCCAGATGAGTTTTGGCTGTGATATTTGCAGATGACATTGCAATATATTTATAGAGTGAAGTAAGAAGAGGCAGAATGACAAGATGAATATAACAGACTGGTGAGAGATGGAAAGGAATCAAACTGACTTCTTCTTTGTCTACTTGAAGTGGGCTAACACTAGATTGTAATGGAAGTGTTTGAAGATTAGCCAACAAGCCGTGGGGTGCATTGTTATACATTTGTGGTGTAGGAATTTGATTTAACTCGCTAGCCTCCATTGACTGATTTTTTTGGTTAAAAAAAATCAGTTAGGCATTTACAAGCCACTTGGTTTTAGTCTAAACAAGTTCTTCTAATTACTGACTTTTCTATTTTCCTGTGTATTTATGTTGAAAGACAGAATCCGTTAAACAGTGAACACGCTTGATTGTGAGAAAAGCTAAAGCTTCTCAGTGCCTTCTGTCCATAGGCATGCTAGAAGAAAAGAAAAGCGTAATATTGATGTGAACAGCAAAGCAAATTCAAAATACTCTGTTTTTACATAAGGATACGGTATTATTGATGAGGACACGGACGTGGCTTGATTAGCAGAAGAAGAAAAAAAAAAACAGGGTGCATGTGGACGATAAAAGAGAAAAAAAAGAAGAAGTGTTATTTATTTGGACCGACCTCTTAGCTGTTGTCTGCAGGAGTGATTAATGGCAGAGTCCAGCTCACTCCGGGAAAATGAAGCATAAAACTGCATTATTAACGTGCGTGAGCCTAAAATGTATAATTACTGCCAACGAGAGCCCGGTTGGCAAATAGTGCATGGCCTGTTGCAAATTGCTTTTTGCAGTAAATAATGTATCATAAATTAATAAATAAACAAATAAATATATAAATAAAGGCTACCCATTGGTAAAGAGTCTTTTAGCTCGACCCCTCCTCCACCCAAAAAAAATAAACCCTCAACAGAGTGAGAGAAGAAAAGAACTGACAAACACTTCAGAGCCAAAGTTAGATTTACATTTTTGTGTTCCTTCTCAGAACAGCGTGCGAGAGAGGACACCCGCGGCAATTTCGTAGTCATTTATATATTTATTTTCAAGTTTGCAATGGAAGCTTCTCTTCATGTTACAAATAAAAGTGATTCTGTGATCACACCCTTCCCGCTCATATACTAGTGAATAAGTAAAGGACCGCAACAAAATGCCGCCTGTTGTGTGACACGCTTGGCTCCTGCCTACTCTTTAGTCTCTCATGGCGACGTATATATGTATATATATATATATATATATATATATGTGTGTGTGTTTGTACTGTAAATGTATGGTGGGATGTTCTGGCCATGGGAACCGGGCGCTCTAACAAAGAAAGAGAGCTTCTCTGAACCCAGAGGTAGAAAAGCACATCCGTCTCACTGAGTGTGATGAATATACTTGCGTTGTATATATGTACACACACACACACACACACACACACACACACACACACACAGTCACGCATGCACAAACCCACGCTTCTACTCTACAGGAAATGCATTCTTTGTTTTTTTGTCTTTTCCTGTTATTTCCATCCCTTCCTTGTCCTTTTTCTCTACCTTTGAGCCCCGGTTGGCCACTTTGCTTCCCCCAACCACATCTGTTCTTTTTTTCCTCTTCATCCTGCACTTCCTCCACCCCACTGTTTATTGAAATCAGGAATGATACTTAGGGATTAACTTAAATTCCTTGTTCGTCTCCCTAATTGCTCGCTAAATTCATGATGGAGGAAATCATTTTCAGCCCCAGCGCTGCACTGAAAGAGCCTTTCAGCATTGTTCCGGTTGCCAGGGCAACGCAATTAAAAAGCCCCGGCAAGAACAAATGTGTACTCAGGATGGGAGGTTTTCGCCGCCTCACCCTCCTACTTGTCTCCCTTTAGTTTCTTCGTCGCCTTGTGGATTTTTGTGATTTTTTTTTTTTTGGCTCTCGATTTTTTTCCACCACCATTCTAATTTTTGCAAGGTTTGTCCCTCTGCAAAAAAAACCCATCAGAAATAAAAATAAATAATGAAAGGAATGGAATCCAGGCAATTTAGGAGGGACGGCTCGCTTTGTTACAAAGAAGGATGTGTTCAATGTAATGACAGGCTGGTAGAAACACAAGACAAACAACAACAAGTTAGCTTCCACGTTGTGATCTTGAGCGGTTCCTCCTTTCACTTGTGAAAACAAGCTTCAACACAGACGCTGCACTCGCTGTTTTGGCAGCCGCTGGTATCTCATCCGTTTTGGAATTAAGTCCGTCTGGAAGTCGGCCCACTTGAACAAGACGGAGCGAATTGTCTGACTGAATAAGGCCATCGGTTTTCCCCCCACTCCGCGCCTTCCAATTATAACCTCTGTTTTTAATTAGTTCCTAATGTGCTGAAAACATCTTAGTTATTTATGAGTTGAGCTTCAGGTCCCCTCCCCGAACTCCAATAGGCACGAACAGAAAAAGAGAGAAGTAGACAAGGAGAAAGTAAGTTGCAAATGCAGCCAAACAACAGCGTTTCTGTTGCTGTCTGTCTGCTTTGTCCTCCCGCCATCACTGTGATGTATGTCCAGGTGTACGACTCATTTCTCCAACCACCTGTGTATTATTTTTTAAATGTTTTATTTTATTTCTCTTCCCCATGCCTGACTGTCTGGCAGCGGGACATGACAGCCAGAGCAATGATGATATCATTACTCAAAACATTACGGCAATTTGGGGAGCAGGAGGCAAACCGCCGCTTGTGAAACAAGAAGAAGAAAAGAGGGGACCAAAAAGAAAAAAAAAATGTAAGACAGCCATGTTTGGAGTGATTCTGTCACCGGGGCCAGATGTTGTTCTTGCTCTACTTTTCCGTTCCCTCTGCAGAGAAAACACACTCTGATCCAGACAATTTGAGTGGCTATGAGCGAGTGCCAAAACACGGCTCCGGCTCGCTTTCCTGACAGTGTGTCTTGTGTTAAGAGTGTCAGAATTGGGTCGGTTTACCATTGAAAATCCAGTCAAAGGCTTCTTGCGGAAATGTGCTTGAAATGTGACACGGCGAGGATGGAGGAATTAACGTGGCAACACTAAAAAACAGACAGGACGGAATCATAACAAAGTCTCTTATAACTATTCGGTTGTGAGAGGTAATCCTCCGTTGGCTCGTATGGTGCTTCATGTAAAGGGCTTTGCATTCTGAGGTCAACACTAGTCATTGGCTTGTTATACCTAGTACTATGTTGCTTTGTGGAAAAAATACTATATATCTATAAAGCTGTCTATCTAGATGACTCTGCCACTAACCTGGATTTAGCTAATGTTTGGGTTTGGGAGGAAGTAGCCAATTCAAACCCTTTAGTAAGAGACGGCAAAAATTGGAAAAGCGATTGGACCAATCAGGTCATTGTTGCTGCTGGCTTATGCAGCTTGCAACATCTCATGGCTTCCGGTTGGGGTGAAGAGTAACATTAGCCGTATGTCAACTCTACATGGCTAGCAATGAAAAAATGAAAATATCCTCAGTTAGGCTCCAGCAGACCCCCGTGACCCTGAGCTCAGGAAGAAGCGGGTATGGAAAAAGAATGAATGCATGAAATATCCTCAGCTCTCAGTGGTGTCATGTTAAACCGCCGCTACTTCAGCACAAGTGATTCTCTGTAGCAGTGGCAGCGTAAGCTAGGCTGACATAAGCTGCTATTTCTTCCTTGTCTATTTCTGGGTGTTTTTAGGGCAGCTAGCAGCTGCATATTCTGTCATAATAGCAAAAATGAAACCGAATGGTTAAGGAATTCATGTAATTTTAAGACAACTTTAACTTTTGGTTTTGTTGTTGTCGGATACATGAAATTTCAGAATCGGCAACTGACGTTGTGTTATTCGTCAAATTCGTCAATTTGTCAGTGAACCTGCTTGTCCGCTGTACGTGGCTTGTTTTCTAAGAAAACCCTGACCTAAACGTGCATGTCGGTGAATGCATGTGCGCCACCCTGAGGTTGGCTACCTCCAGTTCTGGGTTGTGCAGGTGTGATGGATGGTGTTGAGGCATCTGCCCAGTTGGTGACTGCAATGAAGCTATGCCCTTAGCGTGTGAGTGTGTCAGTGTGCGTGAGGACTGACAGGACGAGATTAACCTTTATTGCACACGCACACACACACACACACACACACATTCTGACCACCGCCTTAGAGATGATGAATGTGGGAGTCATGGTAGTCCTCACCTCCAGGGATGCGGTGATCACCGAGACCCAGTTTCCTCTTTTCTAACCAGGGGGAAGTGGAGACGAGCCGGCAGTGTGGACAGAGGCGGGCACTGCAGATGGTGGACAGACCCCGGGGACCAGCAGAGTGAATGCTGGGAGTTTTGTCTCAGAGGGGTCCTGACCGGCCGCTGCGATTCCACTGAACTGTTGCCACCCCTTCCTGACAGGTGCTTTATCATTCCCACGATAAACCAACACTTATTCTGCATCTCGTTGTTGTCTAGAGACGACTGGCTGTTCAGTTTGCTTCATTTAAAGAATAAAATGGGCGGGTGGGGGCTGGGGGGGTGAAAAGAAAATGATGATGGGATGTCTCGGTAACTGCCACTGTCGCTGTGCAAATTATTCCGGTCGTAACAGGGGACACTTCGTTTGAAGTCACCCACATATTTCTTGATTTCATCCTCCAGCTGCCCTCATGTTACAAATGTGCCTTGTTTTTCGCAAAATACACAAAGTACGTGAGCATGTGAGTGGTGAACTTCAACCTGACAGATCGTATCGGATGCAAATATCAGCACAATTTGAACAATTTTCACATGGCAACTCGCTGCACTGAGGCATGTAGACGTGATGAAGAAGTGAGGTCTCAGTCTGACTATCGCCGCAAACTTCAGAGTGAACGTCAGACTGAGGAAGAAAGTGAGTTTGAATGTGATGAACACGGCTGTTGGTAGCAGACTGGCTGCTGGTCGGATAAAATACTGGATTCTTCCCAACATCACAACCATCTTTAAAGTTTTACTGGTCCCCACCCCCGCAAAAATAAATAAATAAATAAATAAATAAAAAATATTCAGTGGGCTGCAGCTGTTTGGAGGAAAAATCCTTGAACACACAACAAAGGTAGTTGTGTATTTACTCATGGGTCACTTTATTAGGTCCTCACCATTCCACTATAAAGCCAGTGAGTGACAGTGTACACTCATATTGCATGTCTGTGTTAGCACCCAATCAGGAACTGGAGTCATCTTTCCACAATTAAACTGAAACAAACTGTTTCTCCAAATGTTCACGCGACCCGTCGCTCCACCGCCTCCTCCGCACCTGTCACAGCTTGTTTTGCTTTCAGCCATATGATTGTTACAAACTACTTGCCGCGCTAGTTTTGAACAAAAAAAGGAAATCCAATTAAAACCAAAACCAAGAAACGTGTTTGCAGATGACTGGAGAAGAACAGAACACCTTTTGCACTCCGCTGCTAAGAGTGATTTAGAAGCAGAAATGTTGTAGAAGTTTGACGTTGATGCGTCACTTTATTCTATTGATCTTTATCAGCAAAAAGGAACTACACTTGTTCCAACCATCAGGTGTATTGATGACTCACTAAGGTTCTCTAATTGCCTCCCGTCCCTCCGGATCTTCACAATGACGCCACGCAGCAGTTCAGTCCCGGTATGAAAGATCAGATATGGATCGCTTCAGAGAGAGAGGAACTTTGTTCTCAGCTCCACTGACTTCCTGTCTGACCCGTGTGTCTCGCTAGGCACTTTTCTTTTTTCTTTTTTTTGTTCCTCCCCTCTGTGGACCTTCAAGCTCGGAGAATAATTACCATTGATTTGAGCCGTGCTGCGTTATGACAGGCCGGCTGATCAAAAAGCAACATGGTGACCTTCTGCAACACTCCGCCAGTGGTTTGCGATTAATTCAAATGGCTCTCAAGCATCGATCGGGCTTGGCCCGAAGGCTGTGTGTGCGGCAGCGGCAGGGAGTCCCTGTTTTGTTGTGGCATTCTTACCTGCCGCCTGAGATCACGATCTTCTGCGAAAGTAGTGTTCGCGCAATACCTTTGGCGTAACGCTGATGAATCTCACTCACAAGACCACGGCGTTCACAGGTAAGAAAAGCAACTTCTGGCAGCCCTAAAAGTCGTTTCATTTTATCATCACCTAATTTGCATAATTTCTCATGTGCATGTAATTGTAATGGACACTGTAGGCCTGAAGAGACAGGAACAACATGGTGGCAGAGACAAATACGTATGTTTAATGTTTAGAAATACAAATGAACTTCTTCTGTAAGAAAAGAGAAATTGGCATTATTTATTATTATTATTATTATTATTATTATTATTATTATTATTATTATTATTATTATTATTATTATTAGTGGCTTTCTGTCTTAAATTTGGTTTGGTTTCTAAACTTAATTTATGGTCCACGTAGGAGCCTGCAACAAGTGACAAGTAAAAGTACCAAATGAGTGACCAAAACTCTAGTCAATAAGAACAGAACAACCATTTGAAACATAACATTTAAAACATAAAACAAGTCTACGTAAACCTTTTTGGAGTTTTTTTTTTTCCTGCTGTACGCATGTTAGATTTGCCAGTTGCTTTTTTGAAGAACAAAAATAAGCCACTGGAGGAGTCTGAATACTCGCTAAATATAGCGACAAAGTCGCCCTGTTGGCGACAATGCAATGCTGGTCGCCGTGTAAACTTCATCTCACCACCTCGACAAAGTGCCCAGATTTCCGCCTCGTTCCGCCCGGGGAACTTCCTCGCCGGAATCCTGCCGAATCTTGGAGTGCCGCTGCGACGCCGACGTTATGAATATCACATCGCGAGAGCTCCAGAGCGCCGCGCTCACAGCGCCCGAGACAAAATACCTTTGAGTGCTCCTCCAAAATGCTAACATATTCCTAAGTGCCGCAGTGCCATGTTACATCGCTGCCAGCCTTGTAATTTTCATATGAATATTGCATCTCGTGCCGGCCTCCCTTCTCCTCTCTCCCCGGTCTCAGCGCGCTTGTGTCAGACGCAGGGCGAGATTTGTCTCTGCGCTGGGGGGCCTGGGTGCAGGAGAGGAGGGCGGGTGGGGGCTTCCACCGCCTGCAGCCAGGTTGTGGGGGGTGCGCCTGGCTGGCTGGCTGGCTGAGATTGAAGCATTTCTTTCTGCTTGGTGAGCGCGCGAGGGGACAAGTGGTGGTGGTGGTGGGGGCGGTTGATGCCAGAGGGGTGGGGCTTCAATAGACAGACCCTCAACGTTGCGCCTGAGGTTTCCATCTGTTGGCAAGAGGGGCTGCAACAACAAAACCGAGAAGCTCCTGATTGATGCACGCGCACCACTGCTCATAAACATCATCATCAAGCGCGCATGAAATCACACAATCTCTCTCTCCTGCTTTTTTTTTGTTTTGTTTTAGGTGGTTGAGGGACGATGATGATGATGATGATGATGATGACAGAGTGGGGCTGACACAGTGGCTGACAGACAGGCACATCCTCAGAGGCTTTGCCCTAACAGGACAGGCTCTGCGTGTGTGTCTCTCTCTCTCTCTCACTCTCTCTCTCTCTCTCTCTCTCTCTCTCTCTCTCTATATATATATATATATATATATATATATATATATATATATATATATATATATATATATATATATATGCAGAGCCACCCTGGGCACTGTAACCCCCCCAACCCCTCCCTACCCCCACACCCCTCGAATCCAGAGGGCAGGATGCAGATCATTACAAGAGTGCGGTTGCTAGTGTCTAGTTTTGGCTTCGCGATATCACAAAACACATCCAGCCATCCTTTCCTATCTCGAGAGCTCGGGGGGGCGTTGAGGGGGTCGGAGGTTGCTGGTGTCAGTCCCGGCCATATTAGGGCGAAGGTCGGATAGCATCCTGGATGAGAAATCGGTTCATTGCACGGCCAACACACCCACACAGAGAGAGAGAGAGAGAGAGAGAGAGAGAGAGAGAGAGAGAGAGAGAGAGAGAGAGAGAGAGAGAGACTCTTACGGCTAACATTTGCTAACAAAGGGCTATAGTTGCCAATTAGTCCAGAGTACCAGAACAAAAGCCCCCCGGGTGGGAATCAAACCCACGACCTTCCTGATATGATGTGGTCGTCCATCCCATCCTGCCCTGTTAGTGAACACATCCAGTTGTAAGAAAAAACAAAAAAAACAAACCCACTTAAAAAAAAAAAAAAGAGCATCCTCGGCTGCACCTGTGATGTCGACGATAAGGCTGATGACAATGAAAGTGCAGCAGTCTCTGTATTGTGTTGCAAATTTCAGGCTCGAGATTTTTTTTTTTTTTTAGTTAATGTTTCATCATTTAAAACCGTTTCCCCACATACCAAATGAGGAACATCTGTGAGTCTCAGTCGGTGAAGAGATGCCCTACCCGAGCCAGGAGGGAGAGAGAGAGAGAGAGAGAGAGAGAGAGAGAGAGAGAGAGAGAGAGAGAGAGAGAGAGAGAGAGAGAGAGAGAGAGAGAGAGAGAGAGAGAGAGAGAGAGAGAGAGAGAGAGAGAGAGAGAGAGAGAGAGAGAGAGAGAGAGAGAGAGAGAGAGAGAGAGAGAGAGCAGACTCCCAGCAGCACAGCACATTCGGATGGCTTTATTGTTCGCCGGCGACAATGAGAGCGCAGGAGCCAAGGCAGGCAGCAGGGCGCCGGTCCCAAACGCACGCCGGATCCCTGCCAAGGAAAGCAAACAGCGGCGGGAGTAATGTATTCATGCATGCAAAGAGTGATCCATTTCACCCCCCTGCCCCCAATCTCCATCCCCCCCCTGCCCGGGCCAAGAGCACGCTGGCAGCACTCTTCAGCTGAATCACCACTCAGTTCAACAGGCTCCCTGAGAGCCAGGCAGGAGGGGAGGGGAGGGGTGGGGTGAGGGGAGGAGGGGAGGAGGGGTGGGGAGGGAAGTGGAGGTTAAAGATCAATCCCCTTCTTTCTCTTTTTTAATGTGCTGATGGCGTGCACACATATTTTAGTTGCCCGGGAGTGGAGCACAGAGACGACGGGATGAGAAAAACGTCTCGGTTTTAATCCGCCGCCTCAACAGTTCCAGTCGCCCCCTTGCCTCTCGATAACAAACGCCGCCTGCGTTATCAGCGGCAGCTAGCGTGGCTGGAGTTTTTTTTTTTTGCACTTACCAAATCAAAAAAAAAAAAAAAAATGCAAATCACTCAGCGCGACAGGTGAGCTAATAGGGAGCGCTGCCGCTCAGACAACACGGGTGGCGTTATCGCGGTGGAAAACGATTTGACATTTGGAACAAATGTTCATTATCCTTATTGCAGACAGAGATAACTTTCACACCAATCTCGCGCTTTGCACATCAAATGTGGAAACAGGTTGACGGTTCCTCCCTCTGGCCTTCATCAAAAACATTTACAGAGTGAGCGGATGCAACTATAATGATAAAAAACTAGAAAACAGCAGTTTTAAATAATCGCTCTCACGGAAGGGGGCCGACCGGCGCCGACAACAGCGGCCAATTATTATGAATTTGATTACAACGACACACGCACAGTAAAAACACTGATGGGAGACAGGAACACCGACGGCGGATCACAATCTGATTTAATTTTCTGGAGTTTGCTTCTACACCCACACAACCAACGTGAACTCACAGCAACACATCATATTGCATTTAACTTCAATCCCAATCAATACACGATCAATTGTGGAGACAGTGAAGGCGACAATGTATCACGCATATACCAAACGCAACCCACGAGCAAGTAAAGGGTCAAAAATGCCGCTAGCTAAGGAGCACATTTGCTAGCTAGCACATATTAGCATCGATTAGCACACTGAAACCGTTACACCACTGTTTTGGAGCTTTCCAAAACAAACCCTGGAACTAAACAACTGAAGGAATAATAAATGTCGGAACGGACACATAGGTTCCAAATAGACCCCTCAGGTTGTATTTTTCTGGCTAGCTCAATGTGCCGAGAGTTTATTCAAGTGTGGTGGACGGGCGTATTTCTTTGCTCCAAGCAGAACCAGCTTAGGAAAGGATTTTGTTGGACTTTGTATTCTTTTGAAGCGGCCCCAGAACATTTTGCTTTGTGCCGCCTTTTGAGAAAAAAAAACCCTGTTGCTTCTTATCAGTTGGAGAAAAAAAGCATGTGTGTACTTTTTCCAACACCTTTTTTCCCTGCGTTTTTCTATGACAAAACTGCCTTGAAAGACACAAGGAGGAGAGATAAGGTACATTCCTAAAATAACGTTGGCTTCCACTTGCGCCGCACATAAAGTTAACTTTAGGCCTTGCAACTGATAAAACAGCGACAGACCCCTCCTCCCTTTCATTTAATACGGAGCAGATTTTAATAATTTGGCTCGACTTTGTCTCTCGTTTTTGGCTTTCAAACTCGAGATACAGACGAATTTGCTGCGAGACGTTTGAAATCCTCCTCTTTTAACGGTGGCGCTGATCAAACGCATCTCAGCCAGATAGAGATCAGGTGTCCGACAAAGCCATTAGACTTTAAACACTCAAGGAATATTCTCAGTGCTCCGCTGCAGTCTCCCGTATAGTTTTTTCTGCACTCGGGTGCGACGTCGCTTATAACACTTTCCATTTGATCTGCAACCAGCTCGGCCGTTTAATCACTTAATGACTAAGCATAGGGAATGAATAGTAGATGTGGGAACAGCGCTGGGGGGAACGTTTATTATCAAAGTCTCATAAAGGGAGCGCTACATTTCATCTTCAAAAAATATGGGTTGCAGTAAAATTAAAGACAAAATCTGCAAAGAAACGGGGCTCAGACCAGGGGGGTAAAATAAAGAAAAAGAAGCAGCACAGGGGTTTTGTTAGTGGGTGCAACCGGGGACGATCCGGCTGGATCCGCGCACCTTCATCTGTATTCATGAGCATCACAGCTGGTTGATTAGCAAATGTAAATATACAGTATAAGGGCATCGTGCAAGTGCGTATGTTCGCGCGTGTGTTTGCGTACCCGTGCGTGCGGGTGCGCACGTGCGCGTGCGCTTGCGAAGTCCCTGTTCCGGAGGAGCTCCAAAGGCGACCTCTCTTTCGGAAGATTGCATCAGTGTTGCGCCGCAACTTTGGAGCCCTGTGTGCTTTTCCCTGAGAAAACAATAGCTTATCTCCACCCCTCTGCTCCCCCTCCCCCACCCTACACCACCATCCACCACCACCGCCACCCGCTGCCGCCACCGCCGCCGCATCTGACAACATCAGCATTGAGGCTCCCTCCTTAGCACCCAGACGGCGAAGAGCTACTTAAGCGGCGCAAGCCCGCGGGATTAACCGCTGATCTACTCATTCACTTTAAGCACTGCAAACAGCCAAGTTGATGATAGCGGGTGGGGGCAGAGGGGAAGCGGGAGGGGCTTAAAAGTTGGGAGGTTAGGTGCTTATCGTGTGAGTCCCGCATCTCATCTTTCACTTTGTCAACTCTCGGCGCCACGTTTGGTGGCGATTTGAGAAAATAAATAAATAATAATGAAAAGAAGAGGAGGGCCGCCCACCGCGACGGCTCCGGGATGACTCGGGCGGCGACGCCCCTGAGGGGGAACATATGCAGTGAAGAGCCAATGGAATGCAAATGAATTCTGGGCCACTTTTCATTTTTTTTTGTCTTCCGGAGGCGCCCCTTCAAGGCGGCAAAGGCCTGCTTGCCGTATGGAGGCAGAACATCGAGGTGCAGCGGAGCGTGTGATTGACAGAGAAATAGCAGGGGGAGGATTTTTATTTTGACGAATTAGGGGGGTGCTTGAATGAGAGGAAATTATTCAGAGGTGTATGAACCTGCGAGCGCCAATAAGAGGATATTGGGCCCCATTGTCTGGTTTACAATTATTGTCGGGGCTCCGGGGGGCGTGAGCCGCCGCCTTGATTTACTACCTTGCTATTGACTGGAGGGGGCATTCTGGAGTCAACAGGTTCTCTGGCGGATGGGCGGGGCGGGGGGGTCTTTTCAACACTCTGCTTGAGAGACAAATCCATGAATTGATTTGCGAGGTGGTCGACATGGGGAGGCTTCACTCCAGGAACTAGGAACTGGGAAAAAAGGCCTCAATGTAGCGTCAGTCTGGGTACCGAGGACTCGATATCATTGTTGATTATTATTATGTTATCTTGGGGGCGACACGGTGGCGCAGTGGTTAGCACTGCCGCCTCACAGCAAGAAGGTCGTGGGTTCGGTTCCAGGCCTGGGACCTTTCTGTGTGGAGTTTGCATGTTCTCCCCGTGTCTGTGTGGGTTCTCTCCGGGTTCTCCCACACTCCAAAACATGCACGTGAGGTCAATTGAACACTCTAAATGGTCCATAGGTGTGCGTGTGAGTGTGAATGGTTGTTTGTTTCTATGTGGCCCTGCGATGAACTGGCGACTTGTCCTGCCTTTGCCCTCTGACAGCTGGGATAGGGTCCAGCAGACCCCCGTGACCCTGAGCTCGGGAAGAAGCGGGTATGGAAGATGGATGAATTATTTTATCTTTTTAAAGGATGGCTCTCAAGATGTGTCAAAACTTCCCTGCATTGGATTGTGGGCCCAGCTGCTTCCAATCTCGTTCTGTCTCCGGCGCTCCCAGTGGAACGTTGTTGTCGTTGGGAAAACCGATGGCGACGACCTACGGCATCCTACAGCGATGCGGCACTTTGTCCATGTGAGACATTCCACTCAGGAAGTCCCATGACCCTTTTACTAGTGGACGAGCTCGCCTTTAAATTCCTTCTCTCGCTCTCACAGCCGCCCAGCCACCCACACACATGCGCACACGCACACACACACACACACACACACAAAAACCCACCAAATAATCGTCAGCGCCGCTACTTCGCAATATGTCCTGGGGAGAAATAAACACATGGCTCAGAGTTTTCTTCCTCTCTGCCAGGAAAAGATGCATGGCTGCTATTTTTAGGGGGACGGGGGGAGCAGGCCATTTTCTCAAAGCATAACTAGGGAGAGGAAGAGAAAGAATAATAACTATGGAAGACAATCACTTCCTCCCCAGAAGTGGGGAAAGAAAAAGTGCACTCATTTTTCTTGTATTATTGAATCATTTCTTGCCCTGGAGAAGAAACAGATACGGCGAAACGCTGGTGTGGGAGCGAGAGGGAGAGAGAGGGAGAGAGAGAGAGAGAGAGAGAGAGAGAGAGAGAGAGACTTAAGCAGAGTGTTATGGAAGCGTTTTAGAATTCCAAATGTTAATTCAGTACGCTTAAAAAAAAAAAAAAGTTTTTGCCTGCCTGAACGGATCATTTGGGGAGAGGCGAGGGGGGAACTCGGGCTTAATGTTCAACGGCGAGAAGCAGCACAACTTCACAGCTTGTGTTGTCTCGGCGATGTTAGCCGCAGAATGCTACCGAGTGCAGGCGGCGGCTAATTAGTGGCAAGCGGCAGCCCGGCAGCTTTTCCTCATGAGTTCAGCAACCTTTCTGGAGTTTTCTTCTTTTTTTCTTTTTCTTTTTTCTTTTCCTTTTTCGCTGAGTGGTTCACTGCATTAATCGAACCCACTCCTGGAGCGGCCCGTGTTTGTGCACGAGGAACACTTCCCTCGGTGGAGCAAATTAGCTCCATTAGCCGCCTGATAGAGAGAAAAAAAGAAAAAAGGCAAGGATCTCCACTCTCCCCCCGACGTGAAGTCAAGCAGCTAAACGAGGCCCGAGGTGACGTGCGGTGGGGGAGAAGCTCCCGGTTCGTTTTTGCGGCGCTCGTGCTCCTCTTCCTCGTTTCATCTACGTGGGATTTTTCCATCCCGCGTCTATTTAAAGCCCGACAGGAAGTAGCGTACCCTGGAGTTCACCCCTCCCTCCCTCCCTACCCCCCTCCCGCTGCTCCGAAGTCTCACGGGATTTAGAGTTCATGGGAACCGCAACCAGTTTTCCGACTCTTTGCCCCCCACCCCTCCCCTCCTCCACCGCGCGTCTTCACATCCTGCCGCCGCGCTCCTCCTTCCCCGCTAATCATTTTCGAGGACGCCGCTGCCGCCGCCGCCGCTGACTGACGACCCCCCTCGGCCCCGCCACCGCCACCTTGTTCCCCCTCCTCAAGTCTCGCTCTTGTGAACATCCAAGCCGCGCCGCTCGCAGGCTTAACGACCTTTCCCGCCGCCACCCGTCCTCCTTTCATGATCCCACCTCCATTCTCATGATTCAGCTTAATTGCTCCCGTCTCCTCCATCCGCTGCACGTTAGCCGCCAAACCTCCCGTCTCCATCGTCTTCCCGCGCGCCTATTATTGCGGCTCCCCGCCTGAATCAGCTGTATCGGGCCGACGAGAGCGAACGAGCGTGTGCGAGCCGCAGCGGCCCCGTAACGTATCTAATTCGCCACGTGTGACCCCCCCCCTCCCCGAAATAACCCCTTTTCCCTGCTTGTCCAGGGCCCTATTAAAATAAGCGCTGATTATAAAGCTAACAGGGACCCAGATTAGCTTCTAATGAAGGAGTCCTGCTTCTCATGTCTTCTCCCTTTCTTCTTACCATCCCACCCCCGCCCCCGCCCTCGTCCCAGCCCTGCTCTGCTCTGCTCTCCCTCTCGCGCGGCCTTAATGATAACTGGGACGATCACGACGGCCGATTGGAGGGAAGGATATTAGAAATCTGTCTGTGGTTTTCACAAATTGCTGACCTAATACGAAAGAAGCGCACCCGCTCGTGTTTGTAGGTCAGCACTGCGGCAGGAGTCGATAAATGCGCGCGCCACAGATTAGCTATGCATTACATTATGCCTGACCTTAAAACAAAGCCGCCCCTCGCGCTTTGTTTTGAGCTCGCAGGAAGTCGGGGCCGGTTCCCATGCAAATGCAAGTCCCAATTTGTTTTCCGAGAGCTTGTTTTCCCATCTTTTTTTTTTCCTTTAAACTGTATTTTATTGTTTTATGCTTCCTTTTCCACGCAAGCACGACGCCAGCGCAGCTGCTACCCAGTTGTCTCCCTTCGCCGCTCGGACCAGTAGATTTGGCTTCATCGTTTGTGGGTGAGGCACCCTCCCCCGTCCCCCCCGATCCAGCACCAACCAGAGAGTCTCGCCGGGCAAGAACATGTGTGTTTGTGTGTCTGCGTCCGCCGCGAAACACAGATGCCTCTGTTCAACTCCCGTGCTCACTTTCCTCTCGGCTTAGCCAAACATGCACTGGCGCTGGACCTTACCCAAACACAAAGAACTAGTGCAGGGGAAAAGCCAGACAGCTGCACTCAATTATTTTAACGACCACGGGCGAAAAAACACACACTCTCACAAGCCACCGGCTCCGGCCGTCATCAGCGACTTTATTAAATAAGCTCCGAAAAAATGCAGCACTTTGCTTTCCTTGGCCCCCGTATCGGCTTGCCTGTGTCAGAGCAACACACACACACACACACACACACACACACAGACCCGACTCTTCAGCAGGAGCTCCTGAGTCTGGGTGAGTTTCCTCTCCGGGTCACAGTCGGGCATGAAGGAGATGTTTGTTTACCCGAGGTGTAAATGTAGTTGTAGGTGACCAACGGAAGAAGGCTGAGTAGTGAAAATGTGCTGAAGTGCGGAAGAACGCTCCTCCGCTGTTGGAATGTCACACATTCTAAACATTAGCGGTCGTTAGCGTGCAAGCCGCCGCAGGAGGTGGTGGGAGACGGCAAGAGGAGGAGGAGGGAGGAGGGCGGGGGTGGGGGGTGGTAGGAAGTTCTCATCCATCACAGCTTTAAAGGATAAGCGGAACTGCTGATAGTGGATATTTTAGCAAGTCCACCCCCCGAAGGTGTAGGCTACACTGGGCTTATGAGATTTCTCTCTTTTATTTATTTTTTTTCCATCCGTGACGTACTGACTTGGAAAAGCTGAAGTGAGAAAGTGCAAATGGACGACGGCGCTCAACGCTGTGAGAGATTCAACACGGTGGCCGGGGCTGAAAGGTGCTGATGTGGCAATCTCGACTTGAAAAGTTGTGACTGTTTTGGTCTTGTAGACTCTCAGAAAATGTGTTTCTTCGTTCAGGTGAAGTGCGTGTTTTTCTTTTTCTTTCTTATCATACCCTCACAAAGCAAAGTCAGGCCCTCATGCCTATTTAATGCGTTCTTTCACTTGCAGCTCCTGTCCTTCAACGCTATACAATGCCATTCTTTGCTCCCATTCTAGTTTGTACACAATGCAGACTTTCTACAATACATGTACATGTGTGTATACATATATATATATATATATATATATACACACAGACCAACTTTTTTGGTGTGATTCCATCATCCATTGCCATAAAATAGAATAAATGGCTTTTCAAAAAGATGGGCCAATGAATTGCAAACTCCTCTCATTGCCTCAAAATGAAACACCAGAGACAGCTGCATTCTCATCTCGTCATCATTTTGTTATTTTATTTTCACTTGTGTGTGTGTGTGTGTGTGTGTGTGTGTGTGTGTCCTTGCCCTTTCATTCTACTTTTGATTATACTTTTATATAATATATTTAAATTCACTGTTTTAACCTGTTTTACTGCATGCTGGCTGTTCAACCCAGATGCCACTGGTGGGGTTGATAATCTGAAAGTGAAGCTGAATATGTAAGATGAGAAATCATTGAACCTAAACACACCACACAAGTCTTTGCTAGGGAGCGCTGACAGGACAACATCCTGTATGACATAAGCCGCCAGTCAAACTGAACATGCCTGAGCTGTGAATTATGGTTTTCCCACTGCATTGCCAGATCACATACAACATATATATGTTCAGTTTCACCCCCTAATTCACGTCCAACATTAAATATCTATTTTGGAAAAAAAAAATAAAAAAATAATAAATTGGAGAAAAAAAAATCAATTTGTTAACTCAGAAGTCATTGTGAAATTTCACTAGCAATTAATATTGATCGAGTGGATGTCATCTTCAGTTGTACATGTGGTTTATCTTGTCAACCTTTTTCAATCAAATTCATTTCTACAAACATTTGAAGCTCTTTATAAGCAACATTAGCAAATTATAAATCAAATATCTTACTACGAATAATAATTCTGCTTTTGGACCTGTTGGACCAGGTGAGTGGTACTTCTGGAGGTGAACGTATTGCTATGCCTCTCTGTGGTGCGCTGTACAGAACAGCAAGCTAATACAACAGGTATTTTACATGGCTGCGTCTACATTTGGTCTATTTGCTGATTTGCTGTGAGGCGTCAAGAGCTTTGGCTCCAAGTTTCAAAAAGAAAGTAAAGGGAAAGGTAAAAAAAAAAAAAATGTATGTTACTTTGATGTATATATACATACACACACACACACATACATATCAACTTCCAGTACAGTTGTTGAGTTTATTGGCTGGGGTTGGGTGTATTTTGACCTGTCATGCCGCCAGTCACCAGGGAGTGATTAAATGTTTCAGTCCTTTTCCAAGGAGTTTAATGCTGTCCACACTAACTTTTATCAAAGACTGGGAGTAAACAAAAGACAGCCTTTATCCTACCATTCAACACTGCCTGCGCTTTGTGGGAACCTGCATCAGTAATGGCCATTTAAAATAGCCGAGCCTCGGCTCAGATGTCGGGCGAAACAAAGGCTGAATTTAAAATGGTGGTTTAAACATGTTTATTGATACCAAAGTTCACAAACAGAGTTCTATTGCATTTAATCAAGTGGTGGTCATTTGATAATGAGCGCCATATGGGCTGCTCTGAAAAGAAGAAAAGCTTTTTGACTTTGAAGCTCAGATGTTTAATCCACAAAATGTTTCTGGTTTATATTTGAAAAAGAGAAAGAAAAAAAAAAAAATTGGGGAAAAACCCGGATAGCATGCAGTGACTGAAGCAGCCTACTTTGAGTACATGCCAAGAAAATGAAAACTTCATTAGGACTTTCTCCTTGAACTTTCTTTCTCTTCTGTGCCACACACATGGATACCAATCAGTAATCAGCTGCCACTTCAGAAGCCCAACGAGCTGCACCTGAAGCTGCTCCTCCACAACATAGAAGACAGCCTCCTTCAACCGCCGCTGGCATAAAGACCCACGTTTGTGCAGCGGTAGAAATGTTTTGTTTTTTTCTTTTCCCTACAAGCAGACCAACCACTTTGAGCCTGAATTTACTCAGTCAAGTTTGAAATGCTTATTTTTATCTTTAAAATCTAACTTGGCCTGTAATTCAGTCCCTTTTGACTTCAAGATTTGTTTTTATTTTTTTTAAGGTCAGCAGAACGTAAACGATATCCGCAGGTTGTGTCAGACACAAAATGATATAGTTCAGATTAGGCCAAATAAGAAAATGAATTTTGATCTCACAGTATCTGGTGGCTATTAGCAAAGACGAGTCCAAGCATTTAACACAGTGGGTTTTTTTTTTCTAACATTTTGCTTCTTTTCGCTCTCTTTTTTTAGTTTTTTAATCGTCATGCTTCGCGAGTGAGTGACTTAAACTGCCTCACGTTCATGATGAAACCAGATCTTCATGTTTGCTCAGCGGCGCTGAGTGTGAGACGTTGTTAATGATGTGGACGAGGATAAATAAGTGCCGGCTGCGGCTGCTGCTGACACTTTAACGGGAGACATTAATTATTTATGCGAGTAAAGAGGGGTCAAGACGTGTCGGGAGGCCTGGGAGTTGGTATAGTATGTGAGGTGGGGTATGAATGGGTGGAGGCGGGGGTGTTGGAGGATGTGGGGTGGACTCGGGGGGGCTCTGGAGGGTCTGGGGACCGGGGGTGGTGCTATGGGTCTTAGAAGGTTATGTGATGTTGGGAGGTTGTGGAGGGGGGGGTGTAAGTCGCCTGAGCATTTTTTTTTTTTGAAGTTTTCACTGGTCTTTTCCTGACACTTTTGATACAGATTCAAACAAAACTGGAAATTATATTTTCAAAATGTTAAACCACAATTTCAAAATTCTTTCTTTTCCACTGAATGATGACATATATAAACCAAATACAAGTTTTCTCTCCAGGAATCATTCCTGGAAGTATTCTGGGGGATGTTGCAACTCTTGGCTGCTTTTATTTCCATGGTCCTCACTTTTCACTCAACTGTCATAGCTTTTCTTGTCCATGTAAACTGTTTCTATTGCCTGTTTGCCAAATTTATGTACCACCTCATATTATTCTGCCTAAAATATGATAACAACATACAAGTGCATTTCGATATTGATGTGTTTTTATTAGATGTATTTTTTTCCCTTGCAATTTTAATTAACTTGACTCCGGGGTTAATAGAAACCTCCAGCATCCCTGAGTTACTTGAAGGTGTAAACGGTTACACGGGCGTAACAGAGCGACAAAAGTTGAGCTCTTCATTCACACCATTAGATATTAATGCACTTTTTAAACCCCCGTTGCCAGGAAGACTTTGTGGGGAATTCTCCAACGTAAAGGGAAATGGAAATACTGCTCTGACTGCTCTTGATAAGACTCTTAATTTGCTACTGTAAATTGAAGCTATTTGTCTTCAAACCCACCCCAACTTTCTGTTTTAACTCACCCATATCTCAGGCGGGAACCTATCGTCGGAATTAACCAGAATGTGGAGGCGCAGGATTCCGGATGCCCAACTACTTTTTATTTTATGTCTTTTTTTTTGCCGCTTGGAAAGGCATGAAAGTGAATCAGGTAAAGGTCACTGCGGCTTGTGGTTGCATAAGTTAAAGTTTGCAAAGGCAATCTATTTCTTTCTTTCTTTCTTTTTAATGTTCTAGTTTTGGTTTCTGTGCACGAACATCCACAGATTAACCCTAAATTAAAAAAATAAATAAATAACACCGCTTGTGCTCTCCAACCCCTCTGTGATTCTTCCCTCGGCTCGTTCCCATCCATCATCTGGATGTTTCACCACTTTCAGTTCCTCCTAATTCCATTTCATTACACATCCTCCCCATCGCTCCCATCATCCCTCCCACGCATTCCCACAACTGCAAGCGCAACCCTGAGCTGGCAGTTACAGTCACCCGAAACCACCAAGTCTGTTCCCAGAATGTTTTGTTCCAGTGGCCACAACAGAACTAACCCTAAATAGAATACAATAATCCACACTTTCTTGCTGTTTTATGTAGAATCACAAACTGTGGGAAAGCCACCTATTTTTTCCTTTTTTTTTAATTTGATAATGCCTGACAGTGTACATGTTCCCTGGCACACAATGCACAAAGCTGTAATTGAACGAAGAATGTTTGCTGGTCTTTGGGTCAATCCTAATGGTCTCCATATGAATCCTGGCTGCCACACACAAGGGCACTGATTCACACCAACTCTTCTCAAGGGGAACCAAAAACAAACACAACCTCCCAACTTTTTTGCTGCTCTACATCCCACCGTGGTGTTTTCTTTCTTTTTTTTTTTCGGGCCCCCCTCACATCCGTTTCCCTTCCAATAAAGGACAAGAGCCCTGCCTCCCAGGAGAGCGGGGAAAGTGTTTAAACAAGGCCAATTTATGGTGCTGTGCAGGCTGCTGTGTAATCTCATCAAGGATGTGGGGTGCTTTGTAACGCCGCTGTATGACTGTCGCATTGATCAGAGCGCCGCTCCTCGTTCCTCACCCGCCGGCATGTGAAGCACATCCGGTGAGCAGGAACGGCCAAATAAATGTTGAGCCCCTGCAACACTAATTGATTGTTTGTGTGCAACAACCAAAGGTCAGTTTTTGCAACCCCACTCAACTTTCTGCAGTCTTTGTCGCAGTCACTCAATGATGTTGGTGGTTCAGTGTCACTTGTATTATTTCCGACATGGTGCGTCTGCTGTTTAACTGAGATGAAGCTGTCAATTTAGACCAGCCTGCCAACATTAGTCTTTACTTTCTAATGCAATTATAGGCTCCTGGTATAAAAACCCAGGAAGAAGCGGTAACGTCAGTCCTGAAATTGCCAAAAGGGTTGGACGCGTCCACTAACGCTTTTTTTTGCCTGCTGCTGTTGCTGCTTCTTCTTCTTCTTCGTTGAAAGCTGACAGCGCCGACCACTTAGCCAGAGTGTAGCCACCGCCGTGAACTGATCATGTCTGTGACAGCTTTATGTTGTTTTTAGCCCTCCTGTCCAAACCTTGTCTTGAGGCCGTGCCCTCATATGCCACATTTGGCAGAGAAGCACTATCTCAGAGGCTTCTTTATATAAATAAAGTGACAAGACACACTCGGACCTCTATTAAATAGTGACCCAAAACAACGTTCTGCTGCAACTGCACTAGAACACTTCAGCTGATATTTAAATACATTTAACCTTTCACAAAATTATTAAGCGCTTGTCTTCAGGTTAAAACAGGTACAAGCCGAAAAGTTTGGAACAAATCCAAGCAAGCACCGCAATCACATCCTCTCCTGGTGTGTATCTTTGTTTCAGCTGACAGTCGAGGTTCAGAAGAGTCGGAAAAAAACATCACCTGTGGGGTCTGACAGTAACAGAGCCAAAGTTTTTATTTTATTTTTTTATAATCCACTTGGTCTAAAAAGAAGCATTCCATCTGAGACGTGAGAGGACATCTGCCGCTGAATTGTTTAAAATGCAGTTTTAAATGCAGCCTCTTCCTCCTGAATTAAGCAAGAAAGGCTATTGATCAGTGGCGAGCTGTGCATTACAGGCCTAGACCATCAGTGACTTCATATTTAGTCCACCTTAAATTAATACACCTTATATTACCTTCGATATGACACCAAAGCTCGAGAATCACTCTAACACATTACATCACCTTCTTATAGGGGACCTAGCTGAGAAAAACGTAGTTTCCGGATCATTTAAGTCATACTTAAGACTAAGGCCACGGATACACTCAAAACCTCCAAAAAAGGCATTTTTAAGAAATTCCTCAACATAGTTTTAATAAGTCCATCAACAGTACTCTGCACTCTGTACTCTTACGTCTCGTATGAGAGACCAACGAGACGATAACAAAACAAACTATTAAATTATTTAGCCATTAAACCATTGGGCATGTTGGTGCAGCTGCTATGCCAATGCGCCACGGTATTAACATTTTAAATTGCAGATGATTCGACAACTAAATCTTTATCTTCTCCTTCTACCTTAGTGGGTTTGGCATGTTGGCAACTGGATCTCTGTGTTGATTTAACTCTGTGAGGTTCTCAATGCTCATCCAATCACCAGACGCATACTCGTGAAATGCAGCATCAGGCCAGTTAGCCAGCCTCGGCATCGCAGACTTGAGATCTGAATGGCTGTCACAATTAACTGTGGTCTGTTCACTGACAGCGGAAAGGAGCCGGCTATGTCGATTATGCTGTCCTAAGGCAGATTTTATGGAACCTGGCAACACAAGCTAGCTGAAATATGATTGGATAAACAACTATACCATAATATACAACAATGGAAGCAACACGACACAGTGGATATTATATGATGAGAAAAGAACAGACTATGGATAATGACTTTATTATCATATTTACAGGAAAATTTACTTTTCTAAATATGGTTAGGCCAGCAGGGAAGGCCTAGTTGATCCTAACGGCCCACCACTGCTATTGATAGACCCAAATAAAAACAAGGAACTAAAGTGAAGAATGGCAGGCAGGATGCTTACTGCCATGCCAACTCAGTCGAAAGGTTTGTCCCAGATTGCACGCTGCCATAATCAATACTTCATTTATCCAGGGATTGCACTGAATGCATGTTGCATGTTGTACATAGTAGCAGAATCAAAGCAAAGAGTGCTCCTTACACCACCATTCCAGGGTTCTATTTAGAGTGCAGGGCTGTGACCACCAAGATCCCGCAGTAATTAAAGAATTCCAGCAGGATTGCATCATAAAACACGATATAGTTCACATGAAGAAAACCGCAAACTTACAAAGAGGGAGAAAACAAGGTTCATATGATGTAATTCCAGTCTGCGTTCGCATGAGAAAAGGACCGAATTTGGAACTTTGGAACAGCACTATAAACATCTTACGGGTACTTTTATTAACCCAAAACATAAAATTTACGGCGTCTTGAGTGAGGCGAGTGTACAGTGAGGTAGTTCTGCCAGTGTTGCACATGTAGTCCATCCTCCTCCTAAGAAGCAAAACTGCAGAACACTGCCAGTTTTGCTTCCAGGGTCCTTTGTATTCACCACAATGAGTTCAACTTGGTCAAAAAGTGCAAAAGCTCAACAGAAACTTTTTATTTCTTTTATTTTTTTTGTTTTTGTGACGGTTCTCAGGTCAGAGATTGTGCGTCCAATTGAAATTCCTCTGACGGCTTTTTGCTTTGGACGGTGACAATCTTCCCAACACTGTCTGTGGCTGCGCTGCGGACAACAAATTAGAGGTGGAACATTGCCCTTTTGTTCCACCTTATGAGCAATATTAGCTGTTACACGCAGGAATCTGTGGAACTGATATAGAAGTGGTTTATTTTCTGCCCTTCACTGAATGGAAACATGAAGAATACAAGGCCCTGCAGCTGTGCCTTTTATGTCTTTTTTTTTTTTTTTTCTACACGAAAGCGTATTCATTGGATTTCCGACACGGATAAAACAAAGTCACTGTTTAAACATCCATTTTAACATGATGCATTTAAAAATGACAGACTCTATGAATATGCACAACTTGTGCAGTGACTGTGCATTTTCCCAAGCAAACACTGGCAATGTATTGTAACTGCTGCAGAGAAGACGGTGACCCTGCCCGTGTGCCACAATACACCCAGAGAGGGAGAGGTTTTATTGTCCGGCTGCTTCTGTTCTCTGCTGATAGTTTGTTTCCATTCAGAAAAAAAGAAAAAATGAAGGACATGATTTAGTTTCTCCTAAAGCAGCTCTGCTCCCACTAAACACAGATAAATCAACAACTGTATTGACTGCCCTTCCGTATTCCTCCTGTTTATTCAAAAAAGGGGGAGACTTTTTTTTCTGTTTTTGCAGAGAATCACTCCATTCGCTGTGCCGACAAGCAGAGTAACACAAATTCATACAACGGGGGTGCATTATTCCCGTTTTTGCAAGAAGAGAGGAGGAGGCGGAGGAGGACGAGGAGGAGGGGGAGGAGCAGCAGCATAAAAAGAAGTGTAGCCACAATAAAAGTGACGGGGTGGGGAAACTGCTGAACAAAGCTGAAATGTTTTGAAGAAGAGCGAGCTGGAGGAGAGCCTGCGAGCAGATGAAAGGGAGGTGGACAGGGGAAGAGACGGCGCAGAGGCTTTATAACGCATCGGATGATGAACCCTGAATGCACTCGGCGGAGTTGACATCGGCTCTCTGGCCCCATTGTCTGCTGCCCAGCGCCGCCCGGGCCCGGGCCTCCTCGCGCAGCAACAAAAGCCCCCCCCCCCCCAACTCGACTCCACGCCCTCCGACTGACAAGCCATTCAGCGTGATGGGGCAGAGTGTGGTGGTGGTGGTGTGTGTGGGGGGACACGACGTTGATGGGCTCTGACTAGCAGCATTTTGTAGCCTGTCCGCGTTTCAAAAGGCCCCTTCGCTCTCCCAGACCCATGGCAAGACTTTGTAATGGAAATCTGTGACGGGCTCCATAGAAAAAAAAAAAACAAAACAAAAAAAAAAAAACACTGTTCCCTGCCTTCATCTGCCGCAATGATTTTATGGTCCGGGGAAAAGACACAGAGTGGGTGTGCGTGTGTGTGTGTGTGTGTTGCAATAGCCGTGCCAATGTGTGTATGTGAGATATTTATGACTGGGGCTGTTCCACAGGCCCATGGGTTAGAGTTCCATTTGACTGAGCAGACCATGAATTGTTCCTGCAGCAGGCTGGTTAGCAGACCCCTGGCCAAAGGAGGCAGCGCGGCTATTCAAGGCTGCATGCGTGTCTGTGTGTGTGTGTGTGTGTGTGTGAGAGAGAGAGAGAGAGAGAGAGAGAGAGTTTTGGAGGTTTCTGTGTACCAAAAAGATGGAGAAAAAACACATTTGTGCAGCCCAACGATACGGCAAATGGGAGCCGGCGCTGATTTGAATGGGACTAGTTGCGTTTGTGCCTCCCCTGCCGGAAGCTTAAAGGATTAATAAAGCAACGAGAACTCGTCCAGTGTCATTTCTCATGTGCCTCCGAGATGAAAAGGGAGGAGGCGGCGGCGGAGAGCGACAAAAGATGAGTGTGATGGATGATTGAGGAAAGAAAATTGTTATGGGGGGGGGCGTTGGGAGGAGGGAGCAGTGCAAGACAGAGGTTGGATGGAAAGCTTTGCAAAATGAGGGCATAATTAGGAGAGGAAAAGTTTTAGTTTTTAATTGACGTCTTTTTTCAGTATTATTCTGCACGGCAGCTGCAGACCTCGGCTAAGGCTGCTTCTTGCATACATCCAGCGTTTTATGGATGTCGTGATCGTTCCGCGCGACTCTGGATTGTTGCAAAACACGCTTCATCCCCTTTGCGAGGACGGCGTCGCCTCAGCGAGGGGAACGAAACAGAAATGTTACAAAGGGCTCAGTGTCGCCGGATGAAGAGCCGGGGGAGCTGAGGAGTGGGCCGTGCGGGGCGGGCGGGCGGGGGGGAAGGGTTAGTGGTGGAGGAGAGGGTGAGAAATCACTCTGACGGCGCACTGCTTTTAAGACATAAAAGGGAAATGCATAAAGCATCATTCTTCCCGCTGAGAGAAAACAGAAATTGAAAAGGGCAAAGCCGAGTTCGCGCACCTTGCTAGGACTCGCCACTGGCGACAGTCTATCTCCCGACTCGCTGCCGCGGAAAAGGGCACGGTGGAAATACTCCAGCGCTCAGCATAAAAGGAGCTGACACACATTCCAATCCATTGGTTATAGTTGCCGCGAAGGCTGCGGGCGGAGAACCCACCAGTTCTAAAAAGCAATTGCTTAAAATTCAGCATTTTCGAAGCAGGCCGGCGCTCGCAATCAGTGTGGAGAAATCAAGTTATCTTTGAGTTAGCACTCAGTCCAATGACGAGCACGTCGACGTCAGCCACAGTCACCTGTATCCCCTTCAACCTGGTTGGCTGGTAGATCACCTGGTTTTACAGCAGATGGTCTCAACGTTGTCAGTGGCAGTGACCGGCTGTGAACCTTCTATCCAAGTGGGATGGAAAAAAAAAAAAACTATGTTACTACTCATGGTATTGGTGGACTTCTTGTTTTCTTTAAATTCCCAATTAAAGACTTTCATACTGACATTGACCGCTTTTTCAACTCTTCACTGATAACCAAGCCAACGATAAGAAGCCATACAACCCTGCACAGAGTGAACTCAACTCAGCAGCACAACAAAGAACAAAAGCGCCATCATTATCCATATTAAAGTTTCAACCTTCAATGGAAAATTGTTTTCCCCAGACTGGCCCTCTATTGATTATATATATTTTTTATTTTTTTTTGGCGTGCAGCAGCGTGTTGCCATTATCCCCACTGAACCATTAAAGCGTTGAGCAACATAATGCCTTGGATGAATGGCTTTAATACATTACTGATGGTAGGCTGGTTTTGTTGGTTTGTACAAGACGCTCCTCGGAGAGTCTGAGCGGACCAATATTTCAAAGAGAACAGCACCTCACTTTTCATCTCCTGTTGCTTTTGCCCAACACTGTGGTGCAGCAGCGGCTGGTTTGGGGAGGACACACACACACACAAACACGCACACAGACTTCTGCAAGTACTGAGGTGTCATGCTAGGTTTATCCTCTATGCTCTCTGGGGCATGTGCATCCTCAGTAGCTGTGGTAAAGTCACTTAAAATGGGCGAGCACGCACACACACACACAGACACAGACACAGCAAGACATCAGTGCGGCGTTTGATCTTCAGTATTTTCCGAGGCGTGACGTTTGTTTGGTTACCTCAAGGTTTTGTCACAGCCAGTGTTCAACATTATTCATGAAGGGCTACTTTTTTCTTTTATTTATTTATTTATTTTTTAAGCGCCTTTCTTTCAGGAGTTACACAGGGGGGGCTTTAGACCGTGCTGCCATTGGCAGGCGCTATCACATGCACGGAAATGTAAAGGGAGTCGGGGAGATGGTTGGAATATTCGCTTGCACGTGTGAGATCCACCGCACCGGAGGAAATGTCACTCGTCTGGAAAGATCTCTGCACTTCAGGCCCGGAAACATCCAGAAACTGCCGGCTGACAGCAGAATCTTATCAAGCAGCTGCAGAGGAAGGGACTCACCGAGCGTCTACTGTCAAGTCTGCCTTTTTATTTCTTCTTTTTTTGTGAAATAACCTGCAAAATAGTAGCACACCAATCGCCTTGGACTTGACCTCCAGATTAAAGCAGGAGCTCCGACTTCCTCTGAGATGCCTTCAGCGTCGGAACGTTGAATTTTCTTTTGTTCATTTTAAATGAAAATGAACTGACTGCAAGTTTGAGTTGTTAAAATGTTTGGACCATATCAGAAATGTCCTGGTTCCGTTGGCCACAGCTTGAATGGAGGCAAATGGAAGGCGGTGATTAATGCGGTCTCTCCAGACAGAGTGCAGGAGATGGAGTATGTGGCGCTGGCCAGTGTGCAGAGCGATTATCACGACAATTAGCAGCATTTTTGCCTGCTAATTGGAGTCATTGAGGGTTTTTTTTTTTTTTTTTACCTCTGTCTTTAAAAGCAGCACATCCATTCATCAGTAATGTCAACACTGCATAAACACGGGGCGTTTGTGTGTGCGTGTGTGTGTTGGGGGGCGCAGTCACTGATGAATGCTTCTCTTTTGTTCCTTTTACACGCAGTGCACACAATTACGAAGGGAATATGAAAAGACGTTAATAATGTTCTGGAAACTTGATTAAGCTGAGCTACAAATGGCTTCAAGAACGGCAGGGGAAAAAAAGATTTACCGCTCGGCACAAAAAAGGAAATTGTATTGCTGTGAACTTTGTGCGTCAGAAACGTGCATGCAAATGAATGGTAATTTGTAATGATAACAACAGGGAAGGCTCTCTGCCGTCCTAATTATTTCCAGATTGACAGCAAAGATTAATCTTAAGATTGAGAAGGCTGAATGAAAGCCGACTCAGGCGTTGTTTAAACATGCAAAGGTACTTTGAAATGTTAGTTTTTAACCGATGGAAAAAAAAAGAAAACAAACAGAACATCCATCCATATTTGCAAAATGTTAAGATGTATGAAGAGGCAATACGCACATGGCAATATTCAGGATTTGTCTGAGGAAAATGCTACTTGATGACTTTCTTCATCAGTGTAGTTACAAGCATTGACACACACGTGCAACTATTTTCATGCAAAAACTCACAAGTTATTTGTTTTCAGAAAAGAAAATTCACTGTTACTTTTTGTAAAATCTTTACCCTAAATAGAGTTTAAAAATAATCAATCAATCAATCAAATGAAGTTTTTAATCACCCTAAAAAACAGTTGTCCAACTAATAATGTTTTTGTTTTTGTTTTGTTTTTTTATATAAAGCGCTTTTTCAGGTGCTCAAAGTCGCTTTACAGGTAAAATAACAATATAAAACAAGAGATTAAGATAATATTAAAATAGATGTAACACAAGAATAAAATCAGTTAAAAACAAACAGGGTTGAGAGGGCAAATATGGGCTGGGAGGTGTGGGTGGGTAGGAGGGTTCAGGTAGGGTAGGCAAGTCTGAAGAGGTGGGTTTTGAGGGCAGACTTGAATTTGTTGAGCTCCGTGCAGTTGCGGATGTGGTTGGGGAGGGAGTTCCAGAGGATGGGGGCAGAGACACTGAAGGCCCGGTCCCCCAGGGTTCGGTGCTTAGTTATGGCAGGGGGTGAGAGGAGGTTTGCGTCAGCAGAACGGAGGGGACGGTTTGGGGTGTGTCGGACAATGAGGTCAGACAAGTAGGGAGGGGCCAGGTTATGGAGTGACTTGAAGGTGAGGAGGAGGATCTTGAATTGGATACGGTGGACAACAGGAAGCCAATGGAGTTGATGGAGGACGGGGTGATGTGGTTGTAGGGGCGGGAACCGGTGAGAAGTCTGGCGGTGGAGTTCTGGATGTATTGAAGTTTATTGAGGGTGGAGGATGGGAGGCCGTAGAAAAGGCTGTTGCAGTAGTCCAGTCGGGTGGTGATGAAGGCGTGTGTGAGGGTTTCAGCAGCAGAGGGAGTGAGGAAGGGACGGAGTCTGGCGATGTTTTTCAGGTGAAAAAAGGCGGAGCGGGCAAGTTGGGAGATATGGTGGTTGAAGGTGAGGTTGGGGTCGAGGTGGATTCTGAGGTTGCGGACAAGTGATGATGGGGGTATATGGGATTGGTCGATGCTGATGGTGATGTCAGAGGTGGATTTAGTGAGGGATTTGGGACCGATGATTATGAGATCCGATTTATCACTGTTGAGTTTGAGGAAGTTGTGATGCATCCAGGTTTTTATTGTGTTGAGGCAGGAGGTGACGGTGGTCAGGGTGGACAGGGTGGACAATGTGTGGACAAACTCAACTATGTTGCACAACGAGACGTGAATCCGACAGGAAGTTGCCCAGATGCGTCGCCACGACTCCACATTTCTTTGACTTCTAAATTTCAACGACTGGCAGCGTTTTGCAACTGTAAGAACTGTTCACACAGCCTGGATGATCAAACCTGCTCAAAAAAAAAGAAAAAAAAGAGAGAGACAGCCTCCATGAATAACTGCCTGCATTGAGGAGTCACCTGTGTTGTGTGTTGCCAGTCATACTCCTCATGACTGGTAATGAAATGTCATGTGCACTGTTTGTACAGGAGTGGGAGTTCATCAAAGTCTCTCATTGAGCTCCAACTCAGCCAGGTTCATTTGTGCCATCAACATTTGAAATGCCATGGTAACCCCCCAATACACCCAGTGTGTGTCTATAGTTTTGCGCTCTTAACACTTTCGAAGAAGAGTCAGAAGCTTTTTATTTCAAGGTTTTCTCAATACATGGTTGGACAGGCTTGTTTTGTTTTAATGGAAATGTGGTCGTGCTTCCTGAAAAGGCTTTCAACGCAATTTGTTTGGACAGATAATAAATAAATCAATAAATAAATAAATCAATAAATAATGGGCAAACGTTTCGAAGACGTATTTCTATATTTTCTTAAAATTTCAACGTTTAGATCAGTTTGCAAAAAAAAAATACTGTTACCACGGACAAACAGAACAAGTTCACACTGTTTGCCGTCAAAAGGGTGTAGCAAGTTCAACACTCTTATTAAAAAAAATAATAAAAAAATGCAACAACTATTAACAGCAACCACCTTCATCCAGTGCGTGACGCACATTCATCATCGGCGGCAGCTCAGTCCTAAAAAAAAAAAAAAAAAACAGTGCCATCTAAAAGAGAGAGTCCAATCCGTTTGCATCACCTCCTCTTGAATCCCACTACGCCTCCCCGTAAAAATAAACGTAATATCGTGAGGTGCGCGTGACAATGGAGTGCAGCGGTGAGTGCAGCTGCCAGCTTTCCCCAAAGAGTCGGCCGGCGTGATAAACTCGCGGGGAGGTTAGCCACCGGAAAATATCAGCCGGGAGTGAGGCTCCTGTCGAGTCCTGACGAATCCCTCAGGTGGGGGAGAGTCGGGCGACGTTGAAGGGAGGGATGCCGGGGGCAGGGAAGGAGGGAGTGGTGGTTATCCCTCCCCTTTTCCGAAGTCGCGCGAAAAAGCTTAAGTGGCGCCGCTCTGATTGAATTTGCGCCTAATTGGCTGCCGCAGCAAAACATCCCCCCGTCAGACGGGGCGAGGCAAGAGCCTGTGAAGAGACGCGCCAGTGAATGCGGTTTAATTGAGGCGATAAAGACGCGGCTTTTAAAGGATAAACAATCCAGTTTCGCTTTCGAGTGGGGCGCAATCTTCTCGAATCCAGCTGAGGGGCGGCGTTTGCACTCGTGTTTCGTCAAGTGCCGCCGCATGGCTTGTGGCGGAGGAGGAGACGGTGCAGATCAAGTTAATGATCTCGTCCACTTCTAGTTTAAAAAAGGAAAAATCTTGGGTTTCTGTTTTGTAGAAATTGATGTTATTAGTATTTCTAAACAACTCGGTCGGCATGAAACTGCATGCACATGCTATCAGGTGCAGGCGGAAGCCTAGGGCGGCCAATCAGAAGCCTGAAGAAAAGACAGGAAAAGGGCACGGTGCGGAAAACGACTCAACAGCACAAGGTTGAACTGCCCGTGCAGCATGTCGGCGAAGCCGAGCAGCTTCTGGAATGTGAAGTTCAAAAGAGGAAAGAATGACGCCTTTGGTCGTTGCCGCTGCCGCAGACCCTTTATTATCCAAACACATAGAAAAAGTCCCGCTAGAAAGGTTCAAACTGGCGCTATTTCAGCATGGTTTCGCTGTTGCTCCTGGGAGCAGGTTGCATAAATTAGTGCTGCACACAAAGATTGGCGTGCAATGAAAGGAGGAGAATAGGAGACAAGCCAAAAAACAAAGGCCAGGGTCGCTGTACACGCACAAAAAAAGTGAAGGAAAGTTTTCTTAAAATCGTCGTCCTGTGAAGAGTTTTCCAAAAGTTTGAGAATTCTGCTTGCATTTGCATGAAAGGCCAAACTGCCTGGGTGTACGGTTCTTCCTCCTCCTCCTTCTGCTCCTCCTCCTCCGCCCCCTCACTTCAACCGTTTTTGAACAAGATGTCAAGATTTATCAAGGATTTCCACAATTATTCTCATCAAGTTGCTAATAAAAACAGATTGATTGAAGTGCAGCCACTACCTGCTAATGAAGTGCGTGGTTATCTGATGTAGCTACTTAATTAAAAACTATCAAGTGTGAAAATACATTTGATTTAGCAGGTGGGCGTTTTAAAGCACATACTGTACACTTTTTTGTCAAAAAAGAGAGAAAAAAGAAAAAGAGAAAAAGCTAGCTCAAGAGCTATTCAGTCTCCATTGATTTGCCTCCCGCAGCGTTTCTGTGTTGACAGCTCACTGTTGGCTGTTGATTCAGACTGGCAGGTTTTCTTGATTTCAAACTCTACCATGCGCTGCATTGGGACTTGGTGGCCAAAGTTTATGTTTGAGTGCAGCTGGTTGACAGTGATGACAGCTGGGACAAACCTTTTTTTTTTTTTTTTTTTTTTCTTTGGTTTTAAGCCACTTCAGCCGGCCAACAGCCGTTATAAATCTCTGTCTGACTCGAGCTCCGTTCCTTCAGCGGTCTAAATTATCCTCATTCATCACCTGCCCTTGCATGATTCCAGACACATCATATCAGACTCCCATTCTAACCGAACTGCTCTTTGCAGTGAAGGTAACCTACATAAATAATTTTTCTCTAACCCTCCTCGTCGGTATTAGCTGTTTTCGCACCACCTGAATAAATACGCCGATGATACGCTGTTTGTCTTTCAGCTTTGTGTACGTTCTGCTACTTTTTTTTTATTTTCAACCAGAAATTGTGGCAATCCAACCGTGATGTTCGCCCTCACTGGGATCAGGCCACGGCGGAGGCAGCGGGCTAAGCCGGGTGTTCCAGACGTCCGTCTCCCCAGCAACATTTCCCCACTTCCTCCAGGGGGATCCCGGAGCATTCAGGCCAGATGGGATACATATATAATCCCTCCTGTGAGCTCTGGACCCTCTCCCAGTTGGCTGTGCCCGCAGGACCTCCACGAGGGGGCTTCCAGCTTAATCAGATGCCCGGATCACCTCAGCAGGGAGAAATGGAGTTGATGGATGGCGGAACAGTGCTGGTGTGACTGAAAGCAAGGCTGCATTCAGCTGAATAGCTTTTTTTTTTGATAGAAATTGGATTGAATGTGAAAATGAGGAACATGTTGGGAAAAACAAAACAAGGCAAAGGGAAGGCAAACGACTGACTTACAAAATCAGCAGAGTGAGCAGATTGGAAAAAGAAATCTAGAGAGAGAAAAATAATGACGATAAATATGGCGGTGATCATGACGGTGATGGTGGTGAGGACAATGATTGTGATGGTGGCGATGGCGATAGTTGTGGTGACGGTGACGATGATAACACAATGATTGAATAAGCACAGACAAGACAGTTGGAGGAAAGTTTTCACATCAAGTCGGCAAAACACAAAATTCCGAGTGGGGGGTGTACATGTGATTCCGTGGAATTTGTCAGCTCACCTTGATTCCCCGCGGAGATAGAATCCAATTGGGACTCCTGCGTGGCGGATAATGGGAGACGGACGCGGCGGCTGTTCCGAATTTTTGTTTTTCAAAGTGGAACAGAGACGGCGGAGAAGTGATTTACAGAGCTGATATGCATGCGGAAGCGGAGCCACGGAGGAAAAAAAAAAAGTAATTAAGTCTCAGCTAAAACGCTATCAGTGATAAAGCCTGTTAAAGCAGAAACCGGCTTCCTGCCTTCGCCGCGGCAGAACTTGTATATTAATTTATTCGTACCACCCTCGCTGGCTGCTGTTGTCACCCTTTCACTCCGCATTTAACCAGGCAGAGTTTGGAGCGTGAATGTCATCTGAAAGCTGAGTGACACTGAGAGAAGAGCGCACGAGCGTGGCGGCCGTGCACGTTCAGTTTAACCTCACCGTGCAACGTTGTTTTGGCTTGAATGTGCACACACACACACGCACACACACACACTTTTACACCCGTGAAAAATGTCCCGTCCCTGGACTCATAAGCTTCACGTCCTCAGATGGACTTGATAGCAGGAGGACGGAGGCAAAGTGGCAGTGGGAGATAATTAAGAAATAATTTATTTTCCATAAGCGTCCACTGTCCAGATTTATGATAATCATTAAACAAAGGTCAAGGTCTGCTGGAATTTATTACAATAAAATAAATAATTCCCCCCGCAGCTCGCGGTTACTTTGAAATGAATTCACCGTCTCCGTCCAGAAAGTGAGTCAGTGGAGTCGTTCTGTTCGAGAGGGCTTTCTGGAAAGTTCCCTGCAAAAAAAAAACTGAGAATAGAGGTGACTCTAAGCTTGGCCCTTGCCTCAATCAACTTGATTAGCCAAACAAAATGATTCTTGAAGCGTTTCGATTGGCTCCAAACTGTGACAAGAATGGGGACGGTGGAGGAGGAGGGGGGTCGGTGTTAGTCTCCACGGGGGAAATGTCTTGTGCTCTCAGTACGCCTGAGTCAGCCGGCACCAATGAATCCCGAGCCATGCGCCGCGCAGGTTCTCCCACACTGATGCCAGTTGCGCTGTGAGTCATGCAATTAAAATCTAAAAGGAGCAAAAAAAGGCCGGCTGTTAATGCGCTTGGAGGAAAAGGGCTCCATCAAAACAGCATTGAAATACGTGGCGGGGCTGAAGGTGAGAGCAGCCGTGAGAGCTGCGCCGCACTGATTGTTGCTTCCCATCTTCTTTTACCTTGTTTATCCGGTAACAGAGCGGTCGATGTTACTGGCATGTACAGACTTGAGCTCCATTCTGAAGTAGATATTGAGAGAAGGAGAAACGGACAGGCTTTTGAGAAAGTAGCCGCCTACTACCGTATATATTGTGATAGGATCGATCGTTTTTCCAGCAGCACTTGGAATGTTCTTTTTTTAGGTGTTGTTCTTTTGCAGCGCAGCCCTCATTATATACATGGAGTGCATACAGATGAACCTGCTATTTCACAAGATGAACTGTAGCAGCTGTATTTCTCAATTATTGTTGGCAGTTTAGAAACTTACTTTGGTCTCCTTGAGAACATTTTCCAGAGCCAGTGGATGTCGATGACTGACTGACAACATATGTTTAAGGTATAGTTCTGCTTTGCTGATCTTTGATGGTTCCAGAATTATTTTATTTACTTATTTCCATCTAATTGACGCTGATGTATTGCTGAATGAAAACGTAATCCTTATTTATTTCTATATATTTCTTCTGCAATGCCATCTTGGCCCCATTCAAGAAATAAAATGTTTAAATAAACAAACTTGGGGTCGAACGCTGAGTAAAACCAAACTACATATCGAATATCGATGCAACTTTCCCAGCGGTCCTCCACCCTGATTCAGACAAATAAAATCATGAATTTAATATCTGTCTGCTAAAGATGGTCAAAGCCGTATTTTTCACCAGTTGGAATGGTATTGCTGTTATTCTAGTCAGTGCTAGGCAGGCTATGCTGTTTCAGTAAACACAGACACGTTATCAGTGGCCAGCGTGGGGAACAGACATTTCAACAGTCACAGAAATAAACATGGAATCATAAAAGAAATCATAAAAAATCAAAAATAATCAAGTTCCAATCTGGAGATCTATAGTTAGATTAATAAGAACACAAAGGAAACAGAGACACAAGTGAGAACTGAAAACTTGGACTGAGTGGCAAAGAAAAGAAAAGAAACTGGCAAAAAAAATAAATAAAAGGGCCGTTTAGGGAAAGAAAATGATGTTTTGCTGAGAGAAATGCGGCTGTGAAGCTTCGTCCCTGGTGTAACGTCAGCACTGACAGAATCCATGACAGACAGAGAGCAAGACGGCGACCGGCGACGCCCCTCACATGCTCTCTATCCTGCCAACTGGATGCAGGCACCGCCGTCGAAGAGATCGACCTGTCATCGGTTTTGCTTTTGCTCAGATTTCCAGCTGTGATCAAAATAAAGGCCCTTTTCTTTTGTTTTGTTCAGTTTTTGGTTAAAAACCAGGGCGAGCGCCATTTCCACCCGAGGAGTCATGGCAACAGTCTGAAAATGAACAAGTCTGGTTGTGAGCTTTGCACTTCGGGGGCCACAGAGAAAACTTTGCTGTGACACGTGGCCTTCTGGGCCACTGGGTCACTATAGCTGCTGCACTGGGTTTGACATCGAGGGCGGTTGGGCGTCCGTGTGGGAAGCAACTGGTGTGAAGAGAGGAACTGTGGAGAAGTGAGGAGACGCTGAGGTCGGAGAGGAATACCAGTCTGCAACTCTGACTGGATATCTGGACTGAAGAAAGACACCGTATTCCATCCATCCATTCAGCGCTCGGGGTGGAATCCAACCCAGCAGTGTCAGGGTGAAGGAGGGGCCTGGACCAACAAACAGCACTTTCCATTACACAATTTCAGAGCTGCTCACTTCAGCTCAACTCGACTTGACTCTACGCAGCTTCGGCCATAATAGAGTACCACCTCCATGTGGGTGGAGTAGTCAGAGCAAGGTGGCCTGAAACTCCCTTGGTATCATATGTCATTGTATGCTATGGTACTATGGTGGTATTGTGGTAATCTCACATTTTGGTTCTTTCGGTTAAACGCCTTCATCAAGACCAGTTTGTGTTTCCTCAGTTGATGGCAAATGTTGCTGAGACCTCTGAGTGTTTGGCTACATCGTGGCATAGCGGTGCACAGTTGTGGCTCGACTGTAATCGCTGGTTGGCAAAACACAAAGATGCAACAAAGACCAGGCGCACTTTGTGTGAAACGGGAATCTCTGAGTTTCTTAACGAGCCAAACCATCGGAGGGTATTTCTCCAAACTGTGTGCTACTATCCTCCCCCGTCCTTATCTGGTCGTGCAGCTGTACGAATCACTGCCTAATTGATTATTTATTTGATCCCCTAATATATTTTTTAATCAATCCATGCGCCCATCCCTCGTTTCTCTCCCCCCCGGGCGATACAGTCCTCCCGGTTAGCAGAAAACATCTCCAACACAGCGGCAAATAAGATGCATAAATAAATCATAAGTGGCTCAGATGTTACAATCATGATGCAACTGTTGTGTCTGTCTCCCCATCTCCTTGTCATCCTGACGTGCACGCGCCCGCGTGCGCTGCAGCAACGCAACGCCACGTCTCTCATTGCGCGCGAGGCGTTTTGGTGGGAGGGGAAAAAAACAGAGTCAAGTGTTTACAGGCGCGCGGCGGGCAAAGCCGCTGTTTCTGTTTCACGCGCACAAACTTTGTTTCATCATTAATGCATTTCGTTTTACTGATAAGTACAAATAAGCACTGGAGAGCTAAATCCAATGATTGGTGGGGGTGAGGGATGGGGGTGGGCTGTGGGGGGCGTTGTGTCAGTAAGAGGAGGGGGAAGAAAAAACCTCGGGAGAAAAGAAACAGGCCTTGAACTATGTGGTGTTTACGGCGCCGCTTCCTTTCATTCGCTGCCCTCCTTTATGTTGCTCTCGCAATGGTTGCAGTCAACAGTTGCATTGTTGCAAATAAACAGCGACTGCAGGGTTTGTCAGCAGCAAGGAGCATTGTTCCAATCCACACTCCAAACACTTGTTTTTTTGTCATTGTGTTTTTTTTGCCTGCTGCTGCGTTACAGGGCTGCCCACCCAACGTCAAACAGCAGGGGGCAATGTGGAGCGTTGAAGGGGGGCAATAAAGCCGTCGTGTTCGGATGTCGTAGCTTAAGTGTCTTGTGATAAGACGAGGGGTTTAGGAGCAGGTGAATCCCGCCTGCTGATGGTTGCGGTCGTAGCTTCAGACTTCGTCAGAGCCGTCAACGCTCGCTGAGGGCGGGGGGGTCTGAAAACAGCTGATTGGACCAAGACAGCTTCAGAATGAGCCGTGCCTGGCGCCACCAGAGCACGTTCCACCCCTTCATCTCGGTCGTCACTCCCACACTTCCAAATTACGATGGACTCTTTCATCCTCCTCTTGAATTTATTGCTCTCTGTGTGGTATTTTCCTCTTTCCCAGCCCTTGATGTGATTCCATCTTCTACAGTCATGTGTTAAAGTGGACTTTTTTGGTTTTGTTTTCCTGTTTGTTTCTCTGTTTTTTGTCATTTTATAATAGAAGACATAATGAATGTAAGCAGTCTGCTTTTTGGACATCTGAATTTCGGTTTGAGAAAAAAAAAACCTGAAAAAAATGACCATAATGACCACTCGTGTGCATGCACACACACACACACACACACACACACTGGAAAACACTATGCTCCACTTTTCAAAGTGGGTTAGCTGGACTCTGCACTGTATCTGCTGCTCCTTTTGTAGAATCTCTCTGTTCTGCTCCTCTGTCACGGCCCCCTCGGCCAAATGCAGCCGTGATGGACACAAATCCATCTGACAGCCCCACACAAACACACACACAAACACACACACACTTCAGAGAACACATGCACGCACACACACATTTCCCGGAAGCTCTCCCGAACCTGCTCCCACAGGCCTTCCTGGGGACGGCTCAAAGCTCTTCCTGGGGCAGCCTGACGCAGATGGCCTTGTAGGAACACACACACACACACACACACACACACACTTGGGGCACGGAGGGTGAGGCGGGGGAGGCTGATTCTCTCCCCTCAGCAGAGGAGCAGCTGAATGGCCACAGGGACGATGTCCAGATATGAAGTTGCACACACCAACCGAACCCTGCTCAGCGGTGACAGACACGGATCCTGTATGTGGGAGACAGATGGCCGGGTTGCAGGATGTGAGTTTGTCGGGGGGGCATCGACTCACCACCCGCAGCATCTGCGGAGGGGAAACTCGGGGCAAGGGGACGGAGAGTCGCTGTACAACTGTGGCGACGGCGGCAGCAGCTTTCACGCGGCGGCGACTGAAACGGGGGGAAATGTTGAGCACATGCAGAAGTTTTCACCAAAGAAAGGTTTGTAAAGGTTCTGGGTTATCGTTGCCTCACCAGTACTATAATATACACAGGAAAACACAGAAAATCACCAATAAATAACAATAATCTACTTGAGATGTATCTTAATAGACTAAAATAAGTATAATAAGGGAACTTTTGGCGATTTAGGCACTTCAAATTTCAGACACTGTGTGTGTGTGTGTGTGTGTGTGTGTGTGTGCGTGCGTGTGTGCGTGTGTGTGTCTCCGGACATATTACAACACATTGATGCGACTGCAGCTTGCATCAGAAATGTGTCCTTGCCCACTGACAGTTGTTCCTGCAAGTCGCCTGCTACTGGCATGTTATTTATGATGGTATCGCAGCAGCAGCAGTAGAGCACCACCAGAACGCCATTCACGACTACTGCCAGTGCAGACTCGTGTAAATCTTTATCTTTTTTTAGTGGGAAATGAGCCTAGAAATCTTTTGGTTTGGAAGGCGATGCAGTGAAAGTGCTGCATCTTTTGCTCAAGACAAAGGATGAGTCTCTCTCTCACACACACACACACTCACACATGCACACAGAAGTGCTGCGACAAAATGTGATTTTATCTCACACCGGTGGTGGAAAAAAAAGCAGTGATAAGCTATCAGGAGCGGTCAATTCTATCGGTGGAATCCAGTAAAAAAAATAAATGAGGGCGCTTCAGGAGAGTTGAGCGTAATCACACCTTCCGCCATGCACGTCCGGGCTCAAGCTGTTTGAATACACACCCGGCACGCAGCGAGGGATACAATCAGCTCGTGCTTTTGTATTCTGCATTAAGATGAAGGCGTCTCCAGAGCATGTGCAGGCCTTTCTTTTGATACACAAAAAACGTCCCTCTGAACATCCGGACGCTTGCCTGCAGCCCGAGGCGTCACGTGTCACGTCGTGTTCGGACGCAGGAAGGTCTGAGTTGGACATGGACAGAGAACCTCAGTAAAGAGGAATAAATAATGATTTGCGTGTGGGTTAAATGAGAGAACAACGGGGGGGTGGGGGGCAGGGGTGCTGTGATGCTGTGTGGATTACCTTAATCCTTTCTTCAAAGGCCCGCTGGAATCATTTCAAGCCAGGAACAGTATCATTAGTGGTCAAAGCGGCAGGACAAGGGCAAGGAGATGAGTCAGGTGAAGACACACAGCGCACCGGATAAATGGTGACATTTACTCACAGCTCTTATCATCCAGTATCCACCTGTTGGGGAAGAAGAAAACTCCCGTTTGTGTCGTCTTTTAACTTTCAGTAAATGAAATCATTTTAAAATTCAGATCTTGTGTGTTTATGTCACTGTGTTTTATTTCTCCTTAAGGTTAAATATGACGTGCTTAATGCTGCAACTGGCTAACAGCCCTCGTGCCACAGATGACATGACGGCTGCGATGATCTTTCGGGGGGGGGGGCGGGGGCAGGCTAGAGTGGAGTGTGTCTGTCCACAAACAGACTGAAATCTAAAGTTGTGTTGTCTGCATCGCTAAAAGTTGGGTGTGAAGATGAGACCACTTGTACTTGGACAGAAAAAAAAAATAAAGAAAGAAAGTAAACTAACTATACAACAAGAGATCACACAGCGGTAACCAACCTGAGTTGCACCCTGGCTGCACTCAATGCTCTCTGCTGGCCTCTAACATCAGGTTAGAAGTCCTGGAGTTGATGAGCTGAATAAAGTCATGAAGTGCATCTCGTCCAATCAGATCAAACCTTGGCCAGAACTGACTGTTGCGTTATTCATAACCAAACATACAGCAGCACAAACTGGATGCAAGAAATAAATAAATTAATTAATAGAAGTACGCCCACCTTTGGCTCACAGACTTGAAGGCGCTGATCCCTGACGGGACGTGACCTTAGATTTCTGTCTGACTCCGGACTTTCTAACCAGGCATTCATTAGCATTACCACATATTTTCACTGTCAAAAAAAGAAAAAGAAAAAAAAATCCAAAATTACAGAATATTACCTCAAGTAATCTGACTAGGAAATCTGGCCCACCAACGGAATAAGTCGATACCTCCACCGAGTGCCTGATTTCATTATATCACTGCTTCCTGTCGACCGCGCGTTATTTTGTCCCCCTGAATATGAAACAACCATCAAACAAAGTGTCCCTCGCTGATCTAGCACAAGAGTCTCACTGCGATAAGCAACTCTAATGAAATTCCCCAAATTAAACCTTGTTATCTCGTCGCGCCCAAGAAAAAAAAAATACAGTAATCATATTACTGTCTCCGAAAATAGTTCCAGACTGATGAAAACTTAATATCCGCAGAAATGAGTTGGTCCAAAAAGTCCCAAGTCTGGTCTCATAACACATTTTTTATCTCTCCTTGCTCGCAGCCCAAGACTTGATTTAATAGCGCGTCATGGCGAGAGCGCCATCAAAGTCCTGGGAGGCGGATATTTGGATTTGGCCGTAATGCGCCATGTAAACAATGTTGTTCGCCGTTCACCGTGCTCTGCCTGTCCGCCAGCGCTTGTCAGTTTAGTTGGCAAAATTGAGGGGGGAGGGAGAAAAAAGTGGTTTATGATCGAGTGGACGGTGACCCACTTGCTGAAGTGATGGAAGTCTGAGAGCAGCGAGGCGAGGGAGCAGGTGTTGCTGGGTGATAGTGAGGATTTCGGTATCGATCCAATAGCAGGTAAATCCAGCACTAGTATCGCCAACACGGATACTTTTTAGTTGGAGTGTCATGACCGTTAAGTTCCATAGGATCCTGAAGTTAGTCGATTATGATCCTGGTGGGACACGGGACAAAGGTTCCTGGCAAATGAACATGTATTTTTGTATGAACTAACTACACTACCAAACCATACATTGTTAAAATTCATAAAAATAATTCCCCTTTTACGACACACAATTGTTTATGAAAAAATCACAACGCGAGATTGAGCCAAATTGTTCACTTAGACTTGAAGAGGCTGTGAGGAAGTCATTTGCTGGACATCTAGAAGAGAAACAGCAATAAAAGTATCAATCTAATCACGCAAATATCAACCAGATACCAATACTCACTTTGGTATCGATACTATTGATATTTAGGTCGATACTCCGAGCCTGCTGAGCTAATCCAAGACAAGATCGGTGTTGCGGCTGATCTGAGGGTTTCGCATTTAGACATATTTTTGTTTGTTTGTTTTCAAGTTAATTATTGCAAAGGCTTTCACGGCTTCTTAATTTAGCCCAGGAAAGTGGTTGGTTTGAGTTAGAGGCGAAAGGATTTTAGTCCCAGCAAGAGAAAAACAAACAACAAAAATTGATTTGTTGATACAGAAATCAGCTCACTTCTGATTTATTCTGCAAAACGAGGAGAAAAAAATAACAAAAAAAAAAACGGGCACAAAGCAAAGTCTGACTTTTCCAGAGTGCGATGTTCAAAGTTTCGGTTTCGCAAGCGTATTTTGTGTGCGTGCGTGCGTGCGCGCGCTGTCTGTCGCGCGCGTCCGCACGCCTGACTCTGGCAGCAGCGAGGTGCGGACGCGGAGGCAACGCTCGACAAACAAAAGGTCTGCCGAGTGTTTGTGCTTTCGCTGAGCATTTGGGCAAACAAATGGGTTTGACACATAAAGCACAGTGCTCTCATGAAGAATGCATAAAGCCCCGCAGGCAGGCTTAAAACAAACAGTCAACGTGTCCATAGACGGGCCTAATGCATCTCAGAACATCACACACACGCACGCGCGCGTGTGCGCAAACGTATGCAACGCAAACTGACGCGCACGCAGCCGCGCTCGCACAAAACTTTGACAGGTTTAATTCATCCCTGTGGACAGGCAGGTAGGGCCAAATACATTCAAAGGAGAGAACAAACACAACTCTGCGTGCACACGCGCGCACGCACACACACACACTTGCACAATATTGCAACACTGCTGAAACGCTGCATACATAAAACACTGTTTCTGCTGACAACACAGAAGCATTCCCCGTCCAAACCGCCCCCCCCCCACCACCACCACCACCGCACTCTCCCTGTTGTCTCCCCCCTTTTAACAGCAACACCCCCCCCCCCACTTCCACCACCACCACCCTCCCTTCACACACGCTCGCACGCACAATCGCTCGTTCTCACACATCCTGGGCTCAGAAAAGAGGAGCTTGTTGCCGTGCAGCAGGTGAGGGTTTGCACTGAGGCAAATCTATGTCTTTATTGCAAAGTGTAGGTGTGTGTGCGTGCACGTGTGTGTGTGTGTGTGTGAGGTCTCGCAGGGGCCAGAGCTGCTGTAAAGTCAGAAAACATCGCCGAGGGTCTCGCCACCGACGTCGACGCGTCTTTCTCTTTTCTCTCTCAGCCCTTCCCGACAGTTCAGTCAGTGTTGATGTGCGTGTGTGCGTGCGTGTGCGTTGGCCCCACAACCACGGACAAAGTGATGCAGATGCGTACAGATGTAAGAGAGAGAGAGAGAAAAAAAGGCGAGGACAGACAGAAGCGTGAACGTGGGCGGCCCGCTCCATCCGTCTCTGTCCGCTCCGCTCCGCGTCTCTGGCGGCGCGGCGACGTCTCTCTCACATCTGGGGCCTTTTTTCACGTGCCGTCGCCTCGCCTTAACCCCACCCCCCCCCCCCCCCCGGCCGTCTCGGTGACAAAACTCATCCGGTGGCGGGGCTTCTGAGGAGTAACGCTTTTTTTTTTTTTTTCATCTGAGCGTGGGATGGCAAGCAGGAGTGGGGTGGGGGACGTGGGGGGGTGAAAGGTTGCAGCGATGGTGCGGCAGCGGTGGGACTCCCAGGGAAATGTAGCCTGTGGGCGTCTGCCCTCTGGGTGCAGACAGCTGCTGCCGCTGCCTCAGAGGTCCAGGTGAGCGAGACGAGGCTGCTGGTAACAGGATTAACACGGCGGGGTGTTTTCCTTACAAGTGGATGGATGAGCAGCTATTACGCTTGACTTTTTCCCTGTTTTAAAGAGCGTCTGAAACGCTGTTTTGTTTTTTGTTTTTTGTTTTTTTTTGTGTCTTCAACTTCACACTTGGAACATGGCTGTTCGACGTCCCGTCCCTGCAGACAATACAAAATAAAATTAAAAAAATAGAGGAATTCAGTGGCAGCGGCAGGAGGAACCAGAAGGAAGAAAAACAAACTGCTGTTAAAGTGAATAAAGACATTGATTTTCAAAAGTTTGAATGTCTCAAGGATTTAGAATAACCCCAGTACACTTCTTAACAGATTATATAACAAACCCTCCTTTTCTGTATTTTTTTTATTTTTTTACCTTTTTTGTCTCTCAATGTTACACTGTCTTCACCAGTGACCCTGTAGGGGATGAAGAAGCAGAGAATGGATGGATGTGACACTGCTCTGCAGGATTATTCTGAATCTGAAGCTGCTGCTGCGTCCATCCAAAGTGTGTTTGTCCGGTTGAACCGCTGGTTGATCACTCTGTCAGGTCACTGACCTGGAGTCCACTGTTGCTCCACACCAGGTGGCTGCATTGTTTTTCTCGTCTTCCAAACAAACACGCAGTACCTTCAGTGAAGCATTGGTTGTAGTAGGAGGCCGAAACTTCTCAAAGGTGGCTGTAAACAGAGGACTAAGAGGGCTTCTGATTTATGGGGAATTTTAGTCAAAGAAGATCCGGGTTGATTAGGAGACACCTGGAAATTGGGATGACATGAAAACTTCGAAAAACCTTGTAATAATTGAAAAGGAAGCCAAACGACGGATTTCACCATATGCTGTTCCAGTTTTTGAAGGGAACAAGGGTTATGTTTTATTTAGTCTATTTTTTGTTGGGTTTTGAACAAAAGAGAAGCTCTATCCTACAAGGCTTTCAACAAGAATCGGACTCACCTTTTCATGTCTGAACGTGGGGGAAGATTTCTTTTTGGAAGCAGATGAAGATATAGAATAGGTGTTCTTGACAGTCCAACTAACGGTCTTAGGTATAAGTTTAGCCCTGGTTGGAAATGGCCTGGGGAGGTTCTGGCTCACGAACAAAACAACTTGGCTCCTGCTTTTGGTGGCTGCCAATGATTTTCACCCAAACTGCGAGTTGGTGCTCGACCAACTTCACGTCTGCGGGCGAAACGTGATGCCTCGCCTCCGTCTGAGTTGACCATCTGAGCTGACCTCACGCTGAACACCGTGCACTTTTTTTTCCCACTCTGCCGTGGCTTTTGTGAACTCTTCCAATTCTTTTTTTTCTTTCTGAAAGTCAACAACAATTGAGAAAGTATTGTCTCCACACATAATGGAGTTTCTGATATTTCAAACCGTTTCTCACTTGAAATCTTAGAAACAAAAGAAGAGCTGGTATGATGCGCTGAAAGTCCAGCTGCAGGTACGCTCTAAATACAGCACACAAACGCATGCACGAGCGCACACACACACACACACACACACATACACACCAAGAGCTAATTGTCTACCTCAGTAACAAGCATCTGTGTCCGTCCAAACGAGCTGCGACACAAACCGAATCCGAGTTCCAGAAAAATGGAGCAGCCGGGGGACAGGCATGGAGAAAAAAAACACAAACAAAAAAACAGAACAGCATGAAACGGCGGTAAACAATTTCATGCAAATAAAGGGTGAACAATAGGTGAGCTTTCAGCGGTGCACCCTCCCTCCTCGGAGCCAGGGCAGAGCTTTTTTCTGACGGGGGATAAAGCGGAGACTGTTTTTTTTTTTTTTTTCCTCCCGACTATTGAATGCTCTTTGAAGCATTCCCAAAAGGTTGATCCTATTCACAGGGAAGGTTTCCTATTTCTCTGATGCTCTTCAATAATTCATCGCCCCCCCCCTTTTTTTTTTTTTTTCTATGGTTTTGGTCTCAGCGTCGGAAGGATTACCTAAACCTGGCTGCATATGAATAATATCATTGTGATATTCGCCATCCAGAGTGCCGCATCGTCCCCGCTCCCCCACCTTAGTGCAAGCGAGTATTGGAGGTAGATGATAAAAAAAGGAAAAAAAAAAGAAAAAAAACACAATTTGGGCATCTAGCCCGGCGACAGAAAGGGTTCACGCATCCTCCTGGAACGGAGGCAGGAAGGGAGGAATTGAAATGTTCGGCATAAAACGTACAACAAATGGGCTTCAGTTGTTCTCCAGCGAGGCATGTGAGGCTCCAGACCCCCCCCCTCCCTCCTACACACACACACACACACACACACGCACGCACACACACACACCCCTAACCACCCCCACCACTCCTCCTCCTTTGGTCAGGAGGCATTTGTTTGTGCACGTACATAAAGGGAGTGGAAATGCATTTGCATGCCAGACATGGGGAGGTTTTATTTACACCTCTGTGACGGCACCGGCTTATGAGCGGCCGTCCAGTTAGCCGCAGTCGCAAGCGAGACCTTGACCCACCGCTTACAGTCATGCGATCCAGTTGAAGTATGCGAGTGAGTGAGTGGACGCCCACTCAGAGCGAACTGCAGGCCAAGGGCACGCTAGCATGCTCGCCGGCGTCACGGTAGCAAAAGGAAAAAAAAAACGTTCACAAACTGGCATAATGAGTAGGTTAACCTTTCATTAAACCATTAGTAATCGGAAAAGACGAAAGATCGAGACGGAAGAATGGAGCGGATATTCCCACTGTTACCAGTGAGGGGAAATAAACAATGATGACGATAAAAAAAACTGAAAAAAAAAAAAAAAGAACTTGACCACCGCCCACACACGTGCTCGTTGCGCTCGCCTACGCATGTAAACAAGCTCAGGGGTCAGGCAGAGAGGTCGGCCGGTCATGAGCACATGCGGTTTCACGTACTGAATTATCAACACAAGCACTTTTTTTGCGTATGTTAAACCATCAGACATTTAATTTGTGCATGTTGCTTTGTTATTTAGCTGTTCACAATTGCTTGTGTTGGTCAACAGCAGTTCTGCGGTGCAGAGGTTTAATCATCTCGTCAAAACAAAACATTTGTTTTTATTGAACTGATTCCCTTTCTGAGATCATAGTTTTTGAACACGGTAAACTAACAACTGCATTTGTTTTAGCGGGAGGGCTGTAAACATGGGGCTAAATGCTCTACGAGCTCTGAAGCTATGAAGATGTTTGGACAAATGATCATGCCGGGGCTCCTCTGCAGGAGTCCGGCATTGAAAAATAAAGATATGAAGGTCATGTGGCAACGCAGAAGCATTAGTCACATAAGCACACATTTTATTTTGAAAAAAAACCAAAACCTGCTTTGTCTTTTAATAACGCCGCTGGGGACACTGATCTAATATTTCTTAATATATCTAACACCAGGGGGTGCCCATAAACTTATCTTAATATCTGTTATCTTTTTTTTTTTTATCCTTTATGACGCATTCATTTTCCACCTTCAGGAAAATAAGGTTATTTATTTATTTATTTTTCATTTTCCAGAGCGTCCATCACGTTCCCCCAACTTCCAGTCTCCAGGGGAAGCTTAGGTACAAAATGAACATGCCTGCCTTTTGCTCAGATCCCCCAAATCAGAGCGTGCAGGACACAGGATGTGATTTGCTGGATTATTAACAAAAATAATTAGGCTTCGGGGCGAGAGCGAGGGAAGCATAACAAACAAAAAAAAAGAGGGGATGGGGGAGCGTGACCAGCGGCGAAGCCAGGCAATTTTCATTGTGTGCCATTTTCTTTTTAATACCGTTATTAGCGGCTTTTTGTAGCCCTCACTTTATACTCGGCTGTTGTCCTCCCCACATTACGCATCCCTTGCCAGAGGAAACTAATTGGTCGGGTGTCCTTCCGTCCCCTGGTGGCTGTTTCCCCTCCGCCTCCTTCCCTCCCTCGTCTTCCTCTCTGTTTTATCTCAATTACTGGTTAACAGGACCTATTATTTAGTCAAACACTTTTCCTCCAAAGGCGGTGGTGGCGGTTGCGCGGATTCGGCCATCGAGGGATTTGGTTCAAGTGAAAGAAAACCCGAGGTGCTTCTGCGAGTGAGGGGGGGTGACACCTGGTAGGGCGTGGTGTTTGCCCCAAAGTGAAAATTAAGGAGCTCCTGCATGAGCATCACCATTACTTAGTTCTAATGAAAACTGCCAATAATGTAGCGTCCAATGCTGTTCACTTTCATCACAACCAACGCTCTGTCGTACCTCCACCACCTCTTTATTTTTGTCCACCAGAGGATTCCGATTGGTCACTCTAAAATCCTACCAAATCAGCCAGATCTTCTCCATAATTCAGAAGGTCATTGGTAATGGCTTATTTGTTACATACCATAAGGTCAAAAACGGCCAACAACAACATGAAAAGGTGCAAGTTTCACCCATCTTGGATCCTGGATTCAGTGCAGGACACACAGTGGTTTCTGCTCTGGGAGCTCCTCCTGAAGTGCTTGTGTCTCTCTCACGCTCCTGCTGCGGCTGGAAGACACTTGACTAAAGAGGGGAGGACGTGAGGAGGCAGAAGTTGGAGCGGTTTGGGAGCCGTCACGCTCTCAGCTGACAGGCCAGCGGCTGCCTGGCTCCGAGTCATCTGGCTGGACATCCACTGGCAGAAGACTGGCAGCCAACGGACCAATCGGCTGCCAGAGCAATCAAGCCCTGCCGTCTGCACACACCTGACGCACATCAGTCGCACGCGGCCGCTTTCAAAAGCACAAAAAAAAAAAAAAAAGGCAAACGACAACAACAAACAAACTGGAGCTATTTGCCAAATGGCTTCACATTTTGAACAGCGCAGCAATGCTGGCGGAGATGATTTGAATTTGCTGGGCCTTATTTTAATATTCTGAAATGTAAAAAAAAGAAAGAAAAAACAGAAAGGAGCCCAACCTTTTATCTAATGCTGCTAATTTACATAAAGAATTTGACAAGATTTCCCCCACTGTCCTATCTTTGTGCCACCACTGTGTCTCTCTACAAGCCTTCCAGCTGTGTGTGTATGTGTGTGTGTGTGTGTGTGTGTGTGTGTGTGTGTGTGTGTGTGCGCACTTGCGAAACAGTCCTTCCAAGACTTCAGAAGATTTTTATTTTCCCTGCTGTGCAAACCTCACTCTCCACTGCGTTAGATCAGGATTTCAGGTTAAAGGACTATTACAACCCTTGATTGCCTGTACAATCTTGCTCTTCCGACGCTTTTGGCCTAATGCCTTGTTTTGGTGAGCTATCTGTCTAATCCCACCAAGCCCAAAGAGCAAAGCACGAGCGGAGGGGGGAGCGGGAGGTCAGATGTGAACGAAGCGTGTTTCATTTTACTCCAAGATGTTCCATAAAGGAGCCCATTGTGTTTCTGGATCTTCATCAACGGTGAAGCCACGGAGGTCAGAGATTTGCGGGGGCGTCTGCGAAATTCCTCTGCTTCGCTCTTATCCGCCGCTTCCAACTCGCCTGTTGATTTTCTGGATCTTCAACAAACCCTGTAATTACAGCCGTCGCTTCATCCACCGACAAGGTCGAGTCGCTCAGCGTGCTGGGAAAAAAGCAGAACGGTGCAAATGTCACCGGCGTGGTAAATCTTTTTTCATTCGTCCCCATCTGTGTTTCCGAAATGGTGATGAAACAAGCGTCCCGGGGGCTCGGCAGAAAAGTGCAGGTGCGACGGATAATTGCTGTATTTGGCAAAAGCGTTGATGAATCGACATCCGCTGTAAATACGTGCTGAGGAACCGATTTGTCTCGAACAACTATTGCTTGTTTATAGGCTTTGTTTCAGTAGAAGGAATGATTCATCTCTCTCCGTCTCTGAAGTTCCAGACAAATGACCAGGAAACAAACAAAACATGCACCATAGAGTGAAAGGCATGAAGTTTTCAAGGCGAGTGATACTCTTGTAAATGGTCTTGATAATTATTAAACCTTTTTGTATTTGCGGAGCCCCAGTGACTTACAAAGTGGCCTTATTTTTATTGCCTGTTCCTACGGTCGTTAAGACTCAGAGTATTCTGTGCAATCCATAGTTCAATGAAGACAAGACAAGGGGCAAAGTCTCCTAGCACACAACGCAATGCCGCCACAGCGATGAGGAACAGTGCCTGTGTTCGGGGTTTCGAAGGCAACTGGGAAACTCAAGGTAGTTGCGATGTGAAAAATAGAGGTTTGCATGGTTTACGCAGTGATCACATGGTTTCGGTAGATGAACTGACAATTGAAAAGTTGCGGCCCTGCGATTGAGATGCCAAATGGCTGAACGAAGACCCAGGAAGATGAAGATGAAGTCCAGGGCCGATGGGGTCGTTTGGGCCAACCAGAAGAGGCGCAATTATCTCAGCCGTGACATCACGTTACCACGGATGCCAAAGCAGAGGCTGCCGGGCTTGCAGAGGGTCACAAACGCCGGAGTCGGATTCCGACTCACTTTAATTGCCTTCGGCGGCGCGGCGGGATGATTGCGAGTGGCTCAGCCGGCGTCGGCGGATGCGGCACGTGGACAATGGCAACCCAGACTAGCGCTTTCAAACAATGGGGCCGGTTTTAATCACTCCGCTGCCCCTCCGCGGCGAGCAGCCGCTCGGAAGGCATTCATGCGCACCGGGTGTGACGGATAAATAGAAAAAAAAAAATCAACAAATTGTCGCCGCAGCGCAAATACACAAAGCTCGCTTTTCTTTTCTTTTTTTCATTATGAATGTCAAATTAAACTTGATTCATCGGACGTGTGATCTCTCTTCTCACATTCATCAGTGTGATTCATGCTTTTCTTTTCCTGCTCGTGGACTCGCTTCCGAGTAGGCGATTTTGTAATTTTATATCAAAAAGTTCTGAGTCCTATGACGCAACAGGAACCGAGAGAATTCAAAACTTTAATGTCGTAATGTCAAAGCACAGAGAATAAGACGAGCACAAAGAGAAGAAGAGAGGATAATAAGCAGATGAGGTGAAATAAGGAAGACGAGTAATTTTTTTTTCATCCCTGGGTTTTTATGCGCACAACGAAGCTTGACCTCGTTCCACTGATGTGATGTGTTTATTTCCTCCACCTGCTGTTTCACGACCGCATCGATTGGGATGAAATACCGCAGCGCGTGCTCTGTAAGGTGGACAAAAAGGCGAGGCGCGATGAAAAGGGAGCAGAAAACTAAAAAGCGTTAGTGCCAAACAAAACACATTCCAGTCGCAGACAATGTCGGCACCTCGCGCGTACTCGTTTACACCCTCCTTACACGGCGAAGACAAGATCTCTCCTGTCAGCTGTCAGAGAGCGCCGTGTATTTCTCGAGAGAAGAGAGCAGGAAAAAAATCAAGCACGGGGAGCAGCAGCAGTCACACTTTTATGTGTCAACATATATTAATGCCATGGATTTTTTTTTTTCCCATTTCTTATTCTTTACTGGGCTGCCAAGGTGCATGAGCCTCTCGCAAACTTAGCGGTGTATGAATGCGGTCTGTCGTTGGTGAAGGCGAAGCGGAGTTCTGATGTTGACGATGTGTTTACGGGCGGCAGGCGTGAACGGCAGAGCAGGTGTTGCCTCGCCGTTTACACAAAGTCTGGTGGACAGAACTGGAGGACTTTTACCTGTGGAAAAAGGAAAACAGAATAAAATGCCTTGAAATTGTTTCCTTACAGGTCCAGTGAGCAAAATTTGGCTCGATTTATGAATTTTACATCGGTAAAAGCTAAGCATACTGGTCATGAATACATGAATAAAAGTGTATACTCGCAGTACAATAAAAGCAATTTTGTTTTCCCAGCCTTAGAATGGTTCTCAAGAATATACTGTACATAGAGCAAGGGTCTTGCTCCGAGTTAGCTGCCATCTTGTGCTGACACTTTTGAAGGAAGCCCGCCTGACAGTGCCGAAAGTACCAAACATCCTTAAATCCCAGGCTTCCTTAAAGATTTTACACAGCGGACCTTTGATGTCAAGAGGTTTTTATTGTGATCCATCAGCGACACATTCCAACTGTGTATTGGACTGTGTATATACTTGTGCTGCCCCCAGGGGAGAGCATGTACGGTTGTGCAATAAAAAGGTTCCATCCGAAAAGCTTGTTCTTATTACATGGTGAGATGTAACTATAAATAATATTTAGAACAAAAGGGCAACTTTTATTGGGCCACTGATTTTCACCCACGTTTATTATTCTGAACAGCAACATGGTTTGAGTTCTTTTAAATTGGTTTTCGTTTTATTTATCCCGAGAATGTTTTGCAGTTGCAGTAGCCGCTAATTTTCACCGGGTTGCTAATTCTGGATGACAACAAGCTATAATTGTGTCGGAGTTAAAAAATAAAATAAAATAAATAAATAAATACATAAAAGGAAAATAGAATGAACATGATTCGTCTGATTTGCTTTGGGTTCATTTTTTTGGTTGTTTTTTTTTTTTTCACAACAGAAAATAAGGCCGATATACTGCATAATAAACAGGCCACTTAGGATATCACAAGCAAATACATGCACTCTATTTCAACAGCAGGGAAAGCTGGGGAGGTAAAATAAATAACATGGGGAAATAAGTCACATCTCTCAATGAGGGAAAAAACAACCGGCCGGTGGAGGCACAGTTGTGTCATCAGCTCCTCCGGCGTCTTCGGCTGCTGCTGTTGCTGCTGCTGCTATCATGGGGAGCAACGAGGAGCAGCAAAGTGTCTGACATCAGCACCAAGGATGGCTGAGCTAAGCAATAGTGCTGGGAGCATCCTTGGATATGTTTCATAGGAGCTATGAAGGTACTTAATTAAGAACCTGTAGAAGAAAAAAAAAAAGGCAGGGTTAATATCGGGTGACCATATGTCTGGGTTTGACCCGCACTGTCCCTTTTTTCTTAAAGCTCCTTGGCTGCAGTCCCAACAAGCGTCCACCCAACATTAATTTCTCCTGGTCTTAAACAATCTCTGTCCAGGCAGCCAGGAAGGTTCGAAACAACGGGTTAGAAAATACTGAAACACAGTCGCTTATGTTCACTGGGTAATAGATGATCAGACACATAATCATGGGGCAAAATGACTGTATTGATGTGCATAATGCCAGTGTCACGACAAAAATGTGGAGAAAATAAGCATTACAACTAACATCTCTCAATCTTGATTTTTCATCCTGGTCACCAGCTGCAGATGGAAAAAGTCTGAAAATCTTGCTAGCAACTAGCCTTCTGTTTGTAGCCTTGTTTAGTAAACAAACAAACAAACAAAACGTGGCTTGTGCATCATTAAACTTCCTCAAACTGATGGTGTTTTTTGAGACGCTTGAGTTGGGATAAAAGACAAGAATCAAAGTGGATTTGAACCAGAAATATTTCAGCATCCTCTATGACATCACAAAGGGCTGATTTTCAGGTCTGCGCATTCTTGCACAAGTTTTCTTAAATGTGGAGCAAGTTCAAGAAGTGCAAGACTTCACCCTATCCTGAGGGTTTAGAAAACCCCGAAACACTAAATTTTAAAATAATAAAAAAGTGAAGGCTCTCTCTCAGGCAGGCCATAGAGTCTTCCCTAGTTACACAAATGTTTATCTTGTTACTCATTCACAGCACTGACGCGCACAGAGCCGGAATATTTACATATTTTTCTTCCACGCCGATGCAGCTGTTTGTGCTCCAACTGGCTCTTTGCGGTAGGACGTTTCTCTTTCAGACAACATTTTACCGCGTGACAAACCACAAACAGCTGTTACTCTTGTGGAAAACGCAACCAGCGAGCTGCCGCCCACTCTCCCGCTAATGCGGGTTTTTGAAATGAATCAACCTCCGCTTTTTTTTTTACAGCTCATGGCTGGAAATGCAGCTGCTGCCACGGGACCATATGTGACATTTATGAAACGTCTGCCGTCAAATGGACTAGAAAAGCAAACTTAGCAAGACATTGAAAAAAAATGCCATTGCTTTACAGTTCGGAAACACTTACGACACTCTGTGGTTTCAGTGGCAGGGTGACTAATTGCCATCTTCTGCCCACAATTGCTGTCATTTCCATAATTCTCCCTTATGCTCCTCTAGATTTCAGAGCAGAAAGGGCCCCTTTGTTCATACTGTCAAAGTGAGTGAAGGAGCGAGGGATGGAAAATAAGTGATTGAAGAAGAAAGGAGTCAATTATTTGGTAAAGGAAAGAGTTTTAAGTACAAGGTAAAACAAAACAAAACTGACTGACTGCTGCAAATCAGGTGACAGGGAGGCAAAAGGCAGAGAGGCTGACCAGCACTGGACCTGCTGAGGTTTCACCTGTGGCTCCATCGTTTGGCACAAAATGTTCTTTCATAATAGAATAGCATGAAGCAAAATTTAAGGGACAAATTTAAAACCTACTAAGACGTCCCCGCAGCTATTTTTCTTTATAATCATCTGCCTTTTTAAAGCTGTTTATCAAACTCCAGACGTAAAAGAAGCTACCTGAATATTAAATTTGCTGTCATAATAAACCTTTAAAAATAAAATTATACATATATAAATAAATATTAAAAAAAAAAAAAGAAAAAAAAAAAACTTTGATTATGATTCATTAAAGTTTTGGTTGTGGAATAAACTCCCACAGGATTAACTTTTAATTTGTTTGGGAGATCAACTCATAAAATTAAAAACAGATTGACTGATTCCCTCTCTCTCTCTCTTTGTGTGTGTGTGTGTTTTATTTTATTTCAGGAATATATGGGCTAAATTAACCAAACCTCTTTGAATCAATTTTTGAAAATGACTGAATTCAGCCTCATCCAATTCATTTCAGTGAATTTTAATTAATTCTCCGCTTCTGTTCCATTGAAATGCTACATTGATATATTTCAGTGGAGGAAACAACCAAAAGAAACAAAGATTGAGTCGATTCACTCTTAACCCACCTTGGCGTCCCCACACAGCTCATTACGAGCTCCAACCAGCACTACACAGACTCACAATCACCAAACTTTAGTCCTAGCCTGAACCTCGCATCACCAATTGCATTATCTTGAAACATAGCCGAGCTGAAGATTTAGATCAGGAAACCCATGAAGCTCGGGAAGGAGCCAGTGAGAGCAGAACAGCGGCCGGTTATTATCTCCTAATAACGTTCCGGCGGAGGTAACAGGCGGCGCGCTTGGCGCCGCGGCCAGCTGAGAGGGTTTCCCGCCGAGTTATTCGTATCATTTCATCAGCGGGAGTCTTGGGAAAGATGGAATTAAAGAGGCAGCTTGGTTGCGCGTCGGGCACTAAGTGGGTTAAGAGGCGGCGTCGGGGGCGAATGCCAAGCACTCGCTGTCCTTGCAGCAGATAGCGAGCTGTGTTTTTGGCTTAAGTCTCTGTCCTCAGAGGGAAGATATTTAATATTAGAACAGTGAGTTCTTCAGTCATGATGCTGATGGTCTCGCTGCACCGCAAGCTTCATTGCAGGCTGATGTGAAGAGAGTCAAGCAGACTGAGGCAATACAGGGCCGTTGGTTATCCACAATGTTTAGGTGGAGTTTGATTCTCTCTTGGTTGGTATTTCCGGCCAGCTGTGACTGTCCACTGGAATGTTCTGACCACAGTGAGGCGGCACGTTGGACTCTGGTGTGGCTCACATTCCAAAGAAGGTTTTAGCTTCCGCTGGTTTGGATACTTTTGTTGTGTCTTTGTTGTGTTTTTGGGAGGTTGGTGTTAGTAGAACTCAATAAGCATTTGAACACAATGTTCATCACGACATCTTCCCGGCCTCCAGTTGGCGATGCTCAGCCATTTTGAATTTTGCTGCTAGGATCTAAATGCTCTGTAAAGTATATCTCCAAAACAGCCGCTGCATTAATAACCCCAACAGGGTTGTGTTGCAGCTTTGGTCCCAGAATTGTGTAAGTTTGTGGTGTCTGTGGTTTCCAAAATTGCTGAGACCAAGTTTTAACCCAGTTGCTGTGATTAGTCCCAAAGCATATGGTGTTCTAATCTACTGTTGAGATGTTGGTACTGAAACAAGTTTTGAGATTGTCATGTAAAAAGAAAGGCCAAAATATTTCTTTGCCAAATCCCCTTCAAAGCAAATGCAAAAAAAGGAGGCAATTTAATGCAGCTAAAAACTTCCTGTTATATCTCTTCGGTATTGCTGAAATTTTTAATTCATGTATTGATGAACCTGGAGAACATCAAATCAATATTTATATTTGCAACAAGGAACGAGGACATGTAATTTACTCCAAGTAATAATGTTTCTTATGTTCTGTAAAAACAAATTCAGACCATTCTAAGAAACTATTTGTTTGAGTTATTAGTCTTTCAGACAGCTGGGGAAATAAACAATATCCTGATTTATGCATGGCAATGCATACATATTACACTTCCTTGATAAAGACATTGTGTTTTTTATTCATTCCACCCACCACAAAGGCAATAGGAATTAGCGCACAAGATTCAGTCCATTATCCCCTTCAATTCAATTAATTCAGCATGCAGCATGGAGTGAGGTCCGAATTTGCCAGATCCATTAAAGTAAAAGCAAAAAAGGGCCGGCTATCTCCCAGCAGCCAGCAGCGAGACACAATCTTTGCTCATCAGAGAGAAATTCGGTCGGACCCAGAGGTTGCAAATATGCTGCATCTTAGATCAAAAGAGAACTCAACAGTGGCGAGATAAAAAATAAAAATGAAGCGTGCGGTTGCTCGGCGCTGCTGCAAAGGCAGTTGGATATGACAGAAACAGTTGCTAATTTTTTTTTAAAAGCCTTCCTGTTCTTGTGCCACTGTAATTGGAAAGTGTTTTTTCTACTTTGGCTCATAAAATGGAAATTTGACAATCCGACGGTGCAGGATTGGAAAAGTTTGGTGTTCGCAGCGTTCCGTCTGAGCTTGCAGACGATGACTCGTAATTACTTGGGCTTTTGTTCCTGCCTGACAGATCGTGCAGTCGGACGTACTCTACTACTTCTACTGGTACTTTGGATGGATTCTGTTGAGACCAAAGTTTTCTGATCCCAAGATGTGACAATCTCCCACTTTTCTTGGCTGCAACTAGTTAGACGTAGTTAGACATAATTGGACATACCGTCTTGACGTCCCTCATAAGAGCTGCCCTCATCTCAACCGGCATGATTAAAGGCAATAATAACCTGTCATAAACTGTAATATATTGTTATTATCCATAGTCGAAATTAGTAAAATATATGTGATTTGGCAGTCACAGTTGAAATTATCATCAAGATTCAGGTTTTCATGCTAAAGGGGAACTATGTAATTTGGTTGCTCCTTCGCTGTTTTGGTCACTAGTTGGGTCTGTAGATCTAAACCCACTAGAGATTTTGCGGTGCATATCAATGTCGTAAAAACTCACAGCGAAGTTTGGGCGAGGTTGTTTTCTCAAATGCCTTTCCAAATAACAGCAAATATGAAGACAGCGCAAAGACATAAAATACAGCCACCAGACGTTATGTGGGGTGAGCAAGGAGCCTCATTCGCCCCGTAACACAGTATTTTACCATCACAACAACAACGGTGGAAATATTGCACATAGTTCCTCTTCAAAAGAGCTGCCACCTCAATAGTTGCTTTCTCCACCGTGACTTTGTGAAGCGAACACGCTGATGCATTCCTGCAGCTCCGTATCCTCCTGGCACCGTGTGGCAGCATCTGCCGATACCCAGTCTTCTGCGTAATCCTGGCTGAGGACATGCTAAGCAGCGGCCAGTGCAGCTTTGTGAAAAACACAGAAGCAGACGAAGGAAAGGCCGACTCGAGGTGGCGGATGAGCATGTTGTCTTTTATAGGAAACGGGCAGCTGGCGCACATCGAAACATTACGAGGTAACTGAGCTAATTGCTCAAATAAAATTGTGTTGCACGCCACTCCAAACATCAAACAACGAGGGTCCGACGGGTTGTTAGATGAATGCTGCCATTTCAGTGTCATGCACTCAATTTGTTGCGCTTTTCTTTGAACAATTCATCTGCTAGGACTGTTCAGAATCAATGTGTGCCTGGGCCCTCTAAAAACAACCAACTCTTGCGAATGAAAGAGAAAACAGACAAAGTGCATGGTGGAACTACGCTGCAAACCGTTGAATGTAAATGAAGATGGATGAAGCAGGCAAAGTGCCAAAAACCTGTGTTGTACCATTTGGCCAGCAGGGATCGCCAAAAATGGTTGCAAAAAGACTAAAAATGATTGGCTATCAATACAGAAAGGAGAACAGAATTCATACCTTTACAAAGTGGTTGAAATGTTGTTGTTTGTCTAAATCATTATTTAAAAAAAAAAAAATAATATTTGTTAGATAGGCCCAAATGTCCAATTTGTCTAATGATGATTTGTCTGATTAAAAATGGCAATGGAGTGGCCAATGTAGTCAGCCTACCAGTAGGTGGCATTACAGCACTCGCACTCCAACCGCTCCCCTCTGGTCCCGCCCACACATCCAAATATGTTTCAAAACTTCGAAACTAAGAGCAAACACCAGACCTCAGAACGGGTATTCACCAAGATGGCGGCCCATTCATTTCAATGAAGTTGCTCACCCAGCACATAACCTGAAAAGGTTTTTGACTTCCGCATTAATGGGTCAATTTCAATGATCGTGCCTCTGTAGTCCCATGATCATCTTTTACAGACACATAACAGAACGAGCTGAAATAGGGGATTTTTGACAGTACCTCAAGTGGCCACTGAAAAAAACAAAAAAAAAAAACACCATGATTCGCAGAACTTATAATGGTATTCATCAACCACTGCTAATGACCTCGAATCTTTGAAAAAAATGTGCACATGCACTTAAATTGCATATAGCTAAGAAGAAAAAAATTAAATTGCATATAGTATACATAAGGGTGGAGTGTGGGGTGGGTTGGGGATGGGGAGCAGGTGCCTCTCCATTACATTAATGAAGTGAGTGGAGAGCCTGAACACACAGCCCTTCGCTTCCCAGGTAGCTACTTCACGTCTATCCATATTGCACAGCGGTGAGTCACGACCTGAGGGAGTGACGGAGGCGAAACGTTCCGACGAGACAGGCGGCTCGTCCCCGGAGGAGCTCGCAGCGGCACATCTGGAGCCTCTCGTACTTTCGTCAAGTGCCTCGCAGGAGAATAAAGACCTCGTGCGCAAGTCTCCTATTTAACTACTCAATCACCCAAATGGAGACGGTTATTACCTGGAAGTGGTGCGCATCAGCGGCAGCCGCCCAGTGTCATTTTTTTTTTTCTCTTTCTTTTTTTTTCCCTGTGGCTCTCAGGCGGCTCTGGAGTTTGGAGCTAATTGACGGCAGGTGTGAGTCGTGTTGGGACGTGCACGTACGTGGGTGCGATGTATACACTGTTGAAATGCAGGCATCATTCAGCCACATGTCATGGCGGCGGCAGACGGCGGCTTGTGGGGGAGAAAAAAAAATAGTAAAAGCAGGCTCATCAACATCTGGCGCCCGTGTGATGTGTTGTCATTGTCCCCAGCGTGGCGCCGGTGTCTCTTTGCCTTTCTAAATTCCTGTTTGCAGTCGACTGCGTTCCCTGTGTGCCATCACACACGTCTCGCCGAGTTAGTTTTCGTGGTGCGTATTTATTAATGTGCAATTTGGACCTCAAAAACTTGAAAGACTCCATAGTTTCTGTCGCAAACACAGGAGCTTGACCACAACTACTTGCATTGGGTCAACCACCTCTTACTTGAGCAGCATGAAATTCCTGGACCCACCATCCACTCAGCCTTGTTTACTTTCTCCCTCATTCTGACTCATCCCTCCATCACTCGTGCCCTCATCCCTTGAACCCATTTCTTGCCCCCTTAACACTTCATTCTTATACCTCGTCCTCTCCTCTCTCCCCTTTGTCCCCAATCCCTGTGTAATTTTTCCCTTCATCTCCTCATCCCTCACTCCTTCATCCCCTTCATTCCTCCTCCTTCCACCAAAGTCTCCCTTTTTTCTTCGACTGACGTTTCAAGTCTCCAGTTTGGAAAATGAACCACCGCACTAAACCGACTCCACCCTCTTTCCTAAACACCATCCATTTGTTTCTTTCTATTTCAATACTTCCAAAAGTCATCCAACAATCAGACATCACATTATGTCGGAGTGGTTGCTGCTCGCAAATGTGCAAACACGGTAAATGTTCAGAGTGGGAAATGGGAATTGGGAAGAGTGCCGGATGATGAATGGTAATGCAGCAAGCATGCGCAAGATGCGTTCGCCCCCGAAAGGATGTAGAGCAGGATGTGTATCTGCCATTTAGTTTGCATAAAAATATGGAAAAAACAACTTTGATTTTTACCGGGTACCAGCATGAAATGCTGCAATTTCAAGTGCTGTGCAAAATGAAACGCTTGTGAAAGACTTAAACACACCATGGACTTTTCATATTTTGGTGTCTGCTTTCTGATATGCAGCCTCCCGGATTCTTGGAACACATCTTTAGTTGGTGCAGCACGGAAATGGCCCAGATAAGAATTTTCTTCAGGAAGTTTTTTTCTTTTTTTTTTTTTTTTTCCAAGCTTTGGTTTACATTTTATAGAAAACGTGGCCACATTTAAACAGGAAGCATTTCTCTGGCTCCTGAAATGACTTGATTGCATTCTTGCCAGGACAAAGCTAGTATGCAGGAGAGTGAACGCGGCATGCCATTTTTCATAATCCACTGTAATGACAGCCAGGCATTATCATGCACATTATATTAATTATCCCTATGACCCGTCTCCTGATCCAGGTTCGCATCAGTACCCAGGCACTTTTTTTCCCCCTACCCACTCAGGGGTCAGATTAAATTGTGTCGGTCACAGCCTGCCTAAATGGTGCTGCTAAAAATAACCCCCATCTTCTCTGTTTTCTTCTTTATCAGGCCTCCATGCTCTCGGCCAAAGCTATTTTCTCATATTCATCTCTCAAGCTGAATTTTCTGCCTCCAGTCCCCGGTTCAAACTCCACTCTGACGCTGTGCGATTCAGCCACGGCTCCAATCCTGGAAATTTAAGAGCAAGAAAACCTCCTCTCTTTTTTCCCCTGCTTTCAGAATATTATCCCGTATTGATTTTATCTTCCTGCTGCAATATATATGGGCCGACCTGCTCCTCCGCTCTGTGCTCTGTCTTCCACGACCGATTTGCGTCGTTTCTAAGGCAATTCCTCCTCACACAGGATGACAAACAGTTTTTTTTTTTTTCTTTTTCTGAGAGCCGCCTCCACTTGAGGTTAAAGCACTCACAACCTCGAACCGATCGCATCACACGTTGAACACAGTGTGGCCCTCAGTGTGGAAAGACTTTACTCTTTATGGTAAACAAAGCAACAAAACGGACTGTGTGAACTTTTATCGAGCGTATTTATAACTTTATGCGTCCCCTGGCTGCCCCGGTGCCACTAAGAATAAAGAAAGCGCTTCATCTGTGATTTTATGATATGGTTAAAAAAAAAAAAGAGCCAACAAAACAAGAAAAATGCACACCTTGAACATCCCATACAGCTTATCCACCAGAGACAGGTGGGCCACGCGAGTCACTTCCCCTCTGCCCAGAATCCTTTGTGAAAGGTTGCACAAGTCAAATGCTAATAGCTTTAGCTCGGTCTCAGCGGAGGCACTTCGTCCTGAGCAACGGTGAAGTCGGTGTCTGCAAAGGTCAAACTGCTGCAGAAGGGGAGCAACAGAGCAGGAGGTCAGAACAACAAATGTGCCAGTGAGATGAAGCCCCAGGTTGGTATTCATAATCTGTGAGGGGGGAAAAAACAAAGAGAAAAAAAAAAATAAAAACTTGCCCGTTGCCTTTCAAAACCACTTCTCTTGCTTCGAACGCATCCGATTTGTTTAAATTTTTTTCTTCTTTTCCTTGCAGTTTCTTGATTCTTTCTGCTCCTTTTTTGCCGCCTCAAGCTCAAGACGTGACACCGAGGAGGAAATGAGGAGAATGAAGGATGTCTCAACTAGCTTGTTGTGAAAAACGAGACGGGGATAGAGATGACACGGAAACGGATCCCAGAAGCACTCGGGAGATTCAACAGTCTATTTTCTTTGTTTTTTCTTTTCCCATTTTTCCTTTCCCCGTCGCTCTCTCCTCTTTTCCAGCACAGAAACAGCGCTGGGGCCGATTTGGTTTGGATTTAGCATGAATTACCACGGCTTAGATCCTGTTAGTGCCGTTAAAGCTCCAAAAATGTCCCAGTTGTATCCTTATCCTCCCTATGAATATTCAACAACTTGCTCCCGTCTCCCCATTGTTTTCTCATTTGTACTGGTATCTGACAGCGCCGGCGATAGCGTGTTGGAGGGGAAGAAGTGGCGAAAAGGGAAGTGGCATTGATATACGATCCGATAGTGGGCACCGCCGCCGCAGCCACGCGCTTGGATGGACTCAAAGGGGCCTCATCGGCGGCGCTCCATCGCGACGTGGCTGAAATTCATTAAAGATTTAAACGACTTTGATTTATAGTCTCACAAACGATAACGGCCTGTTGTCTCCAGCAATAACCGGCTCGGGCTGTTTCAAAGGGTTGTGGGTGGAGGGGGGCTTTTATTTTTATTAGCCGAGTCACTCAAGTGGAATCTTCCTTCGGCCGCGACGTCAGTATTTTTTTTTGGTTGTTTTTTTTTTAAAGGGATTTGAAGAATCAACTCTTGGCTTCCCAAATATTGCCACCTTCTAATCTGGGTGACGCTAGGGGAAAGCTGGGTTTCTGAGCTCTGTCGCCGAGAGTTGGAGCTACTGAATGAGCATTTAGTGTTTGTTCTCGCGTGTGTGTGCTTGCGTGTGTGCGTGCATGTGTGTGTGTTTGTGTGTGTGTGTGTGTGAGAGATCAGTGCAGCAGGCGGTGGGAGAATAACCATGTTAGTCTGAGAGAGCAGAAAGGCTACATCTGTCACTCTGTATTTTCTCACATGCATTTTGACAAGGCCCACTAGCCTAACACACACACACACACACACACACACACACACACACACACACACAGTCATGCCTCACATGGCATGACAGAATGAGTGAGGGCTTATTTAATGCTCAAGCATAGAGCTGCAACTGTAGGTACGTCATCATCGAGGAGTGAGTGTGTGTGTGTGTGTGTGTGTCTTTGTGCTTGTGTGTGTGTGTGTTCACGCTCTCTGTTCACCTCTCTGTATAAAAACAAAATGACAAAAATGACAGCAAATCATTTCCTCTGCCAGCGTTGGTGCCTTTACACATTCTTTAGCTTTAGCCCCCCCGGTCAACACCCCCTCCCTCCCCTGCCCACACAACCCCCAACCCCTCCCCCGCCCCACAGACCTCCATGGCCGCCGTATCCATCGGCCATATGCTCAGCCCTTGAGCCAGGCCCACTGCCAGACTGTAGAATGTGTCGTTATTGTGAGAGCACGACACACATTTCAGTGGTGGCTTGTGTGTTTTCTTCCCATTTTTTTCTCCCAAATGTAAAAGCTGCTGCTAGGAAGAAGAAAAAAAACATATTCAGCTTGCTTGAGTTTGTCCCTGAGGATTTTTTTTTCCTTTTTTCTGTCTGAGATGACCTCATTTGCGACCTCATTGTGGATGTCGGCAGAAACTATCAAGCCATTATCTTTTTCAGAGACTCGCAGCGAGGTAGCACCGCTCTTCATGTTGCTACCTCTGCCGGGTAGAACTTAAAACGTCTCTTGTTTTGCCACCGCGCCAAACATTTCCTTTTAAAGGTGTCGGGAAAGGTCTTTTTGCCATTTAATGCCATTTGAACATAAAACTCAGACAACAGGTTTCTAGTGCGATCTTGAGGAGTGAAGGACTGCATTTATTCTTTCGAGTGCTCGAGCGCTGGGATCCACACTTAAAATCTTCAAGCACTTAATGGATTTTTGCTTGCTACAGATTTATTTAAAGTGATTATGTCGACTTTGAAAAGTCACGTCTGACATCTGCTTTTAAACTTGCTTCACGTTCTCACTCCAGCTGCACGTGCAGATGCAATTTGTATGCTTTGTGCTGTTGCTGTGCTGTGCTACTGTACTAGAGAGCACGGATGGATAAAAACAGAAGCAGAATAACGCTGAAGCTTGCCCAAGCATTTTTCCAAGCGCACAGTTATGTTGTGTCGTTATCATTAACTGGGGTCTTTCTGGGACAGATTTATTATAAGATGACTTAAATGGACAGACTGGCTGTCTGGAGATAGAATCTAACATTGTCAGTTTGGGAACAGAACATAATGACCCATTTTGCATTTTTAAGTTCCAATGAGTAACACTTGTCCTGACATAATCTGTTTCTGCTCTGTTTTTGTTTTGGGCTTTTATTCTTGTGAGAACTCAGTAGGTATGAGAATATCAAGCGAGGCATCAGAAAACAGGCATCCGCACTGCATCCATGATGCTTTGCTGCCGTCAGATGGTGTTAAATTTTACACAGTGGACCTTTGAGACAGAAGAGAAAGAAGAGAGGCCCTATTGAAATGTGGGCTTTTGCTGCAGCGATCTGCATTTTTAATGACATCCACCTTGCAACGTCAGGGAATATCTGACCAGCCAATCGCTGAACCTCTTCGTATTTCTATACACAACACAAGTTTGATCCCGAATGGGCAACAACCAAATTTGTGTGTTTTATTCCTGCTCAAATGTGCACAACGTTGCACATTTGGTCCGTGCAAAAAAACAATTGGAATTGGAATTGGGTCACTTGCACCCTGAAGTGTAAATTCAGCCTTGCAAGGTCCTTGTTGATTATCTGTGGTGTGAGGACGAGCACAATGCAAAACAATTAGCTTTCAGCTCTTTGAAGTGCAGCCAGTTTAAATCAAGGTTTGAGCAAAAATGATGACAACATGCTGCAATGCGATCGCTGATATGCGCTTTGCATTCACACATTCACATGTTGACACCATCAAAAACAAAACCTTGACCCGATGCGTTGAACTCAACCCTGAGCGCCACCTACACTCACTGTACATTTGAAAACCGCTCTGTTCGACTGTTTGGCCGTTTCCAGAGTCTGTTGCAGAGTCAAACGCATCGTGTGCTGTGGTTGAGTGGCTGCTGGTCAAATGACGGGACTTTTTCAAACGGATGAACTTTGCAACCTTGTTTGAAAATAAATAAATAAATAAAATAACAGCTGTGCCTAAACCTTGATCGTATGAACGCAATGCCATAAATCATCAATAATATGACTGCACATGTGCAGAAATGTAAAAGTATACGTCAACACATGTAAATTGTATGTCATCATCCTCAGATAATGAAACACCAAACTTTCTAAGTGAAAAAAGATGAATATCATAAAATGTAATTTTCATCATGATATTTATAAAGGTTTGTCAGCTTGTGGGCCACAAAATATACATGCATTGTGGCAAATGCAGTTTATGGCCAAAGTTAGATTTTAGGTCGGTCACACACCTTTCAATTGTTCAATTAAAAAACCTCACCCGTAATTATGGATCTTTGCGTGATGTGTAACAGTGCAAAAAAGACGTAAGCCACATTGTGCAGCAACGTCCACCTTCACGAACGCGCAAAACCTTTCAAAGTATGGTGGAGTCGAAGTGTCCTGGACCAGAAGTTCAGCCTTTAAGACCAACGCAGCCGCGCACTTCCTAACTAGGCCTCGGAGAGACTGTACAAGCAGAAGTGCTGCACGGGCACTTTCACCGCACTGACTCCCGTGTTTTATCAGCCAGACAGAACGGATGTTTCATCCTGTCCTCGGAGCTCCCGACGAACCGCCTTCTAATCCAGAGTGGCAGCGCTGCAGACACGGTGACACCTTCCTCTTGCTAGCGCGGAGGCGCGGCGGCGCTTTCTAGGGGGGGAACCCACTTCTTTCCCCGCCGCTGCGCTTTTGTTGGAGGAATCTTCACGGGCAAATTGCTTGCGTCAGACCCCGGCGACACGTCTCCGAGAGCTACAAGGGGGCGTTGGGGATGGGGGTTTGGGGGGTGCTCTTGGGGAGAGGAGGTGGAGAAGAGCGAGGCAGAGGTTGCCTCGCTGGGGAGGAGAAGATAACTTGTGATATTACTTCAAGTTGCCAATTAGATGCGAAACCGCTGCGAGCGAAACCAAGAAAGGCGATGACAATGGGGATATTCGCCAGTAGTGACGGGCGGGATGAGGTGCATGCCGACGTCGCAGGATGTTGCGCGAGCGCTTCCCACGTTTCTTTTGAGAAAAGCGGAAAAAAAAAATGTGACGGGGGAGGTTGAGCTCCGGGTTCATCCGAGAACGACGGAAGTGGGGGGAAAAAAAGTATAAAAAAACACAAAGCGAGTTTGACTCTCTTGAGTGACTGATGGAGACTGAGACATATTAGATCTCCTGCCCAGGATGCGCCCCTCAACAGATTCCGGCTTTAAAAATGATTTCCCTTTTCAGGCTCGGCCCTGTCACGGCCAATAGCGCTCGGCTTCATTCTGCCAGGCGCAATCAGAAGTTCAGCACGCCGTCGTACCTTTGATAGAGTCCTCATCACTCTGTTCCCTGAGCCTCGGCTGTCATCATCACTGATCCAGCGCTCGCCCCACCTAAGGGCAGGGCCGTCAGGGGAGGGCAAAGTATGCATGAATGTTTTTTTTTTCTTCATTTCACCATCTTCAACCGTAACTGTGTGAGATGACTTCTGGCTGCTAGTAACAGAGGGTCAGCACATTTTTTCAAGATAAGGTCAGGAATTGTAAAAGTGAGCAATGTGGCTTTAGTCGAAAATGGATTGGAATTTTTTTCTGTAATATCTCAGGGTTATAATGGGAAGAAGAAGAAGATTAATAGAGTGAGGGCTGGAATGTTATTTAAGAGAATTTCTTAGATAATAAGAATCTAATAAAAGATCTCACATGAGGAGGTTGTTCCTTTGTGCACTCGGCGCTCCTCAGGCCTTGTGGTTTCACCATCCAGACAATTGATCAGGTGCAGCTTTGTCTCTGATTGATAGATTTAAAAATGATGCATGTTTTAAGGGCCATGAGAAAACAAAGCCTTTCGCAGAGCTCATCCTTTTCAGTGTGAAGACATACATATATAAATATATATGTGTGTGTGTGTGTGTGTGTGTGTGTGTATTTTTCCTGTTCGGTTTAATGTTGATTAATCTTGTAAGGATGACGAAGGAGAGGGCCAACTCAGACTGACAAGCTGCAGCAGCGAAGGGAGGTGGCAAAAGAAGGAAATTATGGCGGCGGTCAGGGAAGAAGCCATTTCACACCCAGAGAGGCGGCGGGTTTTTGAAGTGTGCGACTGAAGGAAAGGGCGCAGAGAGCCGGCTGTGCGTTCACTCTGGTGTGCAGATGAAAAGTAGCAGCTGAGTTAGCAAGCACAACCAAGAGTGACATCCCCTGCTTCCTCCATCGCACGTCCCCGCCTCCTTCCAGTACAGTGACGTCCACATGTGCCTCCAAATGGCTCTCTAAGCGATTTTTCTTTTTTTTTCCTTCTTCTTTTTTTTTCTCAGTGTCTGAACGTATCATGAATTTCACATCCTGGAAACATGGAAGCTACTGCCCCGCAAAGGCACAAAGATTCTTCAACAGATTAGGATTTTTGTCGGGAGAGGAAAAAAAAATAAAGATTTGTGTATAAAATTGGCTTGCCCACTTCAGACTAAAGCTGAATTTTCTCTCATAAGGAGCAAGCAAGAGTTTCCTAAATAAAGTACAGCAAATACATTAAATTTCCGCTCCTAAATACAGCAAAATAGTCAAATGTATTTAAATTTAAAATTAAGCGCAATTCAAATGTGTTTTTTTTTCCCAATTACTGCCAATTTCAAATATGCATTTTACATTTGCTACAAGGATACAGTGGCTAGTGGTGAAGCAGACATTCCACCAGTAATTACCTACATGCAAAAATTGTTCCTGAAGTTCTCAGGTGAATCAGCTGCGTTGCACTAAGGTCGTGACCCTCAGAGATGCGCTCGGTCTTGGTAACTAAGCAATGAGTTGCTTTCCTGCCGTCCAGCCGTGTCCTTAACTTCAGGCTGAGATCAGGTCGCGACACTTTGCAAGTAGCAAACTTGGTAAATGCTGCTAGAGCTGAAAGCGGCAGGGGGTCAAGAATACAGCCTTGGGGGGCTCCAGGGTGTGTTAAGACAATCTCACATACTGTATTAATTTACTGAGGACAGCTGCACTACCCAGCTACTGAGAAGTAACAGTCTGCACACACGAACAAACATTCCATCTTAACTTCAAATTGACTATAATCTACCTTTCAATGTGCAGCCAAACAAGACATGTCTGCAACAGCAAGACAGACTCTAAAAAAAGAATTGAGCCATACACTAGAAAATCTAATTTACTGGCTCGGCAGAGCTCAATGAATTCCCTCACACATTTCTGTGAAAAGTTTGCAAATTTAGAGTAAATGAAAAGTAAAGAAGTCTGAGGCTTTTAAATCACCTGAATATTGCATGAAAGAGTGCAGAGGAGGAGAGAATCTACATATTGCTTCATAATGAAGGAGCTCCATTCCCGATCATGCATTAATAATGATGTAACATTTAAAGCACAACCTTCTGCTGATGTGGGGCTACTCAGTGTAAATCAAGCGATATTATTGGCCCACAGCTTGTCTGACTGACTTCTTAAATGTAGCTCATTAAGAATTTAAAACGTCAGAGTGGAGTTTTTATTAGTGCCGGCTAAGAAGCTAATATTAGATATTTTCCTACCAGTGAGACTTGACCGCGTTGCACTAGATGGGCAACTTTTTCACTCGATTGAAAGAATGAAGAAAACACCACAAAGGAAAAGCTCATTAGACCAACCTTGGCACAGTTGGGTGCTGCAATGCGATCAATTCATTAAAAACTCTGCAATTTGCGTTTTTGAGTATTGTAGTTAACTGAAGTGGCTGCCACGCCTCACTGTCAGGGTTAGTCGAAATTAAAAAGATGAAGGAGTCAAAAAAAAAAAAAAAAAAATTATCCTAAAATTTGGACGCCAGGGAATGAAGGAACACACACACACAAGAAGATTTCTTTTTAGAGTAAGAAGCTTGTCCTTTTCCTTGACTGTTGTCCACAGCTACAACTCTTCTCAAAGGAGAACCTGAAAGGAAAGAACCAAGGGCTGCAAAACACACCATGGAACTCAAAACGACAACTTTTTTTTGAAGGATGATTAAAAAGGAAAAAAAATATTGTGATACATCTGCAAACTTTTTTTTTTCCTCTTTGCCCTCTGTTCTGTCTGCATGGTTGGAATTTGACAAAAGCAACAGGAGGAAAGAATGCATACCTGCCTAGTTCGTAAACCAACACAAGCCAGCGCTCATTACTATAGCAACAGGATTATCACATTATGTGCACTGCAAGCTGTGATTTAACATCAAACAATTGTACTAATGCACAAACTTCTCCTTTGATCTCGGATCCACCGGCTGAACTGAACTTGTGAAATTGGATGATTCCTGGAGAGCAAATGGAATTTTGTACAAATATAATTATATTCGTAGGGTGGATCCAAAAAAAAGAAAAAAAAAAGAAAATGCAAAAGTCAGATCTAGATAGAAAGGAAATAATATTTAACGAGACATCCGTGAAGACAATGAAAGCTGCTCCTCAGGGATTTTTCTGCCAAGACGATTTTCCTGAAATAGATGAAGGCAGTGATGACTGAATGACTGAATGATGGTCACATCCTGCATCCACATCAAGAACCAGCATGTGGTGATTATCACAAACAAACACACTCAACAACACTCATATTGTGACATTATGTTAGTGCTTTTATAGCACTTACATTATGGCACAGGTGACCCTAATGAGAGATAGTTACTAGATAAGATAGTTATTATTACTACTTTATAATGCTGACTTTCTGTTGGTAACTATACTGTTATTATTATTTTTTTATGGGTGTATTGTGGAAGGAAGGACAGAATGGTACATTTCAACTGAAAGCAGCAAAGAGAAGGTTAAGCCCAGTTTAGTCTGACTCATCAAACCAACCCCCCACCCCCAAATCCAAATCATCCATTGACACACACACACACACACACACACACACACAGGTCCACGCACATGCATGTCCATCAATAGCTGCTGTCAAACTGCCTCTGCAGATGAGTTAGTCATTGGTTTTTAGGTGACCAGTGAAAGCGGCCGTAGGTGTGAGTCACGGTCTGGCTGCGCCGGTGACTGACTGACAGCTGCGACCGCGGCAAGGATAACGCAGGAACACTGTGTATGCGTTGTCACCCGCGTGCTTATTTCTCCTGCACAGAATTATATAACATTGTTCAGGCTGTCAGTGGTGGAGAAATATAATAACGAAGATAATAATGATAACAATGATCAGCCTTGAAAAGTATGTCTCTTAGAAACACACGAGCAGAATGTTTCTTTGTTACTCTAATCCACATGAATAGACTGAGGTTTTACTTTAACATTTTCCTTGTCTCGGAACTGGCCGGGGGATTAAAAATTCAAAAATGAAATGCAATAAATTAATGAAAATAAGACGGGCCAAACAGGATAAACCGCTGAGTGGCCCCAGTGGATTTTCCATTCCACATGCAGTGTTTTCCGGCAAAGTGTTCACTGAAGTTCCTTTGCAGCACTCGTTTCTCACTTTCAGCATTGAAGGAAATCGAAATATGGGAGGTTCGCTGACAAATGACAGATGAGGTAGCATTGTGCGAGGGCTAATTGTTGCAACCGGAATGCCTGCTAAATAGCCATATTGGCACGCTGCCCTCTTATGAGATGAATAAAATGTCTGCTTGCCTTCCAGCAAAAAGCCAGTTTGGATGACATGTCCATGCGGTCAAGTCTCGGAGGAGCTCCCCGGGTTGGTGCAGTTCCGAGCCAGACCTGCTCTTTTCCTTTTTTTCTCCCTGTTCCTGCCTTGTACTTTCCTTGAGTACTGGTGATATTTCCCTCGCCTCCTGCTTTCCCATCTCAGGGTATCTAAGCAGTGTCTATTGCAGGGGCATGAATTAGTGATGAGTTAATACCAGGATGAGTTATTGTGATGGTTTATTCAGTGCGGGTGCTGCTCCGCTGCTGGTGTGCATGTTGTACCGTGTGTTCCTACTTTGCGCTGAAGGCTGGGGAGGGTTTGACAGTTCAATCCCAAACTAATGTGCGCACGCGCACGTTGCTTGCTCGAAAAGGCCTCGTTGCTGTCGCAGAAGCTGACTTGTACGTTTGCAGGCTATCGGGACAGGGTTTCGCGTCGGATCGTTCACTCTTTGGCACGTGTGGCTGTTGACGTCATCCTCTAAATGGCGCTGTTCTCTAATGGAGACCGTATTACAGCCCGGTGCGAATGGAACCTGAGTGAAGTGCATGTGCGCATAAACAATACGAGTGATGTCAGACAAGCAGGCCGGGGGGAGTAAACAAGAAGCAGCTTCTCATGAGGCATTCTGTGTGAGCGATTTTGAAGGCGTTGTTGTGATGTTGGAATGAAAGAGCTCACGGCGGCTCAGAGCAGCTAACCTCTGCGTTTCCATTGCACCTGATGTACCCCACCAACCATTTCAACCCGTCCCCTGGATTGTGGATGCAGCTCCATCACCACACAGTAAAAAGGTAGCATGAACATGAAAACGGTCTTGGTTGGAGTTTTCATGTTCTCCTAGTGTTTTTTTTTTTTTGCCACCATGTGATTCTACAAGACAATTTTCCAGGATGTAAAGTCACCTTCGATGCAGGACAGCTTCAGTTTACTTTGGCTGAACTGAAGCCTCAGTGCAGAGGAAGCACTGAGATTGGATAGATGGATGGATGGATGGATGGATCGCTATTCAGGTCATCACAGTCTGATAAATCCAATTTGTGTCAGATTCACACATGGAACCAATAGATTTCACCTTAGAGCTGGGATTAGGCTAAACCTTGGTTTAGGCTTCAGCTTAACTGTGTGCCTGGAATGAACTCCCGGCAGCTCATCACCGTTCTGACGTCGGGAGAACAAGGATTTGCACTCACAACCTCACACCTTCACACCTCCGGACTATTTATAGCAGCCGGTCACCTCAACTTACACGTCTTTGGACTTTTGGATGAAGTTGGAGGCCACTGAGAGCAGCAGCAGCAGCAGCAGCAGCTACAGAGGGAATATTTCAACTCTGGACGGACGGATGTGCCTGGATGGCGTGAAGCAGCACCGTGGTGTCACCCTCCGCCGCATATATTCTAGAATTAAAGTTACACTTGTGCAAGAAGTTCAGACATGGCTCATTTTTATTTGGCATTGTGAACACATCTTTTGGCAGCGTCTCCGTCCTATTTCGCCATGACTCCTGACTAATTCAGGCAGCGGGGACGCAAGCGTCAAGGAGCGTGCAGGCACAGCGGTAAGAAAGCAGGACAAAGCGCGACAAGGCCAAAAGAAGTGGCACACACAGTGCAACTGTTAACTATTCATTGCAGTGACTAATTAAACATTTAACTTTTTTTTTTTTTCCCAAAGCGAAGGCCTGAGAACTGGAGCCATGGGGAGAGTGCGTTGGTTGCAGTTACAGATATACTGCCAGGAAAATAACTCAAATGTCAACATGAAAATGTGTCGCTGGCACTGAGCCGCTCTTTGTTGCTGTTCTCTGGAAACAGAACTGACACGAGCTGGGACAAAGATGAAGAGGGGCTGAAATATCTCTGTTGTGTGATGAGCGACACAGGTAATGTAAAAGTGAACCCTGTCTTTGTGTTGTGGCCGTTTTTTTTTTCACATTCCCACAAATTAAAAGGTCAGTTCGCACCTGCATCAAAATACATTTGAATGTGTCACCATCTCTCTGGAGACCAGGTGGCTTTGGGGTGATCAGACTTTTGGATAGCTTAAACCTACAGTATTTTCATATCTCATAACCCAGTTATTCGAAGAATTCCAAGAATCCTGCTGTGAGTTTAATTTTGACTTCCCGCAAAGGGAAAAAAAGTGCAGCTTTTTTTTTTCCTTTCGCATTTTTCCCCTTTTTCGTCCTGCCTGAACATTGTGAGGAAACAGAAATAACCAGAAGTTCACGTTTTCTAAGCTTTCAATACTTTTAGTTAGCTGGAACACTTTGTGTCTTCTTGTTCTCCAGGAGAAACAAAATTAGCATTCAAAATATACGTTGCTATTCTTAAAAGACATGCAGACATGCAAAGTTGCGGAGCCTGCCACTCAAAACTCCAACTACTGAGGTTATAAATACCCCTGACCTGTATACACACACACACACACACACACACACACACACACACACACACACACATATATACATGTTGCCATGTGACTGGCTGACAAGTCTGTCTGTCTGTCTTCAGAAGCAGCAGTTTATCGAAGTAAGGTGTGGATATTCTGAGTGGATATTCTTGTCATCTGATTTGAGCAAAACTTTAATTTTGTGTGTTAATCATCTAATTTGGTTTTGATGTAAGAGTATAATTTTTGATGATAATTCATCTTTCGGGATAGCATTATTTTCATGATTGCTCTTCACTTCCCTGTTGAGAAGAACTCACCCTGTGTTTCGCAACAACAACAAATAAATTTGGAGTACACAGCACTCGTGGATCTGTGCCCAATAGGCTGAATATGAAGATTATATTGAAGCTAGCAGACGCTGCAAGAGCTGTTATTTGGTGAATGGGGTATCGCTTTGTCAAATGAGTGATAATAGCAAAATAAATAGATAATAAATAAATAAAACAGCAAATACTTGGAGGTGAAAAATGTGTCATGTATGAGTTGATTTTTCATGGCTTAACCAAAGGAGGCTGTGAGCCCAGAGGGCAAAAAAACAAATATACAGTTTGCTTTGAAGATAAAATTGGGAAACCACTTGGGTCTTTAAGAAAAGCACTGCGCTTTGACAGTTCATACCATTTCATTGAAAGCAATAATGAGACTTTTTTTTGTGCCTTGCACATAACGTGTTAGAAAAAGCCAGCTGAATCACTTTACTTCTGATGAAGCAAAAACCCCTCAATTACCCAACAGGCAGTGTGCTGAACTTTTGAGAAGTGTCCTTCTCTTTTTTATTTAAGTGGGTTTTTTGAAATTCAATGTGTCGAGCATAAAACAACAGAATCTGTTGGCCGATGATGCGTTTCAAAATAAATTGGAGCGGTGCACAGTAGAGGCACTTGAAAGGCCCGTAAAACCCGGAGATGAGCAGGAAGTGATGAATTCTTCAGATGACACCTGTTCGTTTCCATTCTGGCTTTGCAATGAGCTGAAAAACTGAGCCAGGAATTGGAGGCGTTTCTGCAAGTATAAAGCGCCAAGTGTTATTAGTTTACCTTCTGCCATACATATAAGGCTGTTTGTGTGCGGATGAAAGGACAAACTGAACAAGGTAAGCTGCCTTTGTAAAACATTTATGGGTGATAAAGGCGTTCAACAAAGAGATGGAGTTGGAAAAGTGATGTTTTGGTTTTTTTTGTTCTAACTTTGTTTCAATCTGCTTTGAACAAAAATGTTGAAAAGTTAACATACCACTGATTGTCACATCCTGAATGACGAGAAGCTTGTCCTCCGCATTTGACCCACCCAAAAAAAGGCAATGGAACTTTGATGGAAATTTGGTTGGAATTTTGGTTGGAAATTTGGTTTGACCTGACATGGTATAAAACCCACAACCTCCTATTTTGCTGCCGGTATCTCGACTTGCTGGGAAATGACAGATTGGGAAAGCCACAAACTAAAGTCATATTTTTAAAGAGTTGCTCTAATACAACGACATAAGATTTGCATTTCCATTAAGAGACAATCTCCAGCTAAAGTGCCTTATCTCCACGCTGGAGGAAGCAAGGCGCTGGATTTGTCAACAACAGCAGCCCTCGCTGTGCTTGACTCCCTGACACTTGCAATATTTACAAAATTGAAGGAAAAAAATAATTCATTCCCTAAGACACGAGCAGCTCGTGAAGGATACACGCACAATTAAATGGTTCAGTGGAGGGGAAGGTTGGGGTGGGGGGTGCATTTGCGATTCACAACCACAGCATGAGGCCAGCAACAATGCGTGAAGACCAATGTAGCCCAGCAAATATGCTCAAATGAAGATTTTACCTACAAAAGAATTTCAGCCTGCCTGGGCAACAGAAGACACCTGCCTCTGTTGCCGGGGCGACGCCGGGGGCTCGTCGTGAGGACCTCCACCACTTTGTAGGAGACTAACGTGATCTGATCTCTTTTATGAATGAAGATGAATGTAGACGGCAAGACTCTGTGCACATCCTGGGCTGAAATTAATAAATCAATAAGAATCAGTCAGTGTATGTTAATGGCCTCCAATAAAACTCAAGTCAACGCTGTCTACGATCTCATCATAGGTATAAAGAGACATTATGGGATGGGATGGGCAGACGGTAGTTAGCAGGCCAAATTCACCCAATCAAAAAGCAGTACAACAGACCCTATGAAGATGGTACTGCATTGCAATTTGTGCATGGTTTTTTGTTTCTGCTTTATTTGCTGCCACAAACTGCCCCATAAATCTCCGTCAAATCGTTTTGCGTCGTTGTGGCTGTTATGTCGGATGGCAAAGTCATAAACAAATTCCCTTTAACAAACCCAGGCAACACACTCTGCAGAGGAAGTTGTTTATAAACCATTTGAATTTCATTAGTTGTGTTCTGTGGATGAAGTCCAACATTTGCCTCCCCTAGTAGCCCTGTTTTGCTTTCACTCTTTTGTTGCAACATCTTTCTCTTGTCTCACCAAAAAGGTCTATAATCATGTGCGACTTATCACTAGTTACTGAGCGCTGGAGTTCGTGGGGTCTTTAACCCAATATAAAGTTGGAAAACAGTCCATAAAAGCCTCAAAACCCGAGTTGCAATAATGTGGGATTGATTTTTTTTTTTTTTTTTTTGGAGGGGGGAAAGAAATGTCTCAATAATGTAATAAATATTTCTCCACAAAATGTGGAAAGCATTTGCACATGACAGGCTTTTTCAAAACAGTGCTGCTGGGAGGAGAGAAACATCATGCCGATGGCTACACAGGCAGATGATCATTATCAAACTTTCACACTGCTTGTTACTATTTGGTCAGTATTAGAAATACATATATTATCTGTCTGTCTTCAGGCTCTGGTTGGGCTTTGAATCTTAACACATGATGGGATGTTGCTTGCAGTACACCGTCAGTACAGAGCTAGTGAAAATCTTTTTTCTAACACACAAATTATTTGTGACCAAATTCAAACTTCTTTCTTTTATTCTTTTTGGCACAGCCATGTTGAAGAAGGCAGGTTCCTACAAAACAGATAGGCAACCCGGCATCCTTGCACCTGTTTTCAATCACCGCTTAGCCTTCAATTTGGGTCACAGGGTTGCTGGAGCCTATTACAGCTATCTCAGGGCCAAGACAGGGTTATACAAAAAATAAAAATAATGAAAAAAAAAAAAAAAAAAAAAACATGGCTACAACACATAGAAGATAGAAGCAATAAGCAAGGTAAATAAAAAGAGCTGACCAATTAAAATAAAGCTCTTCCGTAAAATGATGATTTAATTTAAGAACATGATGGTGAGCACAATTTGGTAATTTGGACTCAATTTGGCGGGAAATTCCTCAGTTTCTGACTAGCAGACACCTGGCCACCAAGTAAAAAATACAGACAAGAGGTTTGAGCAGCAGGTCCTCATGCTCGCGATTCTGCATGGAAACTGTGTCTGAACACCTGTGCGGTGCCCTTGACGTCAATTATCCCCGTGACATCTCCGCTCGTTCCCCCTCTCTCGCCGAGACCATCGAGCTAATGTTAGCTTCTGCGCCGAGACCATTTAGCATGCGGCTAATAGCTCCGCGCCGTAGGAGGCCATCAGCACTCCGTGTCGTCGGCTCTCCGAACGGCTGCCGCACGTAAGCTCAATATATCCAGTACTGGAACAAACAGCAATTGGAAGTGCGCATTGGGAAGTACACACCAACACATGCAGGGCTGTTATTTTTTTTGTTTTGTTTTTTTCTATCCAGAGGACGTGCATAGTTTATGGCAGTTGGACATCTATTAGCTGTAAACATGTAGGATCTGTCTGCTGAGCAGAAGGCTTCTCAGCAGGGGGTCGGGAGGCGGTGCAGGTGGAATGTAGTTTGATGAAGAGCTTGTGCACATTTGTGTGCACAAAAACTGATAGTCTTTCATGCCTGAATGCCGCCACTCTCATTTGTTATTGTTATTATTATTATTATTATTATTATTATTATTATTATTATTATTATTATTATTATCATCATCATTATTATTATTATTATTTACTGCTGTTGTTGTTTTGCACAGATTCTAAAAGCAGCAGCTTCCACTGTGGGAGCCAAAAAACTGTAAAGATGCCATTAAGTGCACTGGGCAGCACAGCAGGCCTCCAAACATTTGTGACCTTTTGTAAAAAACAAACAAACAAGGAAAGCTTCTGCAGGGTTCAAAATTACATTCCCAATCTTCTTTTCTTCTGCACAAAGAAACTGCAGAGGTTTTGGCTAGGGTCAGTCCGACCGGCAAAAAGCCACAAAAAATATGAACCTCACAACTTTGGTTGAAATGAAAAATGTGGAATAATATTTAAGTTAAAAGGATTTTGATTTCTCCACTTTTAGTAAACCGAATGCAAAGATATACTTTGTAGACTCACTCCTCCTCAGAGTCCCTCTCTGTGGGTTTGCACACAGAGAACATGCATCCGTTTCATCGTTTGTTTCTTTGGTCGCGTCGACCAGGCAGGAATCACCACAGAACCACTTCATTTCAGAGTTCATTGGGAGTTTTTTTTTTTTTTTGTGGGCAGCAGCACTTTAGGCAATATCCTCAGAGGCACACTTGACGGAACGCTGGAGTCAGCAGGCGGCTTCGCAGCAGAAGCCCCTCCAGCAGCTGCTCCGGGCTCGGATATCTCCCACCTGGATCACAAATACTGGAAGTGTGTCGACACAAGCAGTAAAGATTGCAGCACGCAGACGAAAATCAGCGTTCTGGGAGGTCGCAGCCCGTTTGCTATTTACGGACATCATGATTGCATATATTCCAAAGGACTTAAATGTGTAAATGACCTGATATTGAAACGCTTGTTTTGTGAAAAATGACTGAAGCAAATTTTTATTCCTAATTCAGCCTTTTTTACACATGTAGGAGGATATTTCCAGTAATGACTTTGCTTTTCATGTTTCTGTACAACTGCAAACACAGGTTTTCTCCAGAATGGGGAAGGAAGGGGGTTTATGTGACACGGCAAACAGGTTGATTTTTCTCCAGGCTTCAGATTGGTCGTTTTAAATTGCAGTCAGGCAACAGGATTGCCTTATGTCTTTTGTGGAAGGCACGGAGAACATTAAGTGATACTCAGGAAGCTGCTCCGATGAAGATTTGAGTCGCACTGCAACTTCTGCAGCTGCAACCACCTCTCACCGTTTTCATCATATTGCAACAGGCTCTTCCTTCAGGCAGAATCTGGTCAGACACAGAACGAGGAGCTGCTCAACGTTTAACAGCCACATTTGGTTAATAGTTACAGCGCAGATGGAGGCTGCCTTCAATTTGCCCTTTAAGAATTTGCCACAAGTTCTTCTTTTACCCCTCTGAGTCATTAGTCTGCTGCAGCTTCTGCGAGGGCTGGCCAAGAATCATTATCCACCGCATCCCAGACTCATCGGAAACGGAGTTGTTGCTTTGCTATTATTTTTGTATTAACAACCAGAAACCCACAGACCCCCGGCTTCTCAGTCTGTCCCTTCTGGTGCTGGAGGAGAAACCTGAGCCAATTAAGCCTGAAAAGACTCCTTCTCTGCAGAAACACAAGTGTTTCTAGGTTACTGCCATGATGGGTTGAAAAAAAAAAAAATACAATAAAATAAAAAATACCTGACGCTATTTCAAACATGTTGACTTGTAGCATAGTCCACTTCCGTTCCCTCCCAAATTGGTGATTAAAACAAACTCATTGCCCGTAAAAAAGAGACAATGCGTCAGTATTTGAGGCTCATGGGAGGTGCTGACGCTGTCTGGTCTCGGTGGCGCTTCTTCAGTTGTGCCATTATGTGAATGACTAGATTTTTTTTATTTTTTAAAAGGGGCCGGTGGGATTGTGAAGGCAACGATGCTGATGTGTACACCGCATTTGTGCTGGTGCGTCAATCCGAGAAGGCAGGAGCGGGAAGGTGTGTGATTCAGTATTAGATAAGTTAGCCGGTTTGTAACCACATCAGCCCAGCAGTAATTTGCACTTACTTCAAGCATGAAACGTTTAGTGCCAGTCAATTCAGTGTAGAGTTTTCATCTGTGTGTGTGTGTGTGTGTGAGAGAGAGAGAGAGAGAGGACTGGGCCCACCTGGATTGGCTGGTCAAGAGTATTAGGGATAGAACCCCCAGTGGGATTTTATTTGGGCAGCGAGGTCCAGTGTTCAGTAAAAACTTTTCAAAGCTGCTCTTCCAAGCTGTCCTCACTCACAGGCCGCTATCAGGGTGAAGCCAAACTGATGATGTATACATTCTAGCCCGGCAAGGCGCAGAGGGCCCGGGCGGGCTTCGAGCCCCAGACTCCCAGGTAATAGCCATGCGCGCTTAACCATTCGGCCAAAGGAATATCCCTTTGGCCAAGTAGCCAGGGCGCATGATCAATTGGAGGCATAGTGACAGGAGCGCCACTGTCACATTTCGCCCCCTCTTTTCACAAGCACGTCCTCGTGCTCCGCACATTCTGGCTTTCACAGTCATGTGTCGTAAGCAATGTGAGAAATATAAAATAAAACATCCTCTGAATGACAAGGACACAGAGAACAGTGCTAATGTGCCCATAATTACTATGCAGTACACATTTAGACACTACTTTGCAAATAAAGGTAGTGAACTGAGGAAGTTCAGTCTCAGGCTTTAAATGTCAGCCTTGGAAATAAGTCCCACTGCAGCGCTAGTTGTGTTTTCCTGTTGTCTATTATTACACCCTGGCTACAACTGCAACTTCTTCGCAGAGCATTTGTGCCGTTGTGTGTATTGAACTGAGTTTTTATTTCAAATTCAGCGAGGTTCTGTGCAAAGCTTTTCTTCTTTCGCCAGTGTAATCACTTGAAGTGGCTTACTTCGGAATGATTTGACAAAACCTAATTCCACTGCTGTTCCCGACTCTCCAAGCCTCCATCTTCTCCCATCATGACTTCATTTAATGAGCACTCACTCTGCCAGAAGATGCTCGGTGGACAAAGAGAACAGTAGTGGGGGGCCGGTGTGTGAAATTTGTGACATTCTGCCGACAACAACAGCTTTGATTACTGGAGGTGGTTGGCTGAAAGGCAGATGGAAAATTTCCTCCCCCGGCTCCAGTTACAGAAGAGTTTCTTCCATAACCGGCAGAAATAACACAGCACAAAAAGTGTATTGATTTAAAATCATGGTACTATCACGGTTACAAGGAGAGATGTACAAATGATTGAGTAATTGTTTGAAGGGAGTTAGATTATTGGACATTTGGCAGTACAGAAAATGCTTTCTAATTTAGTTTAGACACATTGTAATGGCTCGGACATGTAATTACTCATCAGTCTTTAAATCTTCTCAGTCCAACATTTTCCCCCCATAATCAATAACACATTGGACATTTTCTTAAGAATCAGGTGGAAAGAATTTTAATAGAACATGCTGTTAAACATATGCTAATGGATATAATCAAGAGATCTGTATAACCCGGCTACAAGAAGGTCCAAATTTTGTTTGAGCGGATGAAATACATTTCCAAGATTTTCTTTTTCCGTTTTTATCTTCATGGGATAAATCAAACAGCCTGCCATAAATATGTCAAAGACAGTCTGGGAGGTGTCTTGAGCTGGGCAGCAGGATGGTTGCAAACGATGGCTGATGGCTCAGGACTTGGAGACAGGGTGACTAATTAGCAAGAAGTTGAAAAGTTCAGTTCAGCATTGTGGGAGGATTATTAGGGGGAGCTGAGAGGAAGAAAATAAGCCTTTTATACAGTCTCAGGCTCCCCGAGTTAATGTTTGGGATCACACTCAAGGGTGGAGCTGTCTTTTCAGGAAGCCCTGACGCAATTGTTCAACCCAAGGTTGACTGTGTTCTTCCTGCTTCCATCTGAAGTGCACGTTGATAAAAGAGCACGAGGACAGAGTGGAAAATGAAATTACTACATTAGAAATTGTGGCCCGATTGCAGGAACTCACAGATTTCGAGGGCAAAGGCGAGAGCTCCAGTGTCTATTCGGCTTATCCACAATTAACTTCTCTTTTTCAAATCATGTGAAACGTTGTTGCTTGTGTTAGTAATTTTTTCCAAGTGGTTGCCATGTTTGTTGGCGTTGACTTAAAGCACAGAAAAGACACACTAATTTAATTTGCTGTGTCTTGGCGATTAAAAAAAAAATAAAATAAACTGCTGGGTTTTTCCATCGTCCATGTTCTTAACAGCAGAAGTTGTTGAGATTTCTAAAACCTTGTCATGAAATAACAACAAATAAGTCCAGTTTGGATCGAGTGTTTATAGGTCAGACTGACACATGAGGGAATCAACACAAAGTCAACTGTCAGCTGACCTCCAACAGCTACAAATAAATATTACATTACTGTTTATTTGAAAATATGACGACCAGCCTGTTACTCTCACATGTTTAGCCATTTACGACTTTTCCCTGAAAGGCAAGAAAAAACATTTTGGAAGAACACTTTTGTTGGCTAGTGTAGCCTGGGGGAGACTTTCCAGCAACTGAAATTCCTACAATTTAAGGCAAAATAATATACACACAGGAAAATACAAACACACGCTATACCTCTGACTTAGACATACACAATTGTATTTTATTCATTTATTTATTTATTTTTTCAATGCCAGTAAACCAACCTCAGCCTTAATGGCTGCTTTCAGGAGCCTAATTGTGAATAGTTTCACAACATTTCCTGAAACAAACAGTGTTTTAGAAATTTTATTAAAGCACCACCTGGTGTATGCATTACACCACAGCTGGCTCGAAATAACAACACTGATAGATAATTACTCAAATATATACATATATATATATATATATATATAAATGTAATGTTTGTGTCATGGTTGATACACCAGTATGTCACAGCTCTTTCACTAAAATTACCTTTTTTATGTTTAAATGTACTTATCGCTGCTATCCATGCGACAACAACATGATAGAAGGCTAAAATACTTGGAAGTTCTGTATTTGGTATATATTATAGGAAATATTTCCCTATATTGTTAGAAGGATTTCACGTCAAAAGAACCAAGTGATATAAACCACTCGCCGGTGTTTTTAGTCTGTATATGTATTTGATGCTCTCTGAAAGGCACATTTTTTTGTTAATCCAGTCGCATTGGATAAAAAAGCAACATACTAGCTCCTCCACACCCCACTTTTTTCCCCCTAGTGTGTTTGCCTCAGGTGTGGTTAGGCAAAGAGAACGTCAATCACAACATTCCAATAGAGCGAAGTTCAGTATCCGGTCACTGCGTCAGACATAAGGAAATCCCTCCTTGTGTGTGTGTGTAGTGTGTGTGTGGTTAGTTTGTGCGGTGTCTCTGACTGTACTTGTGTGTGACCGTGGGCCCGGCTGGTAAGAAGAAGTAATTTTCCGCTCTGCTTGTTCGCCGGCTTCCTTCAATTAAAGCGGAGGTTGGCGAGAGGGCTCGGCTCTGACATCAGTTCTGACCCAGCGGGCAGAGGCCAGTGCCACACCAGGAAGGAACTTATCTTATTTGTGTCCACCTGGTTGCGTGTATGACTGTGTGAAGCCGGTCTCCTCTATCCGAGTGTGTGCGTGTGTTTGTGTGTGCGCGCCTGTGCGCGCCTGTGTGCGATGGAGGAAAAGTAACTCATGATGATTTATCTGCCGCAGTCGCGGCACGTTCGATAAATAACTTGAACTCCGCGCCCAATGTGCGGGGAAACTGCTGCCTGTACATCAAGGTGAACACGAGCGCCGCCTCTGATTTACACCTCCGTGCACGGTAAACAAGCTTTATATCACCTTGGTTTGCAAGGCCTGTTTTGCCTCACAAATTAGGGGGCGGGAGCAAACGAGATGCCCGTAAGGACTAAATAATGCATCGAGCGCTTCAGAAAAATTTGTACAACCAAGTGAAAACTGGATCTGTCCCAACTTGTTTTTTATCTTTATTTTTTGGGGGATGGAAGAGCCTATAAATGACTGAAAAGATTTGTTGACTGTTTAAAAATGCAACTGAGACATCATGCTTTTCACTGATGTCAAGAAATCACATAGAAAAAGGAGGGAAACAGTCGAAAGATGCAGCCATTGAGTCTCCCATGTTGTTGTGAAATCCCTCCAGGACTGTAGTTCAATGGTAAGGAAGCAAAATCTATATATAATTTATTCATGTATAAAGTAAAACCAGAAAAAGGACAAGGAGAATAAATCACACTATATCTATTATAGATATATTGTTCTTTTTTAAAAGGGGTCCTATTATGAAAAAATATATATTCCAGCTCTTTTTTATAACACCTCTTCAGCTCAGACTATTAGTTTGTGGACCAAATAAACCGTCTATATTGTTGTCATGTAGACCACCAAAATTAAATGATCAAATCTGGAAGTGACCAATGTACGGAAACATGCACAACCATAGTGTTATGTCAAACTGAAATGAATCACTTCTTCATTTGATAAGAAGCTGAAGAGCCTCTGATTTCCAATCAGTGGACAAACCCAAACATAAGCAGGCCCCTGCATAACAGGCCACGGAGGTGCTGACAATGGGCACTGCCACGGCGAGCCATGCCAACAACAGACGGAAGCCTTAAAGCAGCTCAGCTGACTGGGTGATGCCACAGTCACAGTCTGATCTCTGCCTTCCAGTCACACTCAGCCTGTGGAAGATGAAATTACCACCCCAGTTCGTTTCCTTTCATTTCTTTTTTTTCCCCCTCCATGGCCATCGCCTGTGGCTTCAAATTCCCTATAAATATCTTGTTTTAATCCCGTCACTCAACCATCAGTGTGCCCTATAAACCTCAATAATGTTATTGTCAGAAGAAATGCTTTTGGCAACCTCTTTAATTTTTTATTTTCTTTGACAGAATACATCTGCACTGAGTTTTTCAGCTGATAAAAGTGCTGTTTCCTATCAAGCCTCAGTCAGTAATAAACATAAGTATTTCCATGGCAGCGGCCCAAAAAACAGTTTTACAGCAATACATGAAACAACATCAGTAACTTTTTTTTTCCTAGTGCTGTCCTGGGCAATATTTCCTTTGCCATCGTTCTTAATGATGAGTGACTCGCAGATAACACACGCATTCAGCTTTTCACGGGAGCTCAAGGTGTTTAACCTTGCAAGGCAGCTGGATCGCTGCAGATGTCGAGTTTGAAATCTCGTTCATTCACTCCCGCCAGCCTTCAATAGAGAGCACTTTCAATTGGTCTTAACTTTTCATTGATCCCAGTCACCTTCCTTTACATATAAAGAGGCGAGCGTTGCGAGAGCGCTTAAGCTGCTCTCAAAACCACAGAAGAAGAAGAAGATGAAGCTACTCTGGGATGTAAACAATGGCTGTTGTTGTTGCTGCTGCTGTAGAGATTAACGCAGAAGCTGCAGTGGGGACTGAAGAATTTTCATATAAAAAAAAAAACCCAAACCTGACGCAGAAGATCTAGTTGGCTTTTTCTCAGTCAGCAACAAGGCTTCCCAGCTGGATATCGACACGAGTTATGTCCTTGGTTCGTCCCATCAAGGTCAGCCTACCCTTTCCAAGTAGTTTCTATGGGCTCTTTACCAGATGGATGCATTTGATTTTGAGCAGAAAGTTCTTCCCTTTTAAAACGTGACAGCAACAACTTCAGGCTCACTTTTCTGTGTGTGTGTGTGTGTGTGTGTGTGTGTGTGTGTGTGTGTGTGTGTGCACGCATTTCCAAAAGAAGACTGCTGCCATGTGGTAGTTATAAACGTCCATGGTCGACTGATCAAAAGATTCATTAGCATCTCTGACGGCAAAGTCAGTTAAACTGAAGATGAAATTCATTACTGGTTTATTGTGAAACAGATTGTCCTGATTGACTCCAATTTCTGGAGCTCCAGATCTTTGGCCCTACCTACCGATTGCGGTAAGAGATTGGAGAGGAGCAAAAGAAAGGCAGAATTCCCTGTGCAGGTCATCATCCATTCATGCATTTAAACAGGTCTCCTCTCATGCGCTGCACTCATTTCTCATATCTGTTCAGGCTGCAGAAGACCCACAATCCCAACTCTCCAAATATGATTCTCATACAACTTAGGCAGGAGAAAATCCTCAGCCTTTGTCTGGTGTGGAAAGGGGAAGAAAAAAAGATTCCAAAGTTAATCTGGAGCTAAAATGAGGCTTCAGCAGTCTTCAGAAAAAAAAAAAAAAAATGCCAGTGATATCTTCCAAAATTACAGCCTTTGTCTTCCTGGACAGTTTGGCTGAGCCACAGTCGAGGGAAGATTAGCACAGAGCCCAACTAACTTAAGACTCATTTGAACATTTGATTTGTTTTATTCAGGCTCCCCGAGTCTCAAACTCACTTTTGTTCTTGACCTCTGCCGAGAAGTTAATGTTGTTGAGCAGCGCAGGCAGTCCGTCAGGAGGGAGGGGTCTCTAAACAAGCAGCACGCAGCTGGGTTTTCACCGTTCTCTGTTCTCTGTGCATGTAACACTATATGTAGACGCACAGAATTCCACATTTTAGCGTCGTCAGAATGTTATTGCAAAGTATTTTTCTGTTGTCTATATCAAATTAAATGTCTGCATAAAACACTTAAGAGAAATGCATAGACAAAATTATAATCATAACATCGACGTGAGCCATGCAGCACAGCATATTTGAAATGTGATTTAGTACAATATCCAAAATATTTCTGTGTATCGAGGGGTGGCTTGGGGGAGGGGTGAGTCATTAAATGTGGATTATGTGAGACAATGACAAAGAAGCAAAGGAGCACCACTGCAGACTGTCATGTGAAGAGGGGCTGAAAGACCCACTAGCAGCCCCTAGAGGTGGAAGCGTTGGCGGCACTCTGCACAGAAAGGTTTCAGACAGTGGGGAGATAAACAAGCCAGCTCTTTGTGTGTGGTTGACACACTTTCACTTAACAGAGCCAAAACCAAGGTTAACTTTAAAAAGCGACAATTAATTGCAGATACATTGGTGTGAATGTTTGTGATTTCTCAAAACAGAAATATTTTCAAAGGTCGTTTTAAATATTATTTATGTATTTATTGTTAAAAAAAAAGAAGCTTCACATCTCGAAGTTGTCCCCTAGACTCATAAATATTTTATTCCTTTATGTTTTTCATTGATTGCAAATTATCTCAGTCAATTGCCCTAATGGACACAAATAGCTTGTGTGCATGTTCGTGTGTGTGTGTATGTGTGTGTGTTGGGCACTTGCCACAGATATACACTGACACACAGAAAAAACATCCACATTAAAACCTTAATTTTCCCATAAACATGTTCGTCAGCAGAGGTGATGTGTTAATTGCAGAGGGCTGCTGGGAACCATGAATGACAAACCAAGCATTAAACACATCTGAATATGTCAACATCTGACCACAGCCGCTTATAATAGGACCTCATCTGAGGCTTTTTTTTTTTTTTTTTTTTGTTTTGTGCAATCCGCATCCCTGCAGCCTCTGGGACATTTAATAGGCTTTATAATGATACATGCCTTCCTACGCCCCTTCATCGGTCTCTAAATTGGTACTAAGGGGTTTCTAGTTGACCTATTTACTCATTTTGCCTCTGATCTGGTTAATACAGCAACAGAGCTGTGGCACGCAACCATACACCCACGGACGCGCGCCCACGTTTCAGGATTTAGTATCTTTGTGGGTCATTTTCAGATGAGAAACGAAAATGCTCTCTTCGTGTATTTGGATCTGTGAATGCTGTGAAAATTGATGTTTTGTTTTGTTTCTTTCTCTTAACATCCAACACAGAGCGCTGGCGCTTTAGAAAAGGTGGGGGAGGACAAAAAAGAACAGGAGCGCCTCTGTATTCCGGGGTCATGTGGTCAGATGTACGGTCACGGTCTCTGGGTCGGGGTCTCCGGGTCTCAGAGTGAAGCTGATGAGGTGGATATTTCATCTCTACCCTCCAGGCCTGTGTGTTTCTGTACATCTGTGTGGGCAGATGTGTGTGTGTGTATTTGAACTCGACCGAGCAGGTGGTGAGATACCACCCCGATACAGTGGCACAGCAGATGGCAGAGCGCAGCACCTGCATTTCCTTTAAACCCACCAGGACATAACCTCCACCTCCATCGAGACTATACACAAACACACACACACACACACACGTTTTTCTATTTTTGTGAAGACTTTAACTTCCATTCATTTTTACAGTCTAATCTGAACCCTTGCTGCATCCTCTGCCTCACACCTCCGACCAAGAGTTCTCGCCATGATTCTATCGATATAGTTGTAAAAAAGTGAAAGTATAAAGTATGTTGGTTGCAAACTTCTGCCACTCTAAATACCAGAACACACACACACACACACACACCAATCCAATTTACGCTGGTATGTGCTCATATTCCTTGTCCAAAAGCTCACTTGGTTTTTTTTTCTCTGATTTTAAAGCTTGAGGAAATGCCACTCTGATTAGATTTGCCCCCCAAATTTTTCGGAATTTTATTTATTTAACTCTCTAATAGACACAAAGGCTGCACAGAGCTCACAGAGCGCACAATCAACTGACTTGTTGTTGTTGTTGTTGTTGTGCCTTGTTCGCTCCCTTATTCATTCCGGAACATTCACAGTCTTCTGCGGCTGGGTTTTCCATTTTCCGGTTACCCTCGGCATCCTGCAACATAATTTTCTTCATCATCTAGCTAGCGAATATGTTTTTGCCGGGGAATGGGTGGTTTCAGACCAATACACTAAAGACGATACATTTATTTTCGATTGCAGCTACAATAATGTGCCACCTGCGATGAAGACCAAATATGCAGATTTGAAGATTCCAACATATTTTAAAAAATAAGCTGCTTCGTAGGGAAGACATGAACTCTAGTGATGGTGACCTCTCTGGTCTCCACACAAGATGACACCACAGCAGCAGCAACAAATGCGAGTCAAGAGCTGAGGATACCCAAGTCCTTTCATTCATGTGGAAGAATCAACGAAAACCACCAGAAGCTGACACCACAATCAATTTCTTTCAGCTCCGTGACCTCTAGACTCACACATTTCCATTACAGCCATGTTATGTTTTGTTGCCTTTACCACGCTGTAGTTCATCCGCCCCAGGCACTTGGTAGAGATGCCTCTTCCATTTTAAGATTCGCTTTGCATCGAGATGGGAACGCAGGCGGCATAAGGTTCCCACTCGTGCTTAATTAACTGGTCTCAAATCAAGTGTACATTTGTACGAGTCACGCTTGGCCCACTCAGTTCATCTCAAAGAAGAAATATTGATCAGAGGAGAACAGGAGCAGCTCTGCAAAAGGGGCCCCACACTGTTTGGTTCGCATTTGCTATCATGATTGCACTTTGCGAACAATCTTTGCTCAAATCAACACAACCTTTGAGAAGACACGGTGATGAGCCACGCAGAAGCTTTTCTTCCTCCTGTTGCTGACGCACCGCGGGGCCTCTTCTTCCGCCTGCGATGTCAATCACTGACTCCTTGCAAATGGCGATTTTTTATTTTTTTTGCCTCACGCCACAACCGCCGACCCTGTAGCATCTCTCAGCTCTGTTTCGGTGATGTTTAGAACAGAGAAACAGGACCTTTGTGTGAATTAACATGCGCGTCCAAGATCACTGCTGATGGCGACGGTAATTGTGGGACATTTAAAATGTCGCAAGCCAGACGTCCTGGTGATGTCCGAGGCAGCAGCCATTGTCTCCTGACACGATAATGCCACGCTTGCTACTGAAATATCAGGCGCGGGTATCGCCTTTTCATTTTCCAGACATCTAAAGACGATACAGACACAGATTTCCTCACATCCAGCTCAGGCCTCGTTTCTTTTGGTCCTCCTCTTCATACCCTGCCGTCGACTGTCTGCTCTCTGTTGGAAAACACCTATGGCACTTTGCAACGCCTATTGGGGAAATGCCATCACAGCGAGGCTCACCTCTGACACAGTGAGAGGTATTTTTTTTGTAGCTCCCCACGATCTTCGATGTTTTGTTCTCTCGGCCATTTCTGCGCCCGCTGTGTTTGTGGCAGAAGGGCGAGACAGCTGCAAGTCTGACGCAACACAGGTGCAAATTGCTTTTTGCCGGTGCTAAACTCAGGTTGTTTTTTTTTTTTTTGTCGTGCTATGTGCTTTGTGACACTGGAGATGGAACCGGTGGTGGTGGCAAACGCCTGTGCGAACCGGAAAGCCACATTCTATTGTCGCGGTCTAATGACTCATTGTTAATTTACTCGCCTTTGCGGTTGTTTTTTCTTCTTTTTTTCCCCCTCTCAATCTGGTTACAGCCTTATGAAGGGAGCGTCTGTTCCCCTAGCGAAGGAAACAAGGATGCTTCTGTCTGTGCCAGCAGCAGAGATGGCAACGTTGATCGGTCATTCGACCCAACCTGTTGCACCCTCACATGTATGACCAACAAGACCAATGTTTTGATTATCATTTTTTTTGTGTGTTCTGACAAAAAACACAAAGCCATTTTTTTCCCTAGCAAGCCACTGGTTCTCTCATTCTCTCTCATTTTACTTTCCTACATTTATCACTTTTGAAGTAACCAACCTTATCGTGTTGACACTTTCAATATTGACTGTAGGAAGGCTGAGAATATGTAAACTCATGTTCAAAAGCTTCTACAAGTGAACACCTGTCTTCACTTGCACCGCGGGATTAGAACTAAGTAATGTATGGCTGAGCTGCTGTGCAAAAATGTGAACCACACCGAGAGAACAGAAGAGGAAATTGAGCTTCATTTCTACAATGTCTTTTTTTGGGTTTTCCTTTATTTTTGGCACACAGTCTTCAGGAAAATGATGCAATTTGTTCCTTTGCAGGACTTCTGCATCATTCATGATGCGCCTTGACTGCCTCTGAATGCTGAAGTAAATTTTCATTAAATTGGTTATTCAAAAAGTTAAATGAAATGTGACATGTCATTACATGTATGCATTCACACAGGCGCAGGGAAGCAATTTTGGTGGGCAAAGGAAAATTGTAGAATGCCACACACACAAAAAAATATCTGAATGAATAAATAAACAACAAAATCAAAACAGCGCACACATTTGTCGGAAACACTAATCACTATTTCACCACAGAGCATCTTAGAAACTAGGAAAAAGTGTGAGACGTCGGTCGCACTGGGCGCCGGCTCTTATCAGTGCTGGCCAGTGTTCCACGCACAGAGGGAAATTAATTTTCAGCAGAGTTTTAAGTAGCAGGGCGCATTATATGAACACACGATACCAAGAAATGTTTTCATTTCTTAACACACTGATAGGCCAACATCTCATTCTCAGTACTCTTGATTACCAGCTCTATTTATTAACAGAGGGAATAAAAAAAAGAAAAAAATGGGCACATAATTACGTTCACTTTTTTTTTTCCTTTGAAAGTTATTCATCTCTAAATATTTAATCTATCAGTGCTCGGCCACTTTGCGTTTATTATACAATAAACGGCTTTTAGATTTTGTGCTGTATTGTAACTACTGCAACAACACTATTGAGCCTTCCCTAGTTTTTTATGATATGCAATAAATATGTAAAAAAAAAAGAAAAGGCTGATTGTCTGTGGATACAAACTCGCGTCGCTGTGCCAAGCCAGTTTTTCTTTTTTCTTTTTTTTTAACGTGTGCAACTATGATTCTTACTGTTACAACAAAACTGTATCATCAAACATAATTTTTGTGTGAATACAGAAAACTCCACTGTAAACTCGCCTGGTACAGTCTAAACTGCAATTTAGTCTGGAGCCTTTTCACATAAGTGTTTCATTTCAGCCTGGAGTCGACAACAAATAACGTGCAAATTTGGTGTGCGCTGCAGTCTGAGTGCTGGCGGATGACTGTTGTCAGTTTAGCCGTAATCACTCGCTCAGTGCCGGTTTAAGCAGTCAGTCCGCATCAACGACATCCTGCTATGACGTGCACTCATGAAGTGCATCAGTGGCCCTTTGGCTCTCCGCGACAGTTCGTCACCGAAAGCCCGGCCTGCTCAAGACGCACAGCTGTGATTGGCTCGTATGGTTTTAATCCCCTCCAACAAAAGTGACCATATTTGCTAAGGGATTTTTGGGTCTGGTTGTGTCAAGTCACCATTAACTCGATTTCCTTTTTTTTTAATTGAGTACTTTTTTTAATTGAGTATTTTCATTATCATATTCAAGCAGAATTAAAAAACAAGTTATCCACACAACAGTTACAGCTGAATTTATTATCTGTATTGGTTGACATTAATAGAAAACCAAGAGTTATCTATCCTCTTCTCTTTAGTCTTATTATAAATACACGGCCTTACATGGTTATTGCCTGGTGGTCATATATACAACTCAATTGTCAACCACATTTATAGTATAGAACAAAACAATCAGTATGATCCTTCATCTTGATATACTTTACCAACAAACAGACCTGGCAAAAATAATCTGTTGTGCACCAAAAATGAGGAAGTGCTCAGGAAGGTAGGTGGTCTTAGCATGTTTTGTTTATGTATATTTTATTTTTTTCCAGCTTGTTACCAGCAGCCACTGACAGTTCTGGTCATTGTGAATTGAACAAGAGTATCTGCTCGGCTGTTGTAGTGCATTCCCTTTCTTGATAGCCAGCTCGGTTTCCCAGGGAACAGGCTAATTGGCAGGGACACTATGTGCCAATCTGATGGTGATTGGCTCAGAGTTTGGATTTGAGGAGAAGACACGTCTCTCGCCTCCCAAGCAAAGCAAAAACAGTCCTTTATGAACAAACTTTGTGCAAGACTCGCTGTGTGCAGGTTGACGACTGATTATAGAGAATCCTCTACGTTGAAAAAGGAAACCAGACAGAGACGAGCTGGTGTTTGTCATTTTCAGCGTTCACAGTAGACAAAAGCACTTCTGTACAATAATTTGAGGCATAAACTGCATTCAGGAACACTGATGACTACTAATGAATTGCCCTTTTCCAACCTAATATCCTTCGCCTTGATGCGAAGATGTATCCAACCACTGGCAAGCTTTCAAAAATTCTTCACATATCAGAAGCTAACGAACCCCTTAATGTCATCAGCTGCTTGGGGTAGAAAAGCCCCCTTTCAACGACAGTGTTCCCACTGACAAATGGAATGACAAATTATTCCTCTTTGAGAGATGCCTACTTTGAAAAATAAAGAAATAAAAAAAAAAAAGTATTCCCAGGTTACAAGAGGGACACCAACAGGAACTTGACTTTGAACAAATCCAGTTAATATTTAAAGCGTGGCTGTTTCGGCACTCCCGAGGTGGGTATTCAAAGGGGGTTTCTGCACTTTTTCTGCACTAATGCACTTTCCTGGAACATGTGTTGGCGATTAGCTTTAATAAATGAGACCACCCCTCACACTGGAGCACATCATTAAAATCACCCCGCCAGTTTTTTCCTCTGCAGGACCTCAAGGACCCACAGGTGTGGCAGGATTGGATCCAGCTGGGCCCCATTAGCATATCCAATGTAATCAGGGCCGCTAATAGTTCTGATTTTATTCCTTCACTTCCGCACTCCCAGATGCCAATCACATGGTTTAATCCATCAAGTTTATACTTGCAGGACAGAATTTTGTGACTTGAAATAATTTATTTTGCCCTGGCCCTAACCTTGACTCACAATTTAAGCCCTGCAATCTCACTAATCCATTTTAGTAGCCTCTATTTGATTATGTTTTCATTTGGTCCTAATTTTCCATGGACTCTTAAATGAATTAGCTTACCCTTAGTCATGTCGAAACCAGAGCGCCACAAACCGCTTGGTTGAATATCTGCGTAAACATGGAACGATAGTGAGTGATTTGTCAATTACTGAGAATAAATGAAGAACAAATTGTTGGACTGAAATTTATTTTTCAGCAGACATTGTGGTTTTTGTTTTTTGTTGATGGTCATGTGCAGCCAGTTTTACTCTTTGCACCGATACGAAGTGACTGGTCAGTTGGAGTGACAGAGTGTCAAACTCATTTCCACTGACGGCCACATCAGCTGCATGGTTGCACTCAAAGGGCCAATTCCTGTACGCTTAATACACTATCTCTTTCACCCTCCCGCAGGTGGACCCTGCCTCAAGCGGAGGAGTTCAAGTATCTCAGGTTCTTGTTCATGAGTGAGGGAAAGATGGAGAACAAGATCGACAGGAGGATTGGTGCAGGGTCTGCAGTGATGCGGTCACTGTACCGATCTGGCGTGGTGAGGAAAGAGCTAAGCCGAAAGACGAAGCTCTCGATTTACCAGTCGATCTACGTTCCTACCCTCACCTATGGTCATGAGCTTTGGGAAATGACCAAAAGAACGAGATCACGGATACAAGCGGCCGAAATGAGTTTCCTCCGTAGGGTGGCTGGGCGAACCTTGAGGGACAGGGTGAGGAGCTTGGTCACCCAGGAGGAGCTTGGAGTACAGCTGCTGCTCCTCCGCATCGAGAAGGGCCAGCTGAGGTGGCTCGGACATCTGTTTCGGAGGTGTTCCAGGCATGTCCCACCGGGAGGAGGCCTCGAGGAAGACCCAGGACAAGCTGGAGAGACTATGTCTCTGGGCTGGCCTGGGAACACCTTGGGGTCCCGCCGGATGAGCTGGAGGAGGTGACTAGGGCCCGGGAAGTCTGGGTGTCTCTGCTGAGACTGCTGTCCCCGCGACCCGACTCTGGATAATGTCACAGAAGAAGAAAGAGGAAGAATACACTATTTATAGGAGGCGACCCAAACAGAAACTGCATCAACTTTGGACATTTCAGGATCATTAATGGCAGTTCCACTCCACTTTTTGAAAAATAATTCTTTTGGGAGTGCAAATCCTCATAGGAAACATACAACGACATGGTGTCCTTGATTTGGGCATAAGTGACACAGACCAAAGGTCTCTTCCCCCAATGGCCTTCTGTCAAATTCATGAAGGGGGCTCTTGACCAGATGGACTCATGACATAAATCCAAAGGACTTTGGAAGTCTCTTGCACTTAGACGCCACTCCAGGATCGCCCTTGTGCATCAGTGATTACGTGTTGCTGCGTGTGTCAGCATTGTGCGGGAGCCTTTTGTGTCAAATGGACGGCAATGTCAAACCACTAGAATATTCTCTTTGCCTCGCCTCAATCCCATGTGACTACACTTATGCAAATAATTTCTTTTTATGTAAAAAGTCGAACTCTAATGCATGGAGATTCGGCGCGGCATCATTTTGAAAGCGGGGGTGGGGGGGGTCCCCAAGGGCACGAGAACCTCTTTGCGTGCAAACGTGCGTGTTTGTTGCCGCCTTGCACCCCCGCCCCCAAACCCTCCTCCAATTTGTGTGTGCGTGCGTGCCATGTGCGGGTCTGTGTGTGTGTGTGTGTGTGTCCTGTGTTTGCGGCATGCTGAGCCCAGGGACATCAGCGATGCCACTGCTGTCCCAGTTTCTCACATCCCCCTCAAATAAGAAAAAAAAAAAAATTGTGTTGATTCAGACAAACCTTCTCTTTCCTCCCGCCTGCGACTCTCATCCCCGCCGCTCCCAACTCCATCCTCCTCCTGGGACGGACTAAAGGAGACATGCGTTCATCACCCGCAGCCCCGCCGTTTGATTCCCTTCCTTTAAACATGTATATATATATATATATATATATTTTTTTTTCCCCTTTCCCTCTTCTTTATTTCACCCGTCCAAATCATCTCTTCTCTCGACTGACATCAGTCAGAGAGACGATGAGGGAACCTGTCAACAGGAAACGGTTGAAGTGAACCTGTTTGTGGTTTGCGTTTCCTTTTCAGTGGCGCGGCAAATCGCGGCCTCCCGGGGGGATGACGGTGGCGGCGGTGGCACGTGGCGACGGCACGCGGCGGCGGCCATCAAAAACCTCCTTCATCTCGCTTCTAACGGCGGTGCTGCATGAGATGGCGCTGTCTGCAGCGCGCGCGTTCCTTCCCAAACGCTGCGAGAGCGAGGAGGTGTGGAATGGTGTGAAATGACTCTGAGCAGCTTCAAGTGCAGCTAGGCCCCCCCACCATCCTCCGCCACCACCACCACGTCTGAAAACCAGGCCAACGTGAAATAGCAAGACCAACAGCAGTTGCATGGTCGCCGTATCCTCAAAAAGTACACGGCATCTGTTTTTAAAGAAGTCAAGCCATCATTACATGTCATTGTATGGACCCGTTTCTTTTTTTTTGTTTGTTTGTTTTTGTTGTGTTTTTGAGGTCAACGCTTTTGATTCATCTATTTGCTCAGTTGGTGCTTCCAAAGATCAGACCCATCACGTCACCCGTTCCTCACTGAGGTTCTCATTTGCTGTTTCCTCTGGGACCAAAGCCAGCCCGTCCCAAAGTTTTGCAGCTGCCCGTCACTCTAATTAAGGCCTTTTCAGTGGTGAATGTGGCCGAGGCTGCTGTTTATAGCAGGCTGCTGAAAACCACAGCCGTTACTGAAACATCTTTAAGGCTTTTGTCATTTTTTTTCAGATGTGGTTTGTAAATTAAGTTTATGTCCATAATGTGCAGCATGTCCCAACTCATTCTGCACTCGGCTTTGTTTGTTTGTTTTATCTATACAAGGCAATTTTTACTATAGGACCTTTTTTATTGTCCTCTATTACTGGTTAGGTTATTTTGTTGTTTATCCCCTATTCTTAGTTTCTGTTACCTGTCTATTGTGAGAAGTTAATCAGATATAAATCCCTTGTTAAAACAAAGCTGAGGGTATCATGTGATACGCTCCATGGTCAGTGCTGTTGATGTGCATGTCTGTTAATCATGTAATTTGTATCTGGTAGGTTTTCTGAATGGAACTGCACAAGGACATTAGCTGGATATTGGCACAAAAAGAATAAATAAATAATAAAAGCCATAGTAAAGTTATATTAGATTGAGTCCAGAATATTGTCTGGTGATCATTACTTTTACGGTTATCCCAACAATCTCCACAGTTGACGGCTATTAAATGGCCTAATAATTGATTCATCCTCTCCAAAATAATCTTGCAGTAAAAACCAGCTTGTGTCTGTGGGATTCTCTCTCGAGAGGTAGAGTTTTCCCAATCTCAAAATGACTATGCAAATTCTCTTTCATCTTTAATGAAATGATGAAAAAAGGGTTTTATGTTTCATTTCACAGCATTAATAGCTTTCATGGTGTTTGATGGATTTTTTTTTTTTTTTTTTTTTCGCCGTCTTTGTCAGACAGCAGCTACAGAAACACTTTTCATCTTCCTGATAGTTTGGAGCAAGATTTTACAGAAGAAACCTCCGTGTCTGAACTTGCTGCTGCAAGCCTCAGCGTATATTGATCTACATCCAGCCTGTGTGTGTGTGTGTGTGTGTGTGTGAGTGCGTGTGCGATCATATGAATCACAAGTCCGACATAGCGAACAAAAGTAGGTTACCTCAGGCGTAACCGAGGGTGGGTTTCCTCTTTAACGTGGGTGCAAATTGACAGATTGTGCATGCATGTGCGTGCACGCCACCACACTTGCATGTGCGCGCGCGCACGGATTAGCGCCGCGCACGTCGTGCTTTTTTGCCGAAGCGGCGGATTGCTGAGCAGACAAATGTGTCCATCAGCGAACGACTCCAGGCCTTCAAGTCTGACTAATCGACACAAGTGGAAGTGCGTGCGTGCGTGCGTGCGTGCGGCGCGTGTGCTGCGGCCAGGAGGAGGGCAGCGGGGGCACAAATTGAGTGAAGAAACAAATTAGGATTGTGAGCACTGGAGAAGCAGCAGGTGAAGGGGTTTTCAGTGGGAGACAGGAAGTGGGAGGCACGGAGACAAAGAGAGAATATCCTGAGGGAGGCGATGGGCGTGATACCACGGTGACCCCAGCACTGAGCGTAATTATGGTGGAGCGAAGGAGCCTCAGCGATCACACTCGGAAGTCAAGACGGAAATGACCAGAGTGGGGAGAGATTAAAAACAGGGGTGTGACAGGTGGAGGGGACAGGAAATACAGAGCAAGTGGACCAAAGTGACCCCGGGGCTCGGCAGCGATAACCGACGGAGAACAAAGGCGGCACCAAATGAAGGGGAAAGGAGAACAACAGACGACCAGCGCCAAGAACACCCAAAAATAAAAGAACCGGAATGTAGCTCCTAGTCGTAATTAATGATTAAATGGATATGAAGAGGAAGAGGGACGGAGGAAGTGGTTTAATTTTCAGAGACGGTTTTGGAGTAAAACTGAACAAAAGAAGAAAAGAAACTAAAATGGAAACTTTTTGTTGTTTTTCCCTACGCTTTTCATCCTTTTCAAATTAATGGCTTTAATTTTTTTCTCTCACTATGAGACATGTCACAAGCGCCGCCGCTGCTACACCACAGGCCAGAGCACAAATCTGGTTGTTGCAGCCTTGGTCACATTTGGAGCTCTCGCCGTCACTTTCCACTCAGTGTTTCTGCGGCCGCAATGCCAACTCGGCAGCAAATTGCTTCCTTTGCATTTCTGACAGCACACGCTGCAAACACAACATCCCAGCAGCTCGGCACTGCTCTCCCGATCTGTTTTCAACCAACTTCCCCCCGAGTTAGTGTCAATCCGTGCACAGCAGATCGATCCAAAACAGGAAATGGAACGCACACAGCTTCTTCTGGCAAACTCCTTAAGTTAACCCTTACGCTCCCATTCAAAAAGTGAATAAACTTCTGTCCAAGACACTCGGTTAAAATTAAAACTTTTTGAATGTTTTTGAACTTAATTCATGTTGTTTGTCCCTTTTGAAAGGTAACATTTCACACAGACTAAAAAGAGTGAAAGTAGGTGCTGCTGAAACTGATTCATTTAGCTGAGAACATAAAAATCGCTTTCATCCTTTGCCTGGATTCTTTTTCTTATAAATGGCTAAACATGAAAGGTACAAGATGAAAGGAACATAACAATAGATTAGATCAAAGTATGAAGTCTTACCCAAGTCTGACGGACAAATTGATGCATTGTGGTTGCATCTTGAATTGCTCTATATGATGAGACTGTCGCTATTCAATAGTGTATAACACTACATACTGTGGGCTCTTACTAAAAGAGTGAGACACTAATCGAACACAATGCCTGAACTTGGATTTCAGAATCAAAATCAACACAATTACAGAACTTAATTTGAGTAAAAAGGTGGCTTACCCTCTCCGGGTCAGTGGAGAGATCCTGCCTCAGGTGGAGGAGTTCAAGTATCTTGGGGTCTTGTTCACAAGTGAGGGAAAGATGGAGTGCGAGATCGACAGGCGGATTGGTGCGGCGTCCGCAGTGATGCGGTCGCTGTACCAATCTGTCATGGTGAAGAAAGAGCTAAGCCGAAAGGCGAAGCTCTGGATTTACCGGTCGATCTATGTTCCCTTCCTCACCTATGGTCATGAGCTTTGGCCAATGACCGAAAGAATGAGATTGCGGATACAAGCAGCTGAAATGAGCGAGTGTCCTCTGTAGGGTGGCTGGGTGCACCCTGAGAGACAGGGTGAGGAGCTTGGTCAACCGGGAGGAGCTTGGAGTAGAGCCGCTGCTCCTCCGCATCAAGAGGGGCTAGCTGAGGTGGCTCGGGCATCTGTTTTGGATGCCCCCTAGAGAGGGCATGTCCCACCGGGAGGAGGCCTTGAGGAAGACACAGGACAGGCTGGAGGGACTATGTCTCTGGGATGGCCTGGGAACGCCTTGGGGTCCCGCCAGATGTGCTGGAGGAGGTGACTAGGGCCAGGGAAGTCTAGACATCTCTTCTGAGACTGTTGCCCCCACGACCCGACTCTGGATAACCGGTAGAAGATGGATGGATGGATGAAATTTGAGTATTTAATTTTAGCTTCGATAAAAGTTTGTTACGACCAGCTCGTGAGGGGAAAGGGAAGTAACATAAAAACCAGGTGTAACTTGGTTTGACAAAAGTTATTTATTACAAAAATAAGGATGGTGGAAATAAACAAAGGTTGAGGTGGACAAGGAACTTAATGGGTGCTGGAAAAATAGGGGAGAACAAAAGAACAAAAAGAGACTTCTTTAGAAGTTTTAAAGTACTTAACCTATTTAGTAAAATGAAGGAAACAAAACCCTAACTACCTACTCTAACTACCCAACAAAGGAAATACAAAACTCAACAGCACCCATCTCTACTGTGGCTAACAAAGAATCTAAGGTGAGGTGTAAGAGGAAATGTGCAAGTAAACTAAAGTTCCTCTAGCGTTCTCAACCAAAAACCCAAACTAAAGCCTCAAACAAAACAACAAGGTTCAACAGTCAACTGTTCGAGTTCAGAGGCACACGAGCTTGGCCGCCTACAGCCAGCTCCCGAATGAAGGTCGGCCCGCCTTTATTTCCTCCCTCTTTTCCGGCGCCTTGGCTTGATTGGCTGGGAAGGATTCTTCGGGCAGGTTCAGCCCTTGACGGCACAGGTGCGCTGCATCTAGCACTAACGCACTCTCAACCACGCCCATACACCCACACACACACACGCATACACAGAGCAAGAGAGGCACACATACACAATACCCCGAAACGGCACCGGCCGTAACACCCTCCCTTAAAATACAAACTCCACACCAGTTTGTTACACATGCTCAATGATGCAGATATCACGTCAACATTACAAGCCGTGATCAACAAGACCGGGACAACGATCAGCAACAACATTGTCTGACCCCTTTTATGCCGAATTTCTATGTTGTAGTCTTGCATGATCAGTGCCCACCGCATGAGTCTTTGATTGTGGTTGTACATGCGTGTTAAAAACGAGTGGGTTGTGATCAGTGAAGACCATCACCGCAGAGAACTGGAGCCCACATATACTTCAAAGTGCTGGAGTGACCACAACAAGGCAAGTGTTTCTTTTTCAATGGTGGAATACTGTATTTGGTGCTTGTTAAACTTTCGGGAAAAATAACAAACGGGATGGTCGACTCCATCACTATCCTCCTGTAATAAGACCGCCCCAGCCCCACGGCAGAGGCATCTATCTCTAGTTTAAACCCACGAGAGAAGTCGGAGCTGCAAGGACGGGGCGTGGCTAAGGAGCGATTTAGCGCTTTCAAACGCATGCTGACACTCAGCGGACCAAACGAAGTCCATTTTGGGACTGGTTAACGAGGTTAGTGGCTGGACAACGGAAGAAAAGTTACGACAAAAGTTCCTGTAGTAGCCTGCCATGCCCAGGAAACAGCGTAGGGCTTTACGTGTTTTCGGGACCGGGAAATCGGTTATGGCCGAGACCTTAGCAGCAAGCGGTCTGACTTCACCCTGACCCACCTGTTTCCCTAGGTAGGTGACTGTGGCTTTGCCAAAATCACACTTGGCCAGATTCAAGGTTAGAGAAGCGCGCGCAAGGCGAGTGAACACTTGTTCGAGGACGTTGAGATGCTCCTCCCAAGTCAACGTGTACACAATTAAATCATCCAAATATGCGTTACAGTTATGCAAACCCGAGAGAACTGTGTTGACTAACCGTTGGAAGGTAGCAGGGCGTTGCACATACCAAAGGCCATTACCATGTACTGCAAAAACAATCGGGGTTACAAACGCTGAAATTTCCGAGGCACGCTTAGTTAATGGGACCTGCCAGTACCCTTTTAGCAAATCTAACTTGTTGACATATTTGGCGGTGCCAAGTGTGTCAACACAATCTTCCATTCGTGGAAGAGGGTAGGAGTCTGAAACAGTTACAGAATTTACTTTTCTAAAATCAGTTATAAAACGAGGAGAACTGGCCAGGTTTTGCCTCCACTAGGCACGGAGAACTCCAGGAACTGGAGCTTGGTATAGCTAATCCATGCTTTAATAAGTAATCGGTTTCCTGTTTCATTAAGCTTCGCTTTACTGGGTTTACTCGACACGGATGTTGCTTGATAGGCTTAGCATCTTTCACGCCGAGGTCATGCGTTAAAACAGTGGTGCGAGTCGGGACGCCGCTAAACAGACATGGAAAACGATCAATTATTGCAATTATGTCACTTTGTTGTGCGCACATTAAGTGACCTAATTGAGACGGCAGCGTTTTGACCATTTCTGAGTTGGGCAGACGAGCGGTTTGATGAGATGAGTGACGCGTCTTTACATCATCTTCACCACAGGTGTAAATCGGCTCGGAAATTAACGCATTAACAGCGACGGTATCTGGTTTTTGGGGTTCACCGCGCGGAGTGGCAGTGGGGGATTCACGCGTGATATATGGTTTGAGCATGTTGATATGGCAAACACGAGTTTTTCGCCTTCTCTCCGGGGTGGCAATTACGTAATCGGTGGGACTGATGCATTTCTGAACTTCATACGGACCGGTAAAACGAGCGGAGAGTGCGGAGAGTGGGATAGGTAACAACGCCAGCACTTTATCACCAACTCTGAAGTGACGTGAAACGGCAGAACGATCATAGCGCGTTTTCATCACAGTTTGGGCTGACAGCAGACTATCTTTTGCAAGAGAATTTGCGTCGTGTAACCGCTCTCGAAATTTACTGACAAAATCAAGTATATTTTCCTCCTTAGGGTTTTCGGAGCTGAGGAACGTCTCCTGTAACGCTTTTAGCGGGCTACGGAGAGTGTGTCCAAAGACGAGTTCGGCAGGACCAAAACCTAAAGCTTCTTGGACAGCTTCGCTGGCAGCAAACAACACAAAGGGAACTCCTTCGTCCCAATTTTTTTTCCGGTTTCAAGAGTACTTGCGCAGCATTGACTTTAAAGTTCGATGCCAGCGCCTAGCGCCCTTGGGATTCGGGATGGTACGGACTGGACACCGAATGCTTGATATTAAAAGTTTTAAGGACTTGTTTGAAAAGTCGTGACTGGAAGTTGGTACCTTGATCGGTTTGGATTATAATGGGGAGACCAAATGTGGAGAAAAACTTGGTTAATGCTTTGACTACGGAGCTAGATTTAATCTTACGCAGCGGGACTGCCTCAGGATAGCGAGTGGCGACGCACATGATGGTGAGTAAGTACTGATTTCCTGTTCTAGTGCGAGGTAAAGGGCCTACACAATCTAAAATCACTGTGAAAAAGGCTCATCTATGGCAGGAATAGGATGGAGTGGAGCAGGCGGAATTTTTGGTTAGGTTTGCCCACTAACTGGCACACATGGCAACTGCGACAAAACTTGGCAACATCAGATTTTAAACCCGCCAAAAGAAATATTTTAGAATCAACTTGTATGTTTTATTCACGCCCAAGTGTCCTGACCATGAGCTCTCATGTGTAATTGACCAAACATGTTGACGAAACACAGACGGCACAACCACCTGATAAACGTGGTTGTACTCTGAATCAGGTGTTGAGGGGCCCATTTTCGCATAAGAACTTTTTATTAAGGAAGTAGACCACCATTTCATTACTTGCTTTGTCGGCACTCACCACACGTTCAAAGCAACGTTTTAGCGTTGGATCAGCTCTCTCGCGCGGGCGGTGAGGCGCTCACTGCTCACCGGTAGTGTCGGACTGCCTGACAGAGATTTAGACAGACTAGCAGAGCGCACGGGTTCCGCAGCTTTCAAGACGGAGTTGTAGGAACTTTCTCCCGACTCGGTTTCCCCATCTTTACCATCTGCAAATACAGACATAAGCACAGTATCGGACAAGGAAACGTTATCCAGTTTACGGGCTTGACCGCGGGTAACGGGCGCAAGCAGGAACAGGCTGTTATCCGAGTTATTTTCGTTACTCATCTCGGCGCGCTGAGGGGAATCCAACACTTCCAGCGCGGGGATTACTTTGCCGCCAGCTACATCATTGCCCATTAAGAAAGTTATACCTTTAATAGGCAGCGCAGAACAAACGGCCACAGAAAAAATACCAGTTATTAGTTTTGAGTTGACGTAAATTTTGTGTATGGGACAGAGGTTGTAACCCATTTCAATGCCTTGCAAGGCTACACTATGACCACAATAAGACTCGTTCGAGAACGGTAAGGCATCAGCCAGAATGACAGATTGAGAGCAACCGGTGTCTCTCAAAATGCGCACTGGACACTGATCAGCAGACTTACCTGATATAGAGGCAAACCCATCGAAAATGAATGGGTCAAAGCAGGGATCTGGGGAACCAGAAGAAACATGATTAAGAGAACATTTTTTTTTGTTAATTAGCCCTTGGCCTTTTGGAGGCGGACCAGTAGCAATCTGCTCTTTTCTTTTTATCATGGGGCAGTTGGCAATGAGGTGTCCAAGTCGATGACAATAATAACATTCCTCTCATCTCGCTTTGGTCACCATTTTAGGTTGCGCAGGATATGGTGCTGGAGCGCGAGGCTTTTCGGAGACAGACAAGAACATGGTTTTGTGAGTGAGAACATACTCATCAGCTAAGACAGCGGCTTCAGAAAGACAAGATACTTTTTGTTCGTTAAGGTACACCACAATACGTTCAGACAGACATCTTTTAAACTCCTCAAGGAGAACCAGCTCACGCAGTGAATTAAAATCATTTACTTTACAAGCACTGCACCATTTATCAAAGAGGGTTCCCTTTTCCCTCGCAAACTCCATATAAGTCTGAGCTGGGGCCTTTTTGTGGTGCCTAAATTTTTGCCTGTATGCTTCGGGGACCAGTTCGTAAGCACGCAAAATTGCCATTTTTACCAGATCATAATTTAAGCTGTCCTCCAAAGGGAGTGCAGCAACAGCCTCTTGGGCTTTACCATGGATTTTGCACTGAAGTAGTAGCGGCCACACGTCAGAAGGCCAATGGAGTGCAGACGCTATACGCTCAAATGCTGCAAAATAACTATCAACCTCAGTGTCTCTAAATGGAGGAACTAACGAGATGTGTTTGCTAATATCAAAGGATTCCCGGGTTGAGCTGGTGGAAGGAGGAGTCATACCTGCGGATGCAGACGCGCCCGGTGCTGGAGATTCTTTCTGCTGGGCTTCCAGCTCCAGCTGACGTAGGCGGACTGCTTTGTCTGCCTCGATCTCCAGTTTCCGGATCTCCAGTTTCCGGATCTCCAGTTTTAGCTGAGCCTGTCGGCTTTCAGCTTTTTCCTGGGCCTCCATCCGGAGGCGTGCTAGCCGGACCTTTAATCTGGCTTCACCCAGAGAGACACTACTCCCAGGTGAGAGAGGATCATAGGGGGGCAAAGTGAACGGAGTTGTGGGCCGCCCACTAGGCCTCCTCCGACCTCCTCCCGGGAGTGTGAGTGGCGGCCGCCACAAACTCAGGTCTGTGGCTAACGACCCCAGAGGGCCAGGTGCGCCCAGGCGACTCAGGAAGCATCGGCAACTCAATTAACCCCATTTCCACCAACTTAACCAGGACCAGGGATTTTAAATTTTTTTTCAAAATTGGCTTAGCAAAAGAGATATTGAGGTGCATAGCTATAGCAGTCAAATCCTCCACTCTGCATTTATCAAGTTGTTCAAATGAAGGATTTGTAAAAAAGCTTTCTAAACTAAAGGATGCCATGTTTTACCCTTCTGTTTGTTCGTTTCACGCACACACACACACACACACACAACTTACTTTTAATAAAAAATGACTTTTGTCCTCCGGGTCTCTGTTATTGAGTTGATCCCGGACGAGCCCCCATTTATGTTACGACCAGCTCGTGAGGGGAAAGGGAAGTAACATAAAAACCAGGTGTAACTTGGTTTGACAAAAGTTATTTATTACAAAAATAAGGATGGTGGAAATAAACAAAGGTTGAGGTGGACAAGGAACTTAATGGGTGCTGGAAAAAATAGGGGGAGAACAAAAGAACAAAAAGAGACTTCTTAGAAGTTTTAAAGTACTTAACCTATTTAGTAAAATGAAGGAAACAAAAACCCTAACTACCTACTCTAACTACCCAACAAAGGAAATACAAAACTCAACAGCACCCATCTCTACTGTGGCTAACAAAGAATCTAAGGTGAGGTGTAAGAGGAAATGTGCAAGTAAACTAAAGTTCCTCTAGCGTTCTCAACCAAAAAACCCAAACTAAAGCCTCAAACAAAACAACAAGGTTCAACAGTCAACTGTTCGAGTTCAGAGGCACACGAGCTTGGCCGCCTACAGCCAGCTCCCGAATGAAGGTCGGCCCGCGTCTTTATTTCCTCCCTCTTTTCCGGCGCCTTGGCTTGATTGGCTGGGAAGGATTCTTCGGGCAGGTTCAGCCCTTGACGGCACAGGTGCGCGGCATCTAGCACTAACGCACTCTCAACCACGCCCATACACCCACACACACACACGCATACACAGAGCAAGAGAGAGGCACACATACACAATACCCCGGAAACGGCACCGGCCGTAACAAAGTTGATAATTACAGAGTCAGCAGTGTCGCCTGACAGCCAGAAGGCCTTGGATTCGGTACCAGAGAGCTTGCATGTTCTTCCTGTGTCTGCCTTGCCTGTGTACTCTGACATTGTCCCCCAGTGTTGGCCTTGTGGTGATGATCTAAACTGGTGACTTGCCCAGGTTCTTCCCCCACCTTGACCCCAAGAAAGCAGGGTAACGATGCAGCGCACTCACAGTCTGAGACCCGGCGCTACCTCAGCTGCTTCCTCTCCATGAGAGAGTAGTGGCTCTACTCCGAGTTTCCTCACCCCAACTTCTCACCCTATTTGTCTGGAAGAGTTCGGCCAACCTGCGGAGAATACTCACTCATTCCCCAACAGTTTGTTGGTTCTATTTTATGTTGACTTACTTTCCTGTTTGCCTCACGTTACGTTTTTCTTTAATTAATAAGACCCTCAGCCACGCCCAGACAGTGATATAACTGCTCGCTTATTGCAGTATGTGAGGCAATAAATCACGGCCCTTGTTTAAAAGATGCTTTGGACCTGCGCTGGAGGAAATGTTCTCTAACTGGACCTCGCTGAATTTTAATGAAATACCTCCCGCTGAAGGGACGAGGCGCACAGCTGGCAGGGATCTGGGTGCACTCGGCTAGTGCATAAATAAACATTTATAGCCGCTGCTGTTGGATTTTCCTCAGATAAATTGAGTTATGCTTGTTACGTTTAATGCTGTATTGCCTTTTGCGTGCGTGGAAAAGGAAGCTCAAAAGTTCCACGGGAAGAAAACACAGTGGATAAATGATCTTGTCACTTTTTTGGCTTTTACACTGGAGGGTGATTTTATTTCGATTTTATTACTGCCATGCGCCGTCCTTCCTTTCAGATTGATTTTACAACAGTACAGTCCACAACCCAATGCAGTGAGGCTCCTACATTTTCATTTGGCGCTGATACATCCATTTTGAATGGCTCACGAGATCTTTACCGTTATCCTGCAAGGCTGAACAAGCCCATTGTTGCCTGACCTTGTTTCTCGTTGAAGAAGAAAAAGAGAAATGAAACATTCAAAAGTATAAAAAAAAAAGGAAAGGAACACAGGGCCTCTCTGGCCGCGGACTCAGGCGAGGATTCAGCCACAAGCGGACAGAGGAGAGCATAGAAGACGAAGATAAATAAAGGAGACGAGAGAAGACATGAAAGACGGCCGAGTGGGTGTCGGAACGCAGGAGCACGCGACCTTCGCGGAGAGCAAGATATTGAACACTGGCGGAAAGGCGGGAAAACATCACTTCAAGTGGTTTCACAAATTGGACAGACACGGAACTCGGAACTGTCTGAAGAAGTGAGGGGAGAGAGAAATTGAGGACAGAGGGCGCTGACTCCGTAATGTGTGGTGGAGTGTAAAAGGAATCCGTCGCTCGGAGCGCCGCTTCAGACGGCAACACGGCAAGTGAAGAAGATGCTCATTAAAAAAGCTTGGAGCGAAACAGGATGAGGAGAGAAAAAAAAACGTTCATAATAATCACGGAGCGCGTGGAAAGGGAATCAAAAGCGCAGCCGTGATGGTAGCCGCACCTCTTCCCTTCACGTTCCCGTCGACAGAGTGAGTGAAATGTCACCCAGCCGTTGACTTCCTGCCGGAACGAACTGCTCGTCCTGTTGCGCCGCTGAGACCAATTTAGATTTTAATAGCGCCTGGGGTCATTAAGTCCAGTAATGGCTTGTGTAATAATGTTATAGGTGTGTGCTGTAATAGCGCCATTATTACTATGCGATTTGTATATTCCACGAGAACACGGTATAAAAGAAAAGAAAAGGAAAAAAAATCATAATGGTGACCAAGTGACCTGGGAGAGCAAGTCATTACGTTGTAAAACGGAGCAATTATCACCGCGCTGTGTGTTATTTAAATTTAACGGAGGGGGGGGATTCAATTGCGGGGCAGTTTTGAATATGAATGTGGGCAAATCGGAGGCGAACGGTGGCGAATAATGGCGGCGAGGACAAAAGACAGACAGGGGGAGAAACAAAGGCCTCGCTTTTTTTTAGCACGCTGTTGATTCAGCAAATTCACAATTTTTGGATGTCGCTGGTTAGACGCTTCGTCGAGCACAAATGCAGGCGCGTGCGCTCTCGCGCTATACCCACGGCTTCCGTGCGTCCACGAGCATGTGTGCTTTGCCTGCGTGTCACACAAGAGCAGGAACAGCAGCAGACTCGTTCCTTCCTGACACCGAAACAGCCGCACGCAGACGGCGGAGTCTTTACCCAGCGGCCCTGAATCAGCAGGAATCGTCTCAGACATTCCCACTGAGGTTAGACTGTTCTATTTACTGTGTTGTATCTTTAGACAGGCGTGCACACACACACACACACACACACACACACACACACACACACACAATCAACCCCAGCCTTCTGTCCTTTTTTTGGTTTTCTTGAATACCTACTTCTGAACTGGTCATTCCTCTGAGGTTCACCATCGCAACCACTTAACCTGAAATCAGCTTTGATGGGTCACTGGGAGAACTGTCCAAAACAAAGTCCCAGCAAGTCCAAAATACCCACAAAAGGAACACACACACACACACACACACACACACACACACACACACACACACAAAAGCGGGTTTATACATATCCTGAGCTGTTCAAGGCTGTAATTTAGCATCTTATTTCCAGAGATGTGCCGACTTTCTTATTTTTAACAAGTGCAGCAAGACTTTTTCCGTCAATGTGTTCACATAAAGATTTAATAAGCAAGCAAAAAAGATGGATTTTGTTTTGTTTTTTTCTTTTTAGGCTTGCGGCACCTCCTGGGGATTCCTGAGGTGTTCGAGTCAACTCAGATGAGATATGTAATCTATCCAGCGTGTTCTCAGTTCGCCTTGGGGTCTCCCAGCGGTTGAGGCACCCTGGGGGATCCTGACCTTTCAGTGGCTCCACTTGGATCTCCTACTAAAAGCCCAAGTGCATGTTCATCTCCGACGGTAATGAGTGCATACAATAGATTGATGAAGTCCAGACCCACTTATAACAGTTTGATCAATCACAGGGCTGCCAATCTGAGGCAGAAGCATTGCTCATGAGTCACAAGCACACAAAATGAGAATTTATGTGACCAGGACCTAACTTTGACACAGGACTGGTTTTTGGCTTTTGTGACCATTAAAACCATGTGACAATAATGTAAAACCAATGTTTCTTATGCAGGTTACAGGTTCAATTCCCAGGTCTTTCTGTGTTGAGTTTGAATGTTTTTCCAGATTATCTCCCAATGTTCTCCAGCTTCCTCCCACACTCCCAAGAAAAGCATGTTAGGCTGTTCGAGAGACCTCCAAATTTTCCTCAGGTGTGAATGTGAGCGAGTTGTTTGTCTCTGCGGTGAACCGGCACCTCGTCCAGGGTGCAGAACTTCACCTTCACCGTGAGATAGCAGCCGTGAAACAATGCGTGCAGGAGAGGCGATGAGAAAATGGACGGATGGCAAGATTCCAGGTCAGGCAGTTGTGCCCCAAGAAACAAGTACGCTTTACAAGTACAGGAAGACACAAGAGACAAAGAAGCAGCCATGAGCGTAGCTGCTGCTAATGGGATTAGCATGGCTGTTGCAGTAGACACTTAGCACAAGTTTTGCATCACTCCCAACTGGCTTTGCCGCGACTTCTGACACTGTCTCTTGAGTGACATCTCTGGTTGGTCCGTTTTGGAAGGGACAGGGGGAGGAGCTTCATCCAGTCAGCTCCTACAAGTGTGTTTCTTCTGATTTGCCTTTTTCTTTTCTGTGTGCTCTTCCCCAGATGGCACACGTTCAGTCAGGAGATACAGGTCTAGCTTTAAATTTAAGAGGCACATTTGCATCCAAACCAATGTGTTAAAGACTCAGCATTACAGCCATACTTAAACTCCCACATTTCCAAGGCAGCAGCATTGGAATTAGACACCTCTATGGCATATTTGTTCATTTTGACTCACACTAAGACATGTAGAAGTGCATGGTTTAAACACATGGTCTTATTAAAATGGTAACAGCCCAGGTGAAAGTGGAATGAATGGATTCAACAATTAGAGGGAGTTTCTTTACACGGTCAGAGCTGCAGCACTGGGGATTGACTGCTATCATTCATCAAACCAAAATGAGGTTACGACAATCAAGTCCAGCCACACTTTGTAGCCGTTTCAAATATTCATGCTCTATATTTTATGCATCGCCGCCCTTGTTTAATGGCACTCTATGTGCTTTGCAACGTATGGGGAACGTTGCTCTGGTTTAATGCTTTTTATGTGGCTGCTGGAGGAACCTGCTGAAGGAGAGTTTGAAAATGAGCTGGTATGAAGGTTTTTTTTTCACTGTGCTAAAAATGCAAAGATTTCCTCCCGTTTCTCCGAAACAGTTATATATGTATTTTTTTTTTTCCCTTAATTTATTTACATTTGTTTTGCATTAATTTTAGTGTTCCTGTGCTGACCTTGTGCTTCAGCACAATGTTTTTCAAGCATCTATCATTTACCATTTGATAAAATTTCTCCTTGAGGATATTTTTTTTTCCTCTGCCTAGCGGCGGTGAAGAGATAGCACATCAATGGTGCATCTAGCGTGGCTAAATTGTATTTCAATTACAGGATTTTTTTTTTATCATTATTTTTTTTTTACTCTGCAATCCAATTGTGACTATTCTGGGCATATTGAGAGGCTAGACGGATTTCTTCGCCGTAGTCTTTGTGCTTTGTGTAGCAAACGGCAAACAGAGGTAGGAGAAAGACGCTTTGGGAAGTTGTACAGGAGCTGGGGGGAAAGGAAGAGAAAACATACAAAAAAAACGGGAGGGGAGTTGTGGTGTGTTGTGTGTTGTGGGACTGATCCATGTTGCCAGATTCACTGTCGCAGCATTCCCATTCGAAGGGGGGAAGTCGAACGCGCACGGCCTGGGAAGCAGATCTGACACTCTAAAATCGGCTCAGGGATGCTCTTAGTGAATTTTCGCACATTAATGCTTTTAGAGCATCCACAAACATATGCGCGCTAAATCCGCATGCTCGCGCACACACACACACACACACACACAGCGCAAGTTCTCCCGAGCGCCTCATCCCTTGCTAATTCCTCTCTTCTCCTCCCTCCTTCGTCTCCTCTCCTCCCTCCGCGAGCTGCCAAGCTAAGCCTAGAGCAGTTAAATAATCGCTAAGGCTTCCAGCTGGCAGAATATGCTGCAGTTTTTTTTTTTTATTTGTTTGTTTGTTTGTTTTTCTTCGCCGGGATGAGGGAATATATCGGGAATGGCAGGACACAGCAGCGGCATGCCAATATGCATCGACACCACGCTGTGTGCCACGCGCACTCGGGGAAAGTCGAGCGAGCGGCGGAAACCTTTGGCGCGACGCACTCGACTTGAAGTGGCCCATTTTTGATTAGGCCGAGCGCGTTTCCGTGAACTTTTCAAGGTTTCCCTCGGACTGCGAGGAATCCACTCACACCGGCGTTGTGTCCTGTGTGGCTTCCCACAGCGATTTCACTTTCATCACTCATTCAAGGACCAAATTAAAAAAAACACTGATCTCAAACTCTCCTCTGTTTTTATTTTTATTCTGATGCAATTGAACGCAACAATTTGCACTTCGCCCCCCACCACCCTTCCCCATTCGAATCAATGTTCCTCCCCCTCTCTTCATTAGGCCAGCCTGCAATGCGGCACCCTATTGTTATTCAAAATGCTGATTACCAATACGGCATCGCGTGGTAAACATCGCTGCTTCACACTCTGCGTTTTTAGATGCTGGGCCTTTTCTGAGCTGAAGTTGCGTTACGCTGCTTCGCTATCAGCAGCTAAAGAAGCGAGCCCAAGCCAAAGCTGCAGTCCAGGGCTGTCGAGTTTGGACACAGACAGATGCACACCTGGATGTGATGTGCAAGGCACACACACATACACACACACACAAGCAGAAAAATGGAATTAGAGCATTTTTCCCAGCTCAACATAGTGGCACAATATTGGCCCGTGGCTCGTATCTGTAAATATGAGCACATCAAAGGAGTTCATCCAACTAAACACATCGCCACAGCCACTGGCTTCCCTAGAACTCACTCACGCACACACACACACACACACACACACACACACACACACACATTTTGAGCCCCTGCAATGCATTTTTGATGTGGAGTCGCCAGCCGTGCATTTGGCTCTCGGTAATGTGTCAGTAACTTTATCTGTGCTGAAATAGCCGGGAAGAGGAAAAAAGGCTCGCTGCACTTTTTTTTCCCCAACAATTTCTGTCTGTCTCTGCGCTGCGGTGCTGATTTATGCCACTTTACTTAGCGAAAGTCAGGAGGTGGTAAGTAAATCAATCATGCAATCAGTCAGCCATTTAGAGCGTCAGTCGGTCTGTCAGTCAGTCAATCCCACCGTCATGTATTATCTCCCTCCTTCCCCCTTTTGCTCCCCATATCTCTTTCTCTGCTCGCCACACTGAAATCTCTCTCGCTCTCTCACTCTCTGTCTCTCTCTCCCTCACACACACACACACACTCCCACACACACGGGCGCGTGCGGGTGTAACAAGCAGCGGGGATTTTTGATGGCAGCTATTTTTAGCCGGATGTATCTTGTGGGTTTGGTAATTTTCTCTCCTCGGTAACAGTTACCATGCAGAGTCTGTTGTTATGAGGAGAAGTCCACAGCGGCCAATCATCTGCCTCCCCTGTGTGACTGACAGCCAGACAAGGGAGGGGAGAGGAGGATTAGCGGCCCGGAGATTGAGGCAGGGGACGAAAACGGTGACCCACCTGCGCACATCATCATCGGCGCAGGTGCGAAGGAGCCGCGTGTTGATACGTCCTCACCGGCAATTTGTGTTTCTGTTTTTGGGACTTTCAGACTGATTAGAAACCATCTCAAAGACCCTTCTGCCAGTTTTGCCCATTTTTGACCGTGCTCGGCCTCGTGGGCGTTGCATGTGAGCGCGGAACTTTTTCAACAGTGGTGCAAATATGCTTCAAAAGAACAAGAAACAAAGAAAAAAAAAAACATAACGGTCAGCGAAAGCACTGAGCAACACCTGAGCCGCTGGCTGCTTTCATGCCCGCTGCTGAGTCGGCGGGAAAGAAAAATATAGAAAAAAACTGAAGGAAAAAAAATGCAGAAACCGCATCGGACCGCCTGCAAACAAATAAAGGACTGTAATGAAAGAGCGAGAACTGAAACATTTTTAACGTCTTTCTTTTTAAAATTGATACACATAAATACATATATTGAACATGAATGCATGCAGAACATTTGCAGTTTATTTGGAGCAATGAGCTGCTCTGACTGACAATCAATGTCTTCCATTATAAAAGAAAATAACATATTACTGCTGTTCCAATGTTGGTTGGTTTAATACATTGTCTGCACTGTCTCAAAGTAACTTTGGGGCCTCACCATATTGCTACAGCAATAAGAAAGCACACAACAGTCCTGACACACTGAATGTTACATTAAAGAAAAAAAAAAACCCAGAAAAGCCTTGCTACCCCCCAACAACTATAAATCCCACATTGAGAATATTTAGCCCTCTGTTTACAGCTGTGCATAAAAACAAGCTGTGGTAAAACTGACAATTTTCTGCGTCTTTCACATCTCTGGGAGCAAAACAAGGCCCCTTTGTGACATCACGGAGTGCTGGGTTTTCCCACAAAACCTCTGAAAATTGGAGCAAACACTGAGGTACTGGATGGACTTTAGTCATCTCAGGTTGTGATTGTTGCTAAACATTGTGAAGTAAAATTTGCAAAACAGAATACTTCAGAAGTTGCGAACACAGATTTGACCTGCACAAAGATGTTTTGTGACCACGTTTCCTGCCAAATCCAATGACTCATTCAACAGCATATGTTAGAAACTGACAACAAGTTGGATGTCAGCAGTCCGGGTGTTGGGAAACAGACTGCCAACATTCTGGGCGGTAAAAGAAACACGAAAAAAAAGCAGTGAAAGAAAGCGGCACAGGTAAAGAGGCTGCTGCCAGAAGGCAGCGGAAGCTTTTCTTTTTTTTTTTTTCTTCTCATTTGTTGATAAAAAGTTACGACTTCTGAAGACCGAAATAAAAACAAATTTAAAAAATCTCCTGAAATCTCCTGTGTGCGATTTCTTTTTACTAACTGCTCAAAGCAAAAGTCCTGAAAGGAGCCTCTGCTAGTGGAAAAAATCCAACTGCAAAGTTTCCTTGATTAAAGTCATCTCACTTTAATGCATCGGGCATTTTGACTCATTTTAACGTGTCCTTGTCAACCCCTGAAATTAAACTCATAAAAAAAAAAAAAAAACAGATTCCGATAGATTTTCTACATTAAGTGGTTTTTTTTTTTTTTTTTTTTTTTTTTTTTCGCTTGTTGTCATGTTCTGGGTTTTTTTTTTTTTTTTTGACATGATAATTACATTCTGGAGACAATTTTCACTGTGAAGGCTGCTTGAGTTTAGACTTTACATAAAGCTTTACCCAACTCTCTGTTGTCACTCTGTAACTTTAACCTTTTGTTTATTTTTTTATGACAACATTTAGTTTTTTTTGCTCAGTCTTCAGTTTCATTTTACTGGCTCAACTCACAGCTTCCTTTTGCTCGGGACCTGTTTTCCCACAGCATCCTGAACAGTGGTTCCGCCAGGGTGAAATGGGCCACGTGTCCTCGCCGCGTTTTCTCTGCAGACACCCCGAATGGATTTGTAAAGTAAAGCGAGGTGAACCTTTGACAGACTCAGGTGAGGAGTGGCTGAGGCGTGAAGCCACAGGTGGAAAATAAGAGCCAGAGAGGCAAAAGAAGGAGACAGAGAGGAGTAAAAGGAGGCCAGGCGAGGCAGCAGTGATCCTCTTGCCTGGATCCTCCCAGTTTACTGCCAAACATACATCATGAGACTGAAGGTACAGACTAGTTCAGCTGACAAGGGAATCCTCACGTGTCACAGTTAGCTGTAACCTATCTAGCTGACACATCTGGGTTTCTTAAAGTGGGTGTCGCAAAAAAAAAAAACAATAGTTGGAATTTCTCTCTGTCACTTTTAGAATTATTTGATTTATCTGTATTATTGAATATAGATGTACAAAGTCATGTTAATACGTTCAATAACCAAACCAAGACGGATAACGGATATGTTTTCCTTGCTAATAAATAGACCGGGCAAATGTGCATCTCTTCTACGGGTTGAAGTTACATGGAGAGGCGCTTGTTTTTTGTCACTTCATACGACCGCTCAGTCAATGCTGTCACATAATGAAGTTAGAATAGTAAGAAGGAAGGGATGTGCAAAAAAAGCTAAGTGTAGTTCTTAAAGACGTAACTGACGAGAATGGAAGTTAACAATGTCATTTTGGGGTGCCATGTTTGAAAATAATATTGACAGGAGTGCCCAGGGCCCAAAAAGTTGGAGAATCACTGCAATAAATCATTTTTTTCATTTTTTTTTTTGCATTTTTTTTCCTCTTTTATCTTTCTTTTCATGATAACAGGAAGCTCTGCTTGTGATGTTTTGTTGGCTCCGCATGTTCCCTCCTGATTGTTGTTAGCCTCCTAATGGGCTTCTGGTGTGTTCGTCATCAGAGGGAGGTCAGAGCACCTGAGAGCAGTGATCCACAGCCGAGGGCTTCCTGGCCCCATGCTCGGTGAAACAGACCTCAGGGTGCTTTTTTCCTTTTTCCTTTGTTGTCTTCAAAAAAATATAGACCCTCCGCCCCCAACAATCGCCTGGAATCTCCCTCTGGTAGCTCCTGGTTATCTGCTGCCCAGCAAAGTTTAAGGTGTTGCATTTAAAAATAATGAGGGTATTCAGTAATGATGCACTGACAATTATTGAGTTTTCATTTATTTGAAATGCCTGGTGCATCTACTCTGCATCTAACCGCTTGGTGCACAGTGTATTGTACATGCTGCTGCATAAACAAACTTATCAAACTTAACTAATTTATGCTGCTGCGTCGCTGTTATACATTTTTCCACAGTACTTTGAAGCACAGCAGTCACTCAGCCTCAATACAGACTTGCTGCTAATACATTCACAAATCATTTCAAGAGGGTATAATGTATTGCCATTATCAGTTGACTGTATTTGCAAGCTAATGTTTGCTAATAAAAAAAAAGATAGTCGAACAGACCATTCATTTCTACAAACAACTATAGAAGATTTGACGTTAAAGGCGACTAAAAGTTTTAATTTTCCGTTTCTTTATTCTTCCACAGAGAGTAAGATGTTTTTGTTGTTGCTGTTTTTTGTGTGTGTGAGTTTAGTTTGTTTTGCCCAAATTTTGCACATGGAAAATTTTCATCTTGAATTTAGACATGAATCTGAGGCCTGAATTCCACCATGAAAAAAACTTCAGAAAAGTTTTATTATCAAGGCTTCTAGCATGGTTAAAAAAAAAAAAAAAAGTATTTATTTTCCTCCTCTTGTGCTTATTTTGCTTGGAAAATATGTTAAAATATAATGTTTTTACTCTCAGCTCTCCTAAAATAGTTGCTTTGTTTAGGTTTGTTTTGTTTGGAATATGTTAATCTCGGGTCCATTCACTAAAAGGATGGTTTAAACTGAAGAAATACACAATATATGAAATGGACAACATCTCTAAGCCTTAATAGATTGTGTGTGTGTGTGTGTGTGTGTGTGTGTGTGTGTGTGTGTGTGTGTGTGTGTGTGTGTACACACCAGTCATAGGCACTCTGTATCAAAACAATTACTGTAGCAGGAGGTTGGAGCTGCTGAGAGTGAAGCTCCGTCGAAGTAATTGCAGTAGCGAAAGTGTCATGGCCTGTTCCAGCGTTGCCTGTTGTAGTGTTCTGCTTTGAAAGTCGTGTCTGCCTTTTCATTTTTTTGCACTTTTACTTCCTGTTCCAGTTTTCCGGCCATTTTTGTTGCCTCTTAGTTTTCACCTGTGTGTTTTTGTCGGTACCCTTGATTGTTCTCAGCTGAGCTCCCCTGTCCTCTTGTATAAACAGTCCTTGTCTCTATATAACTGTGTTTGGTGACTTTGACTTATGTTTCATCATGGATGTTTTTTTTCTCAGTTGTCTGTATCTCCAGGTCCTTTATCTGTTCAGTTTCTCATTTGAGTTTTGTTTATTTACCCATGAGGACACCTTTAGTTAAGTTTTGTTAATTACTTGGAATGAAGAGCTTTCTGTTCTCCAAACCCAGAGTTGTCTGCGTTTGGGTCCTGCCCACATCCCCTGTGACAGAGAGGACATGAAAGGGATATTTTTGGTCAAATCCCAGTTGGTTTGCGGTAATATAAAGCTCATTTGCTGCTGAGATCTGAGACTGGCATTTAAAAAAAAAAAAAAAAGCTTGCAGAAACTCTCGCTTCCATTTATGGGCGTTAATGAGGTACGCCAGCTTAGTTTTGATTTCCCCAGTTTGAGATGCTGACAGGAAATTGTTGCTTCGCCAAAACAACCCTATCTGAAAATACTTATTTTTTTTATTTTATTTTAAATATGACCTTGTCATACGTCATTTATTTTTTTTTTTTTTTTTTAAATATGACCTTGTCACTAAGATCATATGCCTGGGTCATCCATAGACGGAAAAGGACACTGAGAGGGAAAACTGGCTCACACAGTTTATCATTTGGTAAACATAATAAATGGATTTTCTTCCACACAGTCTTGAGAATTTGATTTTGTGACTGAGCATGCAGTGCTAATAAGACACTTCATGCTCTCAGTGATAACTCAAGTTAGAATTATCTTTTAACGTTACATCCTCTTTTACATATGAAGCTGTGTGCTGTTGTATCCGCTAAAGAAAAAAAAAACCCTTTTGATGTGAGAATATCAAAAAAAGTAATAAAGCTTTTAGAAGCCGGTTGCCAGCAAACAGTGGCGGGTTCTTTGATAAGTCTCGCTCACGTCAACCTCTTGGTGAGTTAAAACCTTGAAGTTATTTATTTATTTTTAGACTTCAAGTGAAGTGCACCACCACTACCTGAGATTATGTTTAGCACACACAAAAAAGTTTTCAATGTGTGTCGACACAGTTCAGCTCAAGCATATATTCACAGTCTGTTGACACAAACCTCTTGGCAGCGAGTGCAAAACGAGTCCTCCCTCCAAGTGAAATTTGACTGTATGTGTCTGGAAACAAAGGTTTGAGGGCCTGCCTTCACCACCTCATGGGCGCAACTTGGTGGAAGTCTTCGCCTCAACTCCGTGTCAGCAGGGCATGGTCCGTCTTCTTTTCTCGTTGAACTTGCGGCAGTTCAGGGGACTTCGCATCTCTTTGAAATTCAACTGGGCAACCCCACCAAGGTTGGTGAGTGGCAGTACCTCAGTATATCGGACGAGAAATGTCAGATCCTTATTTTTATCTGGGTTTCAAGCAGAGAGAGAAAAAAAAAACATCCAAAAGGACAACTCCTTCATCTGACCAAGTACCCTTTGAAGCACTGATGTATTAAGTAAAAGATCATCTGATAAAGGCAATTCGAAGCCCTGTAGGTAGGATTCAGCAACAGTGTTAAGAATACATCCTCCTGGGAATTAAGCAGCAATGCATCAAGCCTTCCACCAAGCATGGTAGATCATCACCATAGATACCAAACAACAAATTGCTTTTGAACTCTGACAATAATGAAAAAGTCAAACTGGAATGATCAATCAATTAATCTCTCAATATTTATTTATAAGATGCTTGAGAGGAGCCAAAGGTGCCAAAGTGCTTTGGAACAAAATGGAGAACATAAGAACCAATTTCAGAATAAAGCTTCTTCCAATACCTGGTCACTCAATATTTATACATAAACTGGAAGACATTTGTATGATTACAGCTGAGAAACATCCAAATAAAGTGCATTACAGTAATCGGGTCTTGAGCCATGGGGATTTCTCAAGATTGGTATGGCTTAAGGCTGATTTACACTTTCTGCAGAATATACAGTGGGTTCAGAAAGTATTCAGACCCCCTTAAATTGTTCAAATTTCTCAGAGTGCAGCCATTTGCAAAAAGCAATTAATTTCATTTTCCTCGTTCATGCACACAAAGCACCCAATAATGAAAAACACAGACTTACATGTTGTTGTTTTTTTGCAGATTTATTAGAAAATAAACACTGAGATATCACAAGGCCATAAATATTCAGACCCTTCGCTGTGACACCTGTACGTTTAACTCAGGTGCTGTCCAATTCTTCCGATCATCTTTGAGATGGGCTTATATTGATTGGACTTGATTGGGGAAAGCACACACCTGTCAATATAAGACCTTCCAGCTCACAGTATAAAGTCAGAGCAAAGGATAATCATGAGGTCGAAGGAACTGACTGAAGAGCTGAGAGACTGAATTGTGGCAAGGCACAGATGTGGCCAAGGTTTGGCACGACCAGGACTCTTCCTTGAACTGGCCGTCCTGTCAAACTGAGCATCCAGGGGAGAAGAGCCTTGGTGAGAGAGGTAAAGAAGAACCAAAAGATCACTCTGGCTGCGCTCCAGAGATGCAGCAGGGAGATGGGACAAAGTTCTAGAGAGACAACCATCACTGCAGCCCTCCACTGGTCGGGGCTGCAGACTGGTGGAGGGCTGCAGCCCCGACTGGGTGGAGCATCTCTGGACAGACCTGAAGATGGCTGTCCACCAACATTCACCATCCAACCTGACAGAACTGTAGAGGATTTGCAAGGAGGAATGGCAAAAGATCCCCAAATACAGGTGTGAAAAACTTGCTAGATCATTCCCAAGAAGACTCATGGCTTTGTTGGCTCAAAAAGGTGCTTCTACTCAAGACTGAGCAAAGGGTCTGAATAATTATTGCCATGTGATATTTCAGTGTTTCTTTTGTAATACTAAAAGTATATACTAATAATAAAAGTATATGTTTTTCTGACTATTGGGTGCTGTGTGTGCTTGAACGAGGAAAAAAAAATGAATTTAGCAAAGGGCTGCACTATGACAAAGTGTGAAAAATATAAGGGATTATAGGGACTATAGAGCCTTTTGTCCAATCACAAGGAGAAAGAAGCATGCCTCTGTCTGTCTTGTCATTAAATGTGCCACATTCAGAGATGAAAAATATTTTGTGGCAAAACACCAGCAGAGACATGACAACACAGATTAATTAATGGAGTTTCTGTAAAGTTTTTAACTGTCCACATCTATCACCAGGCTGTGCACCCGTTCAGTTTATAAGAGCTCTAAATGCATCTCGGTAAAGCAGTGCAACTTTCCAACAATGCACTTAGCAATTAGCAACATAAAAGGTCAGTGATTGCAAAACAGCTTATTTCCGCCGTGTAACATTTACAGCTGCTGAGATTTTAAGCAGCATTTGAGTTTGGCCGTTTGCAATATCTATCAAAGGTCCATGTTTGCCAAACCATTGCAGGCTTGTTCGCCTGATGAAACATTTTTGTGAAGAAAACACTTTCCCAATGCCCCCATTAGTCTCCTGCCTTCATAAATCATTCCTGAGGAAATGTTACATTATCAGTTGACAGAAAAAAACAAAAACAGGTTGTTGAGTTTCGGAAGAGTTGCGGTTTCCTTTCCGCTGATCTCTGACAATGGCCCTGCTGGCGACAAACATGCTATTTGCGTCCAGGATCAACCTGTTTATTTATTTCTTTATTCCTTGTCCTGAGAATAGACACATTTTTTGAGCAGGTGTTGCCTCGAGGCACGCTGTACGCGTCTCCATCAAAGGGACGGGATGAGGCAACCACATCACAGGAATCGGTTCGAGGTCTTTCTGGGTCTCTTGGATCTTTGCGCTGCTGTTGCTGCTGGTGCTGCTGCTGCTGTAGTGGTTGTTGTTGTTGTTGTTGTTTGTATGGACGTCAATGAGATGTAGTTTTGACGCCTCTCGGCCAACCTCCTTCAGTCGTTTTGGATCCCCGTGTGAGGCGGTCATATTTTGCCACCGTCCCCGCGAGCCAATCAGTCAAAACGCTGCTGTTTAATTTGAAAGCTGTTGCTGTCAGCCGTCGTTTCGATGGAATCGATGAGACCCTGGACGACCCCAGTCAGTAGCCCGGGGGCCATCCTGCATGCCGCTTCATTGGCAGCCCTGTCAGACATCACATACGTCTTTGCTGTCTGTCTTCGCCTTCGCCACTCTTTTGATACCAAAACTGTCCAGGCTAAACGGTTTCCAGTATCACCCCCGGGCACGATCACAATCAGTCGCTGATCTTTCACATTTCACATTTTCACAGAAAAAATGTCATGTGCTGGAGGGCGTTGCATGAGAGTCTTGTGCAATGCGAACATACATCATCGCCTTCTCGCGCATGCATGTTTGCGAAACTTCAGGTGCTTTTGTGTCATCTGCTCTCAGGTGTTGTTTTTTTTCTCTCTTTTTTTGCCATCTCAGGAGCTCACATATCCTGCCACATTTCCAAAACTGGCATTTAATCCAAGCAAACAAATCACCATGGAGATTCCTTATCCATCCCTGAGCAGCAAGTATTAATGGTCTCTCACTCTCTGCCTCACACTGTCTCTCTGACACACACACACACACACACAGAGTCATGGCACGTTACAAAACCTCTCTCAGCGTCCATCCAGACTGTCGGGGGAATATGCTTATTTGTGATTTTATTGGAGAAAGCGCCTTCTTCCACTTCCATTATGGGCACCATCTCCCCGGCCTGTCGGCTTGCACAGATATGGGCTACCTGACTGTGCACGTACGCACGCACCCACGCACGCACCCACGCACGCACACGCATACCTGTCAGTGCGGTGTGCTTAAGCAAGATATAGACATTTCCCGTTTGCCCGCTCAGCACGGGCAGATTTATTTGCCCGACAAATAGACCAAAGATTTCCCCATGAAAACTCTCCCTGTAGCAGCTGGCGAGCAGATCTCTCTTTGTTCGGGTATCTGCTGGGTTCTGGTTAATATCGGGCCGTGGGGAGGGGACGGAGACTGATGGTCAGGGGGTGGATAAAAAGGCAGAGAGTTAGAGCCAGATCATGCAAGAGAGTCTACGTTGTTACAGGGGGGAAAAAAAAGAAAAAAAAGAGGAAGTTTTCTGACAAACTAAGCCGACTTGAAATGCTTACCAGGGGCCATATTGAATAAAGATGATGGGTTTAGCTGGGCGAGGCGGTGTGAACTGGAGGCTGTGTGTGTGTGTGTGTGGAGGGGGTGGAGAAAAGAAAGGGTTACACCAGGGACACACAGGGGAAAGTGGGGTGCGCGCAAGCGGCTGCTGGAGGCTGCTCTTTCAAGGCAGTTAAGAGACGTAAGAGAATTGGTTAACGCAGCTGTTAGAGACGCATGAGACCTCGGCAAGGAGACGCTCGGCAGCTCCGTAAGCCGATCATCTCAGGTGTCTGATTAAATTCCGCTGGTGACAATTCATTCAAGTCGTTTTTTTAATTCCATTAGCAATCGGCTCGTCTGATGCCGTCGTTATCAGGCGGAGGAGAGCGGTGGGGGGAGGATGAGAGGGGAGGGGAGGGGAGGCAATGGATTTCTGACCTCTGCTGGACAAACAGCAGGATGTCCCAGGTGCCGCCTCCCTCCCTACCGTCTCCTCCTCTTATGGATGGTGTTGCTGCGGTTATTTTTTTATTATTATTATTTTTTGTTTACAGCTGTCTTTCCTCCTTTCACCTCTCTGTATTCTGTCTTCCGTCCGCCTTGTTTCTCCCCCTCCACTGGTTTTCCAGAACTCTCCTCTCTTTCTCACCCTCCTAAATCATGTTTTCGGCTTTAATTGCCTCATTTTTGCACATTTTCCCCACTACCTGCTGTTATCTCTCTCTCTCCTTTAATTTCCTCCTCAGTCTCTCTGTTATTTTTCTTGTTTTCCTTTTACTCGCCCTCTTCTCTTCTTCTCCACTTCTCTCTGCTACAGCCACTCCTCTCTCTCTTTCTCTCTCTCTCTCTCTCTCTCCCTCCCTCTCTCTCTCTCTCTCTCTCTCCCCCTCCCCATCACATCCTGGCCCTCCACGTTTGAGGCAAACAGCAGACTGCAGCTTTGTCTGTCTTCTCCTATTTCTCTCTGCCCAGAATCTTACATTACAACCCCGCCTACACACACACACACACACACACACACCCCACATCCCCGACCCCCCTCTCTTCTGTCTCACCCATGTGTCCAGAGGATGTCACCCGCCAGCGGTTGCTCCCATCCGTCCCCCTGCTGACCACCAGGCCGTGCAGCAGTACAGACGCTGATCGGATGTGACAGGTCTCTCATTATTTAAAGTCAGAACTGTGTGTGTGTGCGTGCGTGTGTATGTGTGGAAGCATTTGCAAGTCTGACTTCCTCCGTTTCGAGCCAATGAGAGGAGAGAAGCGAGTTAATGAAGTGAGCATTTGATTGGGAGACGGGGAAGCGCCCAGTGACTGGCGAGAGAGTGAGAGAGTGAGACATCCACTCTGTTTGTCCCGGGAGGCCGGAGGGGGTCCTCTTTCTTCAATGGCTGCAAATTGGCAGTGGAGAAAAAGGGGGAAGCAGGTGAGAAAGACCTCAAATGACTTGCAGCATGCCTTGTTCCGTCGTCGCTCTCTCCCTCTGGTTAGCTCTCAAACCAAGCGCTCTGCTTGTCTCACGAGCTCTTTCCCGGGCCAAAGGCGGGAACGTTGTCTCAAAGTGGCTAAATGGTGCGTGTGAGGCTTCCGCCCCGCCCGCCTGCCCGCGCCCAGTCGGTTTCGGTGCGCTAAACAGTTCATACATCATCTCGTTTCGCGACTGTTGCCGATTTGAAAGGTCGGCGAGATAAAGATTTATACCGGCCTCGTCTCGATTCTCACAGACGGCCGACCGTGACGGCGACGCAAGTGACCACTAAGTGGGCAGTAAACAAGGCCAAGTGCAGAAATTCTTTCTCTTACTCACACACACACGCACACACCTCTGTCCATCCCCTTCACTCACTTGACTCACCGCCGACTGCCAACCTGCGCACATCCTAATAAACACCACACAGAGGGAAGCTGGAAGCACTGACTCCATTTACCTCGACGGTGGTATTGTGCTCAGAGGCCCAGGGGCTAAAAAAAGTTAAATTGAAGGGACCTGGGGTCGGCCTGAGCAAACGGGGGAGAAGTGGGGAAGAGACGGAGCAGGGAGGTAGAAATGAAAAGGTTGAATCCAATAGTTGAGGCTCACCTGCACCTGCGGGAGGTGCGGATGGCAGCAGGGGACGGAGAAGATGGATCAGCCGCTAGATGGCCTTCTCATTTTGACCTCCCCCCCTCAAGTTGAAGACCTCTCCACAGTTGTGGGTCGGCGTGTGAGGGACAAGCCCTGTGCTGATGCAGCTGCCACCTCACACACTGGCTGGTATTGTTTGCGAGAAAATGCCAGACAAAAGAAAGTCTCTGGATTTCCAACGGGCTGCCGTGTCAGATCTGCATGGCGCAGACTAGCTCCGCCGGGTGATGAAATGGCTTCCCATCCCTCCCACCCCACCCCCTGCCGACACAAATGCACATTCTTTCACTCGTCCGTCCCCGGAGGCTGTGAGAAATGCTATATCCACCTGTGGCCTGTGGATGTAATGAGGTTGGGAAGAGCAAGAGCTTCTCCGAGGGCTGCAATACCGCTGCCCATCTCCCTGTGTATCTTGTGTTCCTTTGTGTACAGCTGTGTGTTTGTATGTGCGGGGATGCCTAACCCCTCTCCGGGCGGTAATACACCGCGGACTATTTCAGACCATGCCCCTGTATCGGTCACCATTCATATTGGCAGCTGGCCGCTCGAGGGCTGCCGGGCTTCTTTGACAGATATTAAAGGAAGGGAGGAAGCCGGCCCGCAGCGCCGCTGTATGAGGAAACACAATTGGGGCCACGACTTTATTGTCTTAAAGGTGCAGGTTTCGAGCAAGAGTGAAGTTGGGGAGGCAGGAAAACGTGATTAAAATAATAATAATAGAAGGCAGGGCAGCAGTGCAGCCTTATTGCAGATTCATTGTCCGCTTGTTCCAGATCGAGTCAAAGAAAGTAAATCAGTGGGTGTGGGGAGTCAGAATAAGAAAGAATGAAAGAACGGCGTTTCCTATTCTTATATAGAGTCAAGGAAAGCAATAACGGCACATAAGGAGTCACAGGTTTCAAGGTGGACCGAGACAAGGCTGCAAAGGCAAAAAAAGAAGAAAAAAAAATTGACAGGAAATGGTTTGGTGGACAAAATTCTTTTACAATGGGTGGTTAATTTCTTCAAAAATCAATAAAAGGAAGGTGATTTCTCTACAGGGAAGGAGAAGGACTGAAAAGAAATAAATAACTGCAATTTTTGACTGTATAAAGAACAATAACAGAAAAAAAAAAAAAACTGCTCAATCAAGAGAGTCAGCGAGAAATAAGATGAAGAGCCATTGAGAAAAAATGAAATGAAATGGTGAAATACTGAGAACAGTCATGAAAAAAATGAAAAGGTTGAATCCAATAGTTGAGGCTCACCTGCACCTGCGGGAGGTGCGGATGGCAGCAGGGGACAGAGAAGATGGATCAGCCGCTAGTTGGCCTTCTCATTTTGATCTTCCCCCCCTCAAGTTGAAGACCTCTCCACAGGTGTGGGTCGGCGTGTGAGGGACAAGCCCTGTGCTGATGCAGCTGCCACCTCACACACTGGCTGGTATTGTACTGAAAAGGACTGAAAATAAATAAATAACTGCAATTTTTGACTGTATAAAGAACAACAACGAAAAAAAAACCCACAACTGCTCAATCAAGAGAGTCAGCGAGAAATAAGATTAAGAGCCATTGAGAAAAAATGAAATGAAATGGTGAAATACTGAGAACAGTCCTGAAAAAAATAGGGGACGAGGAAAAATATTGCTCAAAGCTACACTTTCACAAAAATCCTTTTTACCCCATGGAGTCAGGTTAATGCTGCTCCTCTTGAGAAATTTCCAGCCAGTTTTGGTGCCATAAAATCGTAATAATCACCATGCGCAGACTCACTTTTACTGAGTTTGATGAATCATTTCCACGCCAAGCGGTCAAACTCATCATGTCAGTCGGGGGAAGGGAACCTCAGGCTGCCCACTTGATTGTCAGGTGCCTCACAAAAAAACAAAAAAAACAAACACTTATTTTCTTTCCACCATGCCTGCCTCTGGCCACTTATAAGTTTATTATATATTTCTGCCCATTCATTGTGTTTTCGGCCTAACAGCAGCGGTGCACAGTTAGTATTTAAGCGATACAGCACAATAGGAAGTGCCGCTGTCCCAAATATCACCATGGGTGTGATGCCGCCGCAGACACACAGCTAAGAGCCATGCAGCAAGGACCATTACGGTGCGATAGCACTCACCATAACGGCACCATCTCAAGTGTGATATTGCTTTCGCAAAACAGTTCCGCAAATCTCGTTTCGAAAACAACGCTGACAGTAAAACAAAGGACACCGTAATTTATCCGCTCTCCGCCGACAAAAAAAAAATGTTGTGTAGCGGCGATCGACTGGGGGAAAAAGAAACAGCCATTAAATCGGATGCCGCGGTGCAAACGCGGTGGAGATTCCCATTTCTATTTTCAGCGGAGCCACCATGTGGCCTTGTCGCGGCGGTCGTGTCGCAGTCAGAAACAATTTTCTTTCTATTTGCGGTGCACATTAGAGGCTTCTGTTCAAGACGCCTCAAGGGTCACAGCCGCAGCCGCCAGTCACGTTTCCCGGGGTGTTAATTACAGCAGGAGCCTCTGCCACCCGAACCCTGTTGGGTTTCTGTGTAACGCCAGTGCCGTTAGGTGTGAAAATGTGATTAGTTCAGTGAAACGTCCCAGCGCTGCTATATAGTAAATCAGTCTTCATTGGTAAATAGAAAATCTGGGCCCTGCTTTGATGGGAAAAAAACAAAAAACTCTTGTACAATGTCTTTAGCCATTGGTTATGTAACAAATTCCTAGCAAATGCGTTTTCTGTACCCACCATCAGTTGCAACTGTTTTTGAAAAAAACAATATCATCTGTGGATGTTCAGCCAGAAGAGAAAAAGCAACGTCGACCTTGTCAAAAACCAGGAGACGGTTCGACGTGCACCACTCAGACAGGGCCACGACAAAGTCTCGCAGAGCCAGTATTATGTTTTCTGCTGGTAAATTATGCAGGAATGTTTGACTGTGTTGTACCTGACAAGTGCTCCTTATAGGCAAAACACAAAGGCAGTGAAAGTCTCGGGAAGGGCCGCAGAAAATCCTCTAAACACATTGAATTCCTTTCCAATATGCTGCAAATCCCCCTGCAAAGGAAGCTCGAGCATTCAAATAGAAAATTGTCGGCGGTGGCAACTTGACATATTACAAAAGAGAAAAAAATCACCATGTTTTTTCTACCAGGATTCACAAATTAATAATTAACACAAAGCGTTGTTCGCTTTCATAGTGAGAATATTGCTTTGTGTTCACTCTCATGGCTTTTCTCCCTGTTTTAAATGAACAAATCCTTCACAATTTGGACATTTTCTCAAAGTTATTAGTCACATTCATTTTTTTAAGTAACTAATCCCTTCTCTTTGGTGTCGATCGGGGAACATTTTGCCAGATATATACGCTGCTGACAACAAACACGTGTAACAACGATTTCCTCTCACTCATTAGGACTGATTGCTGACGCCATGGAACTCGTCCCGCCGCCTCCTCCTGCCAACCCTCAATCAGCGGAAGAGCGATATTTTCAGACGTTCTGTGCTCTCCTCTTGCCGACTCGTGATGCTTGTGTAGCATAGGAGAAAAAAATTCTCAAACCTGTCAGTCAAAAGACAGCAGCCTGGGTATCACCTGGTATATGCCCCCCACCCTTCCTCTCGTGGTTGGGAATCCTTCACAAACGACCTTACAGATGTGGCACCATCATCTATTGCACCGCCGTCCCAAAACACCCAGAGGTGGCAGAGGTCCAGTTTTCACCTTTCCTTCACCGTCTCCACCTTCTCGATAGGGGTGCAACCCGAACTGGGAGAACATTTCATCAAAATTTTGAATTTTCATGTCATTCATTCAGGACACCTCCTTTGTAAAAGCGTCAAAAGTGCAATAAGAGTAACTCATTTGGTACAGAGAGCCAGTATGAGAAATTCCCGCACATATTTGTACTGTATACACACACACACACACACACACACACACACAAACACACACAAACACACACTGGGTGATAAACGGCGGCACAGTGAAAATTACTCGTGAGATCCATTCCGCGTCCAGCAGCCAACCCTGCAGATCAATAATAATTTATTGGTTACTTTCTTTTTTTTCCTTCTCCTTCTCCTTCTTCTTCTTCTTTAATCCTGTGCGTTCCAGTCTGCCGAGGGGGAAACTGAAGGAGGGAGAGAAGACGGGGTGACGAAAGTCCACGTGTGTGTGTGTGTGTGCGCGCGCGCGTGCACGTGCGTGTGTGTGTGTGGCCTTGGAAAGTTGATTAAAACCAGGTGCAGTGACAATCGCATCAAAGTGATGGAAGCCTGCGTGCGCACGTGTGGCCGATTCTTTGTGTGTGTGCACGTGCGCGCGCCCGAGTCTCTGTGCCTATTGATTGTTGATCATAATTCTCCCCGGCAGAAAGCCCGAGCCCCTCCCACTGCAGCCATTCACTGGAGTCGCCATCGACTTGTGGGTTGCAAACTTCTGTCAGCGCTAACATGCTCTAAATACCAGCGCTGATGGATGGGTATTGGGAGAGACGGAGGAAGGGGACAAAGGTGGCGAGGAGAAAAAAGAAAGACAGGACGAAAGGAAGAAAGCCGTCGCCCAGAAGTTCATTTTCAATCGGCGGCAGATTCAGTCAGCGGCGCCGCTCAGTCCTCCAAAGGCCCCAGGTTTGTTTTCCCGCTGTCACTCCTCGCGTGCCCCTCAGCCCCCTCTGCCTTTCCCTTGCATTCCAGCGCCCTCCAATGACACTTTCGGGTACTGCAGGGATGAAACAGCAGAATCCAGAGCCGCCTCATTGACAACGATTATTATTTTTTTCCGCCCGCCCCAAACCCACCCCACTTCTTTGCAGCAAGCAAACCACAAACGCAGGGGAGGGGTCTCCATGGTGTTGCTAAGGAAACATAAAGGCATTATTTCACACAGTGGAGCAGGGACCCTGGGGGGGGGGGGTTCACAGGCGTTACGGCGGTTTGGCGCCGGGGTTTGCCTGGAACCAGAGGAGAGGGAGAGGAGATCCAGGAGCGGCGGGGAGACGGAGGTGCATGTCAGAGAGCGTGACTGACTGACTGACTGACTGACTGACTGACTGACTGACTGACTGCAGCAGGTGAAGAAGACAGACAAGCGGAGGCGCGCGGCTAACGGAGACTGACAACTGAGCGGCTCTTTGGCAGGCGGACCAGGAGCGGCCAGATATTAAGATGGAAAAGATGAAAATGAGACAGATATGGGAGATAAGACAAGAGGCGGAGGAGAGGGGACGGAGGGGAGGGGGAGGAGGGGGATGGCGGGGGCGGGGGGGGTATAAAGGGCTGAGGCTGCCAGATGGGAAGGAGATAGACACGTCCAGCGGGCAGCAGAACAAACGGCGGGAGGATGGACAGATGAACGGACAGGCTGACAAACAGAGAGACGGGCTGACAAATAGACGGACAAAATGGACGCGCGGCGCATTCCTCCACTGTCAACACTCAGCCAATCCTCCAGCCACCTGCTGGGATCAGGCAGCGGCCTCACACACACACACACACACAAACATACACACACATGTTCTGGTTCCTGTCCATAATCACAACTGTTGGTTGAAATCATCACCGACTGGAACCCACCTGCACACGCTGCTCTCTCCCCCCACACACACACACACACACACACACACACACACTACACACTGGACTGTGAAGTGTTCCATTCAGTCTCCGCACAGACCAAACTCCACACATTTTGTGTGTGTGTGTGTGTGTGTGTGTGTGTGTAGAATCCCGGTTCGTGCAGGCCGTGTGTCTTTGTGTGCGACTGGCGCCGTCTTTTGGCCGCCGTGATTGGAGGAATACGCAACAAAAGGTCAAGCTGTCAGAAAAGCATCAAAGTTGGCCGGGCCGACGGCTCGGTGGAATACCAAAGATCCCCGGCTAGCCGCCGCGGCGCTGCCGTGCGCGCCTGCTGCCGTGCGCGCCTGCTGCCGTGCCTTGTGTGTGCGTGTGAATGCCTGTTCACACACCGACGGCTGAAGTGTGTCCACTTTAAGGTGTGTACGTTGCGCGCAAAAAAAAGGGCAACGCACACGGTCTCTCTTTTCTTCGGCAAAACAACACACACGCACGCACTCAGGTTCAGACAGACGCGCTGGGCCTCGCTGCGTGCGTGATTCATTCGCCGTCCGCTCCTCCGCCGCGTGTTTACCCCGACTGTGAGCAAATCGATTAACATGCCCCGCATGCGAAGGGACGGCTGGTGCGAGATGAAAGCGGAGAGGCGCTGTTAACACAGCAACTCCTGATAAATGCATAGACCCCTCATTATTCTCTGAGTGAGAACGGATGATTCCTTGAGATCCCCCTCCCCCGCCCCGACCCCCCCTCGGCTCCCCCCTCCCCCTCCCGCCGCCTCCTCCACCCGATGAAAATTTCAACTTCTTTCCCTCCCTCCGCACTGCTTTTTTTTTTTTTTCTGTCATCCACCCCCTTTTATTCTTCCGCGGTGGTTGTGGTCGCCCCCCCTTTTTTTCCTGCTGCAATCTGCATCCAGCCCTCTCCTCCTATACCCCCCCCTCCCCCCTCCCCTCCTCCCACTCAGCTTCCCCTCCCCCTGTGTCACAGGGTATCATGGTTAATTAGCCAGTAGTGGATTTGGACCCTCATTAGCGTTTCAGCAGGAAGGAGGGATGCCTTCGTTCTTATTCTGCCAGTGTGCTCCTATTCAGCCCCTCCTCCAACCCCCACCCCGCACCCCTCCTCTCCCCCCAGCCGCCTCTCTGAGGACAGGATAAGCCGGCCCTCGATTGCTTGTCCTGAACTTTAACTTGAACACCCCCCCTACGCCCCCCCCTTTTTTTTCGGTTTTGTTTTTTTGCTTTGATGAAAAGTTGGGCCTGTTTTTTTTTGCTTTTTTGTTTTTTCCTCCTGTTCCTTTCGGAAGAAACCGGGGTGCATGCCACTTTTTTTTTTGCGCCCGCGCTTGATGAATTGCCAGGAATCATGACAGTGTCACTTGAAGTGGGACCCCCATTGTCGTCCTCCGGCGGTGATTTTGCGTTTAAACAGGCGGCGTCATAAATAACTTCTCGCTCGTTTGCCATTCTTGGCATATGTGAGCTCGATTTCTTTCTTGCTTTTTTTTTTTTGCGACAAAGGAAAAATTCTCGGCGGCAAGTCACACTTTGGAAGGAGGTCGATCTGTGGCGGCTCGCTATTTGTGGCAGGAGACGGGAGTGAATATCCAAGGCGGCAGGTGAGCCGCCGTCTAAAGCTTCCCACCATTTTGTCACTTTGGTTGTGGCTTTTTTTTTTTTTTTTTTTTTTTTTTTTCGTGCTGCCGAGCTTGTAAATGGCCTCTCCCAGCGAGGCTGCACCTGCATTAGTCAAGCTGATAATTGTGATTAATTATAGCGGCACTCTTGAGAGGGCGCGTGTGTGCGGCACACGTGCGAACATGCATGTAGGTGCGCGCGCACACACACCGAGGCAGGCAGGGCAGAGCAGCGGGCGGGAGGCAACTTTGTCGAGTAGCGCCCCCCGCCCCTCGCAAATGGAACAGCGTGAACGCGCACGTGCACGGCGGGGAAGAAAACCACAATATTCGCAGAGGCCCATTAGGAAGTAGATTTATTTGGTCAAATGCAGCCAGTTCCATTGTGTCGCAGCGTTGAGGGGGAACGGGATTGCTTCTTCCAGGAGCCATCAACTAATTTCATTCCAAAAAAAAAAAAAAAAAATACAAACCCACACACATTACGCATTAGCCTTCACTCTGCCAGGACTTTCACTGTGGCGCCGCCGCACTGTTTAACTTTTCGGCACGGCGTCGCGGTACACACATAACACAACGTTATAAATGGCTGCATTCTTGGCCATTACGCTTTTATGTGACCAGCGGGCCTGAATTATGAAATTACCGGTGAAATACACGCACACAAGCACGCTCAGTGACCAGCTTATTATCGCCCAAATGTGAGGAAACAAATAGAAAACGTCTCACTCCGCGCTGGTGTGTGATGATGAATCGCGCGTCAAACTGCACATTGAGGGATTTTATGGCAGAAGCGGCGACACTCTGTCTTCGAAATACTCTGAGCCGCATTTCTGTGTCGGAAGCCGTTACGGCCGCAATGTTCACTTACGAGCTCGGGGACAAAGGTAACATGGCTTTATGATCTTTTTCTTCCTTGAACACACTGGTAACTTTGGCTAAAGGTCGTGAATCTCATTACAGTTGTGTGCCTGGCTTGTTCTTCGCCACTATTCTCACATAGTTTAGCAAAATGAAAAAAGAAAAAACTAACACACTGGCAACCAAAGTGTTTGTTCAGAGTTTAGTTCTGACTGTGTTGAGCATGACTTACTGTTGTCAGACATCTTTCGTGGCCATTTCAGCCAACGTGGTCTGTTTCCTTTTTTTCTTCTTTTTTTGGCTTCTTCCTGGTTCCAGTAATAAGACATTCAGATTAACTGAATACAAGAACTCCAACAGCAAAATAAATCAAACTACATCAAAGCACCGGCTAGACATCATTGGAAATGCTCCATTTGGATTTGGAGTTAGATGGAGGGGTGGATGCCGCTCTCATAACTGCAGGGTTATTTTTTTCTTTATTTAAAACTAAAAAAAATCCTTCCAATTGGGTTTTAAAAGACAGATTGCTTTTAAAGCACACAGATATGCAATTTCATTTGGGTACAGTGATGAGAATGATATCAGACCCTTTTCCTGTTGGCAGGTGCACATCACACATCTCCCTCCCTCCCTCCCTCTCTCTCTCTCTCTCTCTCTCTCTCTCTCTCACTCACACACACACACACATGCACGTCGAAGTTTTCATTAAAAGATATGGTCAGGTAATTAAGTCTTTCCTAGGGTTTTAACTTATGACTCTGAGCACCAAATTATTCCCAATGTAAATCCAGATACACATCAAACCCAATGAACACCGTGCAGGTAAATTATTGTTGTTTTTTTTTTATTATTGCATTTCTACCTCTAATTTTAATGAGTCCTACCTGCCAATGCACATACGTCGCAGACGTACCACCGCTGCTCATCTGCTGCGTAATGTGCACAGTGCCGTGCTAATCGCTTACATCAGTAGAGTCTCTATGTTTAAGGTCAATCAGTACAGTTACTGCAGTGTCGTCAGTCATGTTGAGTGCATCTTATTCAGCAGTTGAAATTAATCTAAGTTCACCGGTTGGCCAAAGGTTAGCAAGGCAGCTAGCTAACAAGCTACCTTGCTAATTGCGGTCTCATACAATTTCCCTGCCTTATTAACTTCTTCTTTTGGTTTGGTTCATGATTAAGAATTCTTAAAACAAACAAACAAACAAACATTGATTTGTTTGGGTGACGAGATGAGACTTGTTTTTTGGTCGAGCTTTGATTCCATGAATCTTCTTTCAATCGTGCATCTCAATCGGGTCTTTATTCTCTCTCCATTGAGGTCTGGCCCCTTTGTTTGAAGCAGCGCAATACGTTACACATAATATGATTAGTGTGATTGCCACCGCACGCACGCACACACACATACTGGAGGCAGGTGAGTCAACGAGATGAGGCACATAAAATGCCGCTAACGGCGGGAGCTAACTGTCGGAGTTGGTGCCTGTCCAAAAGAGGAAGAGGAACGGCGGCGGTGGCGCCACTGCAGTGTGTCAGATCTGGGCCGGACGCCAGGTGAGCTCTCTCACATGTGACTCTGCGGTGTTAACTTCAGCTGCACAGCAGGACCTTGGCGACACCCTGTGAAAAGGAGCGACGATGTGTGTGTGTTCATCAGCACTTTGCAGGTACTACACCTCTTTTTTTTGCCCTTGTGTGTGTGTGTGTGTGTGTGTGGGTGTGTGTGTGTGTGTGTGTGTGTGTGGTGAGTGAGTGCGGTTACAGTGGCTGCAGGCTTGTGGCAGACAGAATTTCACTGCTGCTGCAGTTGCGACTGCACTGCAGGCAGAAGCTTGCTCTCTCCTCCTTTGTACCTTTTGGTGAACTTTTATGAAAAACCCTCATATTTTTTCAACCGCAGGCTTTACTCTTCTTATTCAACTTACCAGTGCTGCATTCCACATTTGCAAAGATGCAAATATATATTGTGGCACATAGTTCTGAGCTACTTCACCATTTTAGTTACTCTGGATGAGACACCCACATGTCTTCATCAGTGGAGGATCCACTGCTCAAGTAAACTAAACTTTTTTTTTCTACTTTTTCTTGAACAACTTTGACTTGTTGTGATTATTTGTTTGTGTTTCTCATCTTCACTGGCTTTTTGCAGGATGCATAAAATGATGGGTTTGATTTTGACATGTACGCCAACCCAGTGAATGATTTAATCTAATTTAAAGATTATCTTGTCTGTAAAAGGGAGGAATTGTTTAACAAAGATAGTTTTGATTTTGATTAATCTGCATCTGCTCTAATCTCCTTTTCCCATTTTTTTCCTCTGTCCATTTTCCTACACCCTTTTTTTCAGTTCATTTCCTTTTCAATATACACGATTATCCTCTCATTTTCCGTGAATCCCATCTTTTTTTCTTCCTATATTATTGCTTCCCTCTTACATCTTGTCTCCCGGGGCCTCAGCATCATTACAGACCTTACACACATCCTGCTCTCTGCCTCCTAAATCCACTGCTCGCGTCCTAAGCTGTTGGTATTACCCAAAACTTCTTTGCCAGCCTTATCCGACAGCTTGCGTGTGTGCGCGCACGTGTGTGCGCATGTGTGTGCGTGTGACAGTGTGTGAATGAGAGAGATTGTGTGTTTGGTCAAGAAAGGTGGCTCATAATTCCCCTCATGTCAGGTGATTTCTGTTGGCAGTCCAGGGTCACACCGGCAATGAACCTAATAATAAAAAAAAAACATATCACAGCAGCCACTGGCAATAAGCACACCATCAAACTGGAGAGCGACCTCAGCTCCCCTCCTCTTCCAACTCGTTTCTCAGTTTTATGCACGCTCAATTGATGGACATAAATCTTTAAGCACGCCAGCACACGTGTGAAGACTTCGTGCTGAGTGAAAAAAGCTTCCGGCGCGTGTGCGAAACGAAGGGCTAAATTAATTTGTGCATCAGCAGAAAATATTTATAACCGAAGACACGCCTGGGTTTTTTGTGGCGAGCTATAGGAATGTTCAGCCGGCGCAGCCGTCGCAACTCATGAACTCAAGGCAGGTGCTTAATATACCTTGTTTTTAACGACCAGGAGTGCGTTCACACTTTGAGGGATATGCCAACATCAAGTGCACTCTTTGTAAAATGGTCTTAAAAACGTGAGAGTGTAGCGATGCATGAAAGAAAAACACATGCGTGTCGCAGGAGAAGCTGCATGGTGGCATTAGCGCGCTGGCTAAAGTTGGTTAGGCTTTCTTGCTAATGTGCTCCAGGCTAGCACGGCACATTTTACACATCTAGTGTTAACTTTGGTTGGGTTGTGAGTTTGGTTTAAGTATCATAAAAAGTTGTCTGAAAATGATAGAAAAGACGTCTCTGTCCAAATGGCACCGTACGATTCAGAGGGAGATTAGAATGTTGTTTTTTTCCTTTGAGTCTGTTTGCAATTTGCCGTGACAGCAGTAGCAGAAGAGGAGAAACAGCAGAGTCCAATTTGTGAAAACGCTAGTTATGTGTCCCCACTTCAGGATGTAAGTAAATAAGTGTACTGTGTTAACATATTGAAACAAATTGAATTACATTATGTCAGCAGTTTTTGTTTTTTTTCTTGTTCTTGTTTTTTTTTTTTGTTTTTTTTATCCCTGAGGCATTTTTCTTTTATTTCTCCAAAAAACTTTAATTGTGCAAACAGCCTTCTTCTTCTTAGCGTAAGTGTTAGTGAACATGCACAGTAATTAACAAGAGCTATTTTCTAGCTAAATTATTCTGGACAATTTGTTTCAAGAAAAACATTGGAACACCTTTGTGATGAACCATTTTGGGGAAAAGAGCTGGTTTGTGCACATTGGAGCTACACACACACAAACCCATAAACAATATGCAATTAAATCATTTTCACCATGATTTCTTCTTCTTTTTTACATTGGTGTAAAAGGGCAAAAGGCCGGAAACGAAAGTGTTGATGCACATAAACGGCGTGTTTTCGCAGACGCACGCGTCTCTGTGTTGGGGGAGTGCAGTGGGGGTTTCTCACCTTTTTCTCTTGGATGACTTTCAAACGTTCTGCCGGTTGATAGGAGTTTGGCACGGCCTCCTTTTGGCAGTGGAAGCAAACACCACAAGTCACAGAGGAAGCTGGAGGCTGTTTGGCTCAGCGGTAACGACCAGCGTTTATATTTCGCCATCACTCACTGGCCTTTCATTCCGTAAATCAACTCCCTACACACAAACCCCGAAAAAAAAAAAAAATAAATAAAAAAATCACACACACATGCATTTGAGCAACAAAAAAATCATGTCACTCCTGCATCTTCCTAAATATAGACTCAGTGCACTGTGTGTGTTTCAGGAGCTAATCAACATTTTTGACTCCCATTGAAGACTAAGAATTAGGGCTGGGCAACGATTCAAAATTTTAATTGCATGATTTCCCTGATTAATCACGATTAATCGCACTGTATACGCAAAATCCAATAATGAATTTAAAAGAAGTGTATAGTGCACTTTTATTTTAATGTTCTCCCATATGAACAAAGTATTTTCTTTTCTGGTTCCGCAGAAGCCAGTATCACACTTTTACAAAATAAAAGCACGTATTACGGCAAACTGGCGATCGATAAATAAATAAGCCGCGGTGGGCTAAACGAAGGAGTAATTGTTGACGCACATGCAAAAATAATCCAGTCTTGCTTCGAGGTTCTTTTTTATTTAATTTATTCTTTATCACAATGACCTCCGACGCTCACCCCACCACACCAAGCCATCCGAGGCGCACAGGTGAATGTCATTAAATAGCGTTGTGGCTACACCCCACAGTGACACATACACCCCCTACCCAGGTGTTAAAAGAAGTGCGCACACAAATATAAACATTAGAAACTCACAGCTAGGGATGGGCGGTATGGACTAAAAGTTTTATCACAATAATTTCTGGCATTTATTGCGATAACGATAAAAAATATAAAACAATTCAACTCCATGTTTTGAGATTTTTTTTTTTTTTTTTGAAACTGCATATATTTGAAACCGCACTCAAAAAAAATGCATGAAGCCGTATTAAAATAAATAAATAAATAAAATAAAAATAAATCCCGTTTAGACGGATACGCGGCTGGAAACGACTGAAAACGATGTAGTAACCATGCCCAGCCTGGTGTGGCGCCGCAGGTTTATTCCTTGAAGGCGGGAGAAGAAGAAGAACGCCTGAAGCACGCCGTGTTTACAGAAGCAGTAGCTCACTAAAAAAGTGCCACAGAGAACAGAAAGAAAGATCGCTCTCGATAAGACGGTGTGGATAAACGACAGAGTTCAACGTCTGCTTCACCAGTGCCTTTTTGCATTCCCTACCTCAACATCCCGGTACACCGACCCAAAAGAAAATAAATGAAAAGTAAAACAGGATGTTTGCAAATCGTTTCCGTGGTGTTTATTTTCACTTTGCACACAATCCACGATCGATTCTCGAGCACGGTGGCTACGCTATCAGCCCCGTCCTTGTTATTGTGCGATACATGAGCTGCCGGCTAGCAGCAGCAAGTGCGTTGCGCACGTACGTCATTACGTCATCAACACGAGTTATAACGCAAACGCCGATATATCGCCCATCCCTACTCATGGCTCCTACAGCACGTGAGCAACATGCGTTAATGCGCGATAAAATAATGGTCGGCGTTTATAAATAAATGAGTTAACGAGATAATAACGCGTTAACTTGTCCAGCCCTAATAAAAATTGAAATAAGTATTTTACAAACAAACAATAACTACACTCTGGCAACAGGTCTAGTCTAGACTAGTCTAGTCTAGTCCAGTGAGCCCTGGCTACTCTTGGATTATCAAAGCCTCTTTACAATGAACGGAGACGCAGAACCAGGGGCGGGTCGTCGGAGGAATGATTGGGCTTCCATCCAGGATGACTGTATTCATCCGGAGCAGTCAGACAGCAGAGGAGCTGCCCAGACTCCATTGTTAATGCAACCGAGAGGAGTGGAGGACTTATTAATGAGCTCCAATCTGGGCGGGTTCCTTATAAATAAGATGAAACCAGAACTTCTTCCATTAGGAGGAACAATGTGAAAGAAATACGCTGTGGCTGCACATGAAAGGAGGAGAAAAGAAGAAGAATCTTCGGTTTGCTGCTGTGCAGAAGCTCAAATATTCAACACCGCTGCCTCATGTGTATAATGTCAGAACAGCTGCAAATATATGTGAGATTGAAGATCATCAAAAAAAAAAAAAAAGAAAAGAGTTTGCAGTTGAAGGCCAGACTGTTTCTGTGGATCAAACTCAACAATGGTTTATTGGGCCATTACACATTGGATGTTGCGTCTGTCAAGTCAGTCAAGTCAGTCCAGTCAAAATGGTTTGGCTTTCTCGCCTCTGCTCCCTTGCGTGGCTTTGAAACGTGAGACGACAACGACACGTGGCAACACAAACTCTTTTAGCACAAGTGGTGGGGAGGGGGACTATTAAAAGAGCTCCACTTCGCTGTTTCCCGTCACAGTCGCTGCTCTGCTCCGCTACTCGGTGGCGGCGGCGGGACGTTCGTCTGGGCCTCACGCAGAGTCGCACTCAGGTTCATCACACAGAGCAGCACGTGGGGAAAAAAAACCCTGATAATCCTGCCAAAATTAGACCGTGCATGCGGTGGCAGTGCTGGTGGTGGGGGTAGCGGGGGGTGGGCGGAGGAGGAGGGGTTAGGAAGTTGACGCTCGGCTGAATTGTTCTCCTGATGATGTGATCTCCTCCGCCAGCAGCAGCAACAGTAGCAGCAGAGCGGCTCTCCCGGCTCCTTCCGACTGCCCCCCCTCCTTTATTCTGTCGCGCTTCAGCCTCTGTAAAAACGGCCTATTAGGCCCCCACAGAGATGAAGGCCCTCCCCGGCTTCCGTCCCCCGGAGAGGACGGGAATACTCAAATCACGCCGGACCGCCGCTCAACATGCGCCGCGATTCTATTTCCTCTCGGTCCTAATAGAAGCTGCTAATAGTTTTCCAGCTTTGCCTGAGGGAACCTCTTTTTTTCCCTCCACTCAGGAGTCGCGACATCATCCTCTTTTTTAAAAAAAGAAGTACTAATTGTGTTGTGTGTGACAACTAGCTTAATGCGTCAGACTTTCGAAAGTGCTGCTTTATAAAGTTTTCTGCCGCGGTTCAAGCACCACTTTCACTTTACTCGTGTTACTCAAAGTTGGCAAATCAAGTCTGGAGAGTCTTCGTGGACGATGATGTGGAAAAAAAAAAAAAAAAAAGTTTTGAGCCGCTCAAACAGAGTTTTGTGGATCTTGGGGAAGTCACCAGGTCAAACTGCTGCCTGTGTGTGGTGTGGAAGAGAGAGAAGAAACTCATACAATATTTCCAACATAATGACCTTTTTTGTGTGAAAACTGAATCAGTTTTTTCGTCTTGACTCGTTCGATTCTCCTCGACGCTCTCGCAACAACTCGAGGAGCTGCTGGACCGACGGCTCACACATCTGCTGTAATTTGACCTTTGTTGCTTATTGCTTTGTTGAATCTCCTCCTTTGTTGACTAACAATTATGTAAACATCACACACACACACACACACACACACACACACACACTATAAATATGTCGTCCAAATTCTCCCTCAGGGGAAAAAAAAGAAAAATCCACAGGTGAAGATTTACGCCCCCGCTGAAGTACACAGGTGTTTTAGGAACCACTTTCCATGAGCTCTTTGAGCATCATCAAAACCAAATCAGCTCCCCTCTCTAATTAGCATTATCAAGTAATGAGGATGGTGAGCTGAAGATGGAAGCCGTGACCTCCATCCATTTACAAATCACACATCACAGCCCAGTTTGTTCTCACCTGGGAGCTGCAGAGTGCTTCCTCCTCTCTAATGTGCAGTATATCGTGGAGTATTTTCCAAACAGTGCATAAAACACAGCCGCATGATGTGTTTATTCGCCGCATATGATTTCCCCCGGCGCCGAGGAGCTAGCATGCTACGTTAATTGAATCTGCGCTTAACCCATGCGTTTCCCACATTTCACACCAGCCCGAATCCCACGTTCTCCAGACATTTCCTCGCCGAGGTCTCGCCGGGGGAGCTGCAAGTTTAAGTGCTGTTAAATATTTACAGAGAAGGAGGTATTAATTCATATTTTAGCAAGAAGAGAGAAAAAAAAGTCGCTCCTCTCTGCCTTCTCCCAGCCGAGCCCTCCTGTGGGAATGAGCCAAAGTCTGGAGGAAAAGCAAAGAGAGAAACGAGGAGGGAAAAGATTTTTTTTTTTTTTTTTTTTATTTAGTGGGTCGAGTTTTGTTGGGAAGACCAAAACAAAGATGTAGTCAAAACAGACTTAATCAGGAGCAAGCCAAGACCAGGGGCATCAAGACCAAAACCAAGATCTTGATAGAACCTTGTTCAGACACCAAGACCACAAGAAGTGCTTTGTTAGGACACTGCCATTCATATAAACTTTAGTGCAAATGCATCATACAGGCAGTGGCAGACATCACTAAGCCCATGAAGAGAAGAGATGGAAAATCTCAGGCAGTGATGGGAAAATATTGACACTGTAAAATGTTTTTTTTGTTTTGTTTTAATAGATGCGTCTTATTGGCTGTATTTAAAGGTGTTGTGATAATACTGATGCTTAGGTGCTTTGTTCTTTATTATGACATTGAGAATCCCACGCTCTTCTAGTCCAGCTTGGTATCTCAAATACAGTTTAAACTGACTATTGATGTGTGTTTGAATCAAAATCAAAATCAACGGCTGATTTGTTTGACTGTCACTACAACACGCTAAACCCCAAAATCTCTCATGGTTGATGATTTGGAATCTTCACCCCCCTAACCCCCGCAACTGCTTTTGTTTACACTGTTAAATTTGCAAACTTTCCAACCTTTCACTCCAACTACTTCAACAAGCTCAGGTGATCTCATAAACAAATGCCACATATTTTATCTATGGCAAAGAACAAATTAATGACTGCTCCGCAAAGAAGTAAATCATTTATCGCCTGCTGCCTGTTCGCTGCCTGCATGTCCCAGAGACTCACTCACCTGTTTGTTTAATCGTTCAGATATGTGTCACTGGCTCATGTTGAAACAAACAAACAAAACAAACAAACAAAAGTGGCTGCACGGCCAGAGCAACGTGCACGGGCTCATGTGTGACTCTTGGCCAGTGTTGGCGAATAAGCGCTGTGTAATATTCCCCAGTCGGCACCAGCGGGTCACAGGTCTGATAGAGTCAAGCGTCGTGAGATGGATCCACCAAGAAGCATGAGGAGTTTCGAGCAGCGACGCTGAGCAGCTCGCTGGATTGTAACTGATTTATTTGTTGCTGTGGCTTCGTCTGCGACACACGGCTCAGAGTTGAAGCCCAGAATCTTCACACCGGAAAGTTTACTTCCAATGAAAATAATGTGCAAAAATCTGTAAATTGTGTGTGTGTCATTGGTATGCCACAAATGTTTATTTTTCAGAATAACATGATTAAAAACGGAACTACTGTATGATGGTTATTTAACTGAAAACACATTTCCATGTTAATTCATACTTCACCTTTATATTTAAATGTTTTCTTACGTCTAAACTCCCACAGCTGTAAACATTAACTTTTTATCTGTTATTCATACTATATTTTACATATCTATCTGCTATAACTGTAGAATATATTTTGGTATTCAGTTTTTCTTAATTTTCTTTTTTTTTAAACAAACATAAAGTTCATTAAAATGTAAGTATTTTAATTATCAGGGCACTGATTTGTATTAAATAAACCCAATGTTGGAAACGCTGCTTTCTTTAATATTTCTGATCAATAGTTAACTTCTTTGTTTTAATACTGACTTCAAACTTTCCACACTGAATTGTTGGTCTTCCTCACTAATTCCCTTGCACTGCTGCAGCTGATGAGAACATTTTGCCCGTTGCCTCTCCTGAACGTTGTCCCCTTCACTCCAAAAGCCCCGTTTCTGTTTGGTGTCAGAGGCGTCTTGTTCGCCCGGCGCTCTCCAGGTGAAAGGGTGACGACGCCCGTCTCAGACGTAAACAAGGGAGAAAAACATTTCACCCAGAGCTCCGGGTGAAATTGCACAAATTATTGGAGGAGAAAGTCGACTTTGTGGTGGCCTTTTGTGACGACTCCAGATGGCCCGGGGGTTATCTCAGTCCTGCGCTCAGTATGCAGGCCGAGGACGAAGCCGGGCAGTGAGCTGCATATCGTTCCAAGTTTAGATTAGATAGAAGATTTTTCCTCTTCTTTTTAACGGAAAACCTCAGGATTGCTCCCACAGACACAAAAGCAGATGGAACAAATGGCACAAATAAATACGTGAGAACATTTTTGATTGCAGGTGTTCCTGATGACATATATATGTATATACACACACACACACATGCGCGCTGTGGCCGACCAGATGGGAGCTTCTTCTTTCAAGCAAACTCAGCTCAAGTCCAAGAAAAGGAGGTTAGAAGCACCTCAGACAGTCAGGAGCAACAACTTCCAATAGGAGGCGAGTCACAGCACTGTTGATGCCAAAGGGTGTGCGTGTGTGTGTGTGAGACTGCGTGGGGATCTTGTTGGAACCCCCAGGTGCATGCTGGGAGATGGATCCGCTCCGCTGCACATGGCCCGCTCCTCAATAATTCAGCTTGGGCGACGTGACGCACAGATTTAACATTTCCCTGGAAAATGAGCACAGCTGCAACAGTTTCCCCTCACCTTCAGCCTCCCAGGGCCCCGCCTCCACCAGCCCTCTAGCCCCGCCTCCCCCTCCGCCGTCTGCTCAATAATAGATGAAAGCAGCGGCTGTGATTAGGTTAGCTCTCAGGGGCTTCACCTGCATGTGCCGCGTTTAAAAAATTTAGCGGGCGCGTTTGTTTAGGGTTTATTTTATTTATTTATTTATTTTTTGCTCCTATTCCAGCAAAATATGAAATCTAACAAGTGGAAAACCAACATTGAATTATTTCAGGTTTAGACAGTGACTGCCGAGACGGTTCATGGTAGGAAATAGAAACGCCAAGGCCCAAGGTTGGATCTAAAAGCCAGATTTTTATAAGCCAGAGAAGCTTGAAAAGTAAATTACTGAAGAAAAAAGTGCAAAAATGATTTGTGAAGAAAGTCTTTGGATTTGCCATATTTTCCAATTTTAGTGTCACACAAATCTTTTTTTTTAACTTGTTTTGAGTTGCTATTTTTTTATTCTGAAATATAGTTTTACGAACTACTTTTCAAAACTTTTAAAAATTGAGTTGTAACTAAATCCGTTATCGTGATCAAAAAGCGGTTACTAAATGTGTTCGTTACGAGGGGAAAATAAAACAAACTACAAAAACGAAACAAAAAGTGTCACGGATCCTTCAGCCTGAGTCACAGGAATCGGCCTCGACTGTAATCTTGCTCGACCGCGAGCAACACTCGAGTGCGATTAAAATATGTAAAGCTCCGCCAGAGTGGCGGAATCCATTTCCACGCTTCCTCCGACTCCGCTTCGAGCTTTTCTGCTCTCGCACGCGCGTTTGGGTCGCGCGCCGCTTGTGCGTTTGTGCGTCTGTTAGCCGCGATGGTCCCCTGATTGAACAGCTGTCACTGCTGGCCGAGCGTGTGTACCAACCAGATGGGGAACACAGGGGTCAATGGCACTGACACATTGCCACCAGATGAGCTTGTTGTAGCATCCATTGCACATGGAGACGCACGCGCGCAGTTGCACACACTCGCTCATGGCGTTGACAACCCCAGTGGTGTGTAAACAGATGGAGCCGCGGCTCAAAACAGCCACGCGCAAAGAGATAAATAAGTTGATGCGGCGCCATCAACCGGCCTTCTGTTCAGTCACTCGCTGGGAAAATGTGCGAGCTAATTAGCGCAACTTTTCCTCCAGTTCTCGGCTAATTCTTCAAGAAAAAAAAGGGTGTCAAAACGTTAATAATCTCTAGCTAGTGAACTCGGTGGGATTGATTGGTAGATGATTGGTGCGATAAAAAACGGCTGATAGCGACGGAAGGTTTAATTTACCTTAAAATTAAATTTCCACGCAGTGAGTGGACATTAACCTTAAGATTAGCATCTGGATGTATATCTAGTCCGGAAAGTATCAAAGTGTGAAATGTGTAATTAAAGGAAGCTCGTCTTTAGCATTTTTTTAAAAAGTCATCATAAATGTTATACCATTAATACCATAATTAAACTCAATTCCATAGATAGATAGATAGATAGATCAATTCCATAGGTAGATAGATAGATAGATAGATAGATAGATAGATAGCTAGATAGATAGATAGATATTCAGTTTGGAGATGAATGGTAAATTGTAATGGTAAATTGACAAAGGATTCAGTCAATTTGAGAGAATTTCACCTCTCGGTCCAACCCTTGTTTTATAAAACGCTTGGTAAATTTGAGATCAAACATGTTTTATTCACCTCTGTTCCTCACTTTTCATCTCAGTAAGTTAATATCCTCAATCCGAACTGGTTAAGTAAATATGAGGACGACCATTTATTTTCTTCAGTCTGGAGACTCCAGCTCCTCATCCACACTCAGAGTCACAGTCACCTTCTTCTGCACAGGAGCAGAAATGACAATCTTAAATTTTCAGCTGCGGTTTCCCTCGTGGTTGCGCCAAAGCGACTCACTTATATTCTCATCACACTTGTCAGCTGGTTGCCTGTGGAAGGATAACGTGTAATTGAAAGACACTGGGAACAAAATAAATAAATAAATAAAGAGGATGTGCACTTTTGGAGACTGATTAAGAGATTAGTCACCTCATTAAAATGTAAATGTTTTGCACTGCTCAGTGTGTGTGTGTGTGGGGGGGCATACTTGTTCAGTCAAGTCATTCGGCCTTGACGGGTTTTTTATTTTTTATTTTTTTTCACAGTAGCACTGCATCATGCGGCACTCATCTTATACGAACGTTGTGTTTGTCGCTCAGATCTCTGCCAGTGCAGACAGACGAGGCGAGATGTGCTGCTCACAGTATTACACGTCACCGCTATGGAGGCGCCCCGTTGCTATGTCCGTGTTGTTAAATGTTATCTGGAGGTTTTCATGCTGAAGATTTGCTTTGGAATGTTAATGGAATTGTTTGAATTTAAACCTTTTTTGATTTGCAAACTTCACACGCTCACTGAAAGTGGTCTTTGTTGAAAAAAGTGCTGTCGTCCCTCCCAGGGATGTTCTGACCGCGGCCTCGTCTGTACATTCAGGGCTGCCGTGGCTGAGACCAGTAAAACCTTATTTGAAAACATATTCCATTTCATTTCCCAACCCTAAAGCTGCCGTACATAACTCTGATCCAGGTCCTGCACCATGCAGAAACCTGGGTGTGTCTGGGTGAGTTGACTGTGAAGTCAAACTTCCTTTCCTACCAAAGCTTCCCTCAGAGTTGGAAAGCCAATAAGAAGACATCGTACTCACTGACCTCTAACGGGTCAAGTTATCCAACTTCGTCAAGCGTTCCGTTTAGCTCCACATAAAGTTCAAAAGATTCATCCGTTTATGGAGTTTCCACTGACTCATGTGACTCAAAGGACTCATATGATATCATATCCAGACGTCACTATACAACAACATTCTCATCATCTGCTGTCTTGCACTTTTCCCGTTTTCCGCCCATGTTGCAGCAAACTGTTTGGAGCTGGCATTTTCTGGAAACTAGTCTTTTCTGGAGTCAAACACGCACACAAACACACAACAACCCTCGCACAAGCAGCACACGCACAGCAGGTTGGGATCTGCCTCTGCCAAGGCCTTGGCCCAAAGTTGCCCCTTCGGCACGGCATGAATAATGGATGAGCGCACGCTGGGTGCCATCAAATAATAACAGAGTAGTCAGACGTACCCGTGCGCAGAACCACCCACCTACCCCTGTGAACGCACACACACACAGAGACGCACACACACACGCACACCCCGCAGCAGTAGACTGCTGCCATGTGGGGGTGGAGGGTGGGCAACGCCAAGTGCAAAATGCCAGAGTTCAATAATTCTGCTCCAGTAAGATTATTCAATCACAATGGAGGTGAAGGGTGACAATGTTTTAAAAAAGACAACAACAACAAAAAAAGTGAAACTCTCCAAATGTGGGTTGCGCCCATCGCATGCTGTGAGTCAACAACTGGGATGCGAAACTTTCTCGCAACCGCGCGGAAGCACCGTGCGTTGCCTTTCCTCCCTGAGGTGAGCGGATGTAACAGAGTGTCGTCACTCACTTCCCTGCAGGCGCTGTGTGTGCGCGGCTGCCACCAGGTTGCCGCCAGGTACGACTGCAACTTGGTGTTCGTGGATGTATTGAAACCACATTTGTTCAGTGTGGTTCCAATACACCCACGACTGCCTTGGCATTATATAGCAATCACCATACATCTATGCCATATATATGTACTCGGCGGCAATTGATTGCCAACCAGCTTTGATGATATGTATGTTGTTTTTTTTCTTCTTCTTTGATAAGCGAAGATATGGGTGTAATGCATCTGTAGCATCAGGTTGTATGAGCCGACACATGTATCTCAGTTTCCATGGCAGAGAACAGGGCTGGATTTTATAGATTCAGTTGGCATTTGTCATGATAGATCTTGCAAATGATACAAACCCACTGGCAATTAATTAGGGATAGCAGTGTGTAACACTCAGCAATGATGATTTTTTTTTTTTTTTTTCCCCCTGCATTTTTTCCCGTCCTGCAAAGCCGGACTTGTGTTTATTAATCGATTTGCAGTCTTAAAACAAATCAGTGAAGGGAAGAGAAACTAGGCGTGAAAGAAAACTAATAAAGGAGAGAGAGGAGGAAGAAAGGACGAAAAAAGTACAAATGAACAAACAAGCAGGTCGTTCATCGGTCGGAAGGGGTTATCCACGGATGGATGGCCAGACGAAGTGGTGGAAGGCATCCCGGCCCGACCCGGCCACCGGCAGCCCAGGCGCCCACCGAGGCGCCAGGGGTGGGAGCACGCCAAGCCCGAGAGCGGCAGCTCGGCCTCGGGTCAGTCTGCTCCAAACTTCCCCCACTGATCTCCACCCAATTAGCATGAAGTTCCATCTGCTGCCTGGAGTAGCGGGCAAACACAGGCTAGGACGCACTGGCTGCACAGCCACAACAACGCAAACACACACTAGAAGCCTGCGCACACATGCAGAGACGCGTGCTCGTGTTGCGAGACATGCACGCACACACACACACACACGCCGCTTCCATTACCAATAACAATTGCTCAGTGACAAGATAAGTGATAGCCTTGTCCGGCCTCCTGCCAATTATAGCCTAATGTGAAAGAGACTGATTCACTATCACTTTCATACTGTTTAGAGGGTGCAGCAAACACATTTGGTGTGTGTGTGTGTGTGTGCGTGTGCATGTGGGTGTGTGTGTGTGTGTGAGACTTGTGGAGAGCTCTCTCCATTTGTTACAAACATCTGTGGCCAAGGCTGCTTCTTTCAATGATGGCTGCCGGCGAGCTGTCTCTACAACCCTCCCCTCTTTTGGCTCCTTTCCAACATCTCCAGTCTCTGGCAGCAATCAATATTTAACAATATATGCACCTCCTCACTGAGGGACGTGCATGGTACACATATCACTGGGGGGGTCGCGGTGGGCCGGGGCAGGGTGGGGTTACGGCGGGTTCACAAGGTGGTTTTACATTAATCAAAGCATCTGCGGCGACGTCTCCGTCTTACTTTAATGGTTTTAAAAGCTGGCAACATAAAGCGTGTTCTCGCCGCCCCCCAGCTGTCTCCACCACAATACAGCCATTAAGCTCATTTCAGAAGAGGGAAAAAAAGGACATTTCACTTTCAGATCCAACATCGTTGCCCTCATCAGAAATTACTCACAATTAAAATCTTGCTTCCAACAGTTATTAATGTCATGTGTCACACTTGCTAATCATCGTTAGCGTGCGGTGCTCAGAATCGTACGGGTCTTTCCCGCAGCATCTGCAGCAGCCACGTGTTATTGATCCGAAAAATTGCATCAGTCTCATGGACATAATGGTCTTTGCGTTCACGTAGATTCAGGGCAATCAGGCAGGCAATTTAAAGCTGGGCCTGGAAAGCATTAGTTGAGAAGCTTTTTGTAGACTATGTTCCTACGCCTCCAATTTGTAAAAACATCGTGACTGAGAGTTTAAAAGAAAGAGGCGAACTGACTCAAATGCAAAACTAGTTTTTAGATCTTCTTTTCTGCCCCCAGGTAAATCTGAAGTCCTCTCAGATTTATCAGCACATGTAACAAGTAACACAAGAGAGTTCTGAGCATTTGGCAGAACGACAGAGGAGTAATTCAAATGACAAGCGAGGGCACAAGCTGCCTTTGAACAAAAAAAGCTGTATGCCACTTCAAAAAAAAGCACTCAATGTTTATTTTTTTTTGTTGTTTTTCATGATTGTGATATTTTTTAAACATTTGCTCTTATTTATACGGGCAAGTGCAACCCCGAAAACATGTTTTTGCTGCAGGAAAAAAAAAATACTCCTCCCACTTCATTTTAATAATATTGCCGGCCAAAAATTCTAATATTGCACGGGTTGGAAAAGTCACAACGAGTCTTTCTTCTGTGCCAATATCCTTAAGGGATAACCGGGTGCGTTTTAACAGCAGTTATTACTACTTGTGAAAATGGATCTTTTTTTGAAGCTGAACCAGCCTGCAAAGGAATAGAAGGATTGAGGACCTGAGCACTTCCCTGAAATAAATATAAACACCAGCGATGCTCTCCATGAAATAAATACATTTTACTTGCCACCATGAAACTAGGAGAAAAAATTTCGACACTTAAGGCTCTTTGAATTGCAAAGACTGCAGTAATTGACCGATTTATTCCACAATTCTGTTTACCAGACTTGATGAAGCTATTTTTGGCTTCCAAGAAATATATTATTGATTAATTCAAACTTCCAGGTTTAATTTAACTGTCATGCTTTGGGAAAGTCTGTCAAGTGTTATGTCATGTTCATGTGTTTCATGTTGTCTTGTCTTCACTTTCGTCTTTTTTTTGTACTTGTCTTCTTTCTCTAGTTTCAGACCCTGAGTTCCTTCAGTGTGATTTTCACCTGTGTCTCCTTGTCACCTGTGTTCCCCTGACTTAATGTATAAATAGTTCCTGTCTTCCTTTGCCTAGTGTCAGGTCCTCCTCTGGTCTTAGTCTTAAATGGTCTTTGTGAGTCTCTAGTGGTCATGTCAAGTCATGCGAATTTAGCTCTTTTTTTTTCTTCTTCCTTTTTGAATATGTTCTACACCTTAGACAATGTCCATGACAAATGTGAGTGACTTTATCAATTTTGGATGGGATTTGATTTAACTTTTTCATGTGTTTTTAATTTTTGGTTAATGAAAACGATCCTTTATTCACAACCTGAACCAGCTTCCACTGTAATATGATTTAACACATTAAAAACATTAAAAAAAGAATGTGCAAAATATCTTTTCATGTTCTCTATTATGCCTGCTTTTACGGAGCAGCTGGACGTGAGCCAGACTCCCAATGGTTCCCACTGCTCTGTGGATGCATGTAGATATCACGCTCATTGTATTGCACTTCATGTGAAGAGGTGCAATGGGTTCCATAAAAAGTTCAGTTGTAAGCGATTAATTAGGTTAACAAGATGATTAATGACAGGAATCATTTGCGCCTTTGTAAAAGCAAAAGACAACCCCCCTGAAAAAAGCCAAAGGTAGACACAGCAGTCCTGGTCTGTTTAGTTGTTATACCTCGAGACACTGTGTACAAGGGTCTTTTTTTCACAACAAAATGTGAGCAATGCCACTGAAAATGCAGATGAAAGATTAAGGAGCACGCTGAAGATTTGCAACTGGCACACTCTTCCTTGAAAGATATTCAAGGGGAGGACTTATTGGTATCTGCCAAGTCAAGCATGGCAACCTTTGCCAATGAAAGTGTTCCACAGCAAAAAGCAAGTCCAGGACATCCGTGACGCTGAACACAACCTGAACACAAGTGGGTTGAATTGGAGGAGGACTTGTGGAAACATCTGTGGCATATCGACTCAGCGAACCTCTTTGGCAGGAAGTGTGAGCCCAGCTGTCACCACCTGGTCGCACTTGAGAGCAGTACCAACATGGGAATCAAAACAGTGAAAAGTCCACCACACCAGGCTGTCATCTAGGATTCAGCAGCTTCTAAAATCCTAGAATCCCCAAGAAAGGACAGATGAGAACAAATTTTGCAGTAGTATATATTGAACTATTAATGTTAAGTAAATGGACGCACATTTAGGTTCAGGGACTCACTCCAGCTACTCTTAGCTATTTTTGTCTATTTCCTTTAAGTAAAATAGTCACACGGTCTTGGATTCCAGGAGGGTTTACATCAGCCAGCCAAAACTCAGAAGAAATTAAAAAGAGAAATTACGACAAGGTACAGCAGAGGTCACATCATTTATCACCAGCATGCATGGTCCTGGGCCTTTTTCTAAAGGAGAAAAAAAGAAAGGAACCAATGCAAACTATACAAAAGAAAATCCTGCAACTAAGGAGCAAATCAACTGTAATGCACAGCAGTAAAGTTAGTGGCGATTGTAACAAAAAAATAAATAAATAAATAAAAGACACAAGCAGACTAACACCATTCAAAAACATTACAGTTGGTGGTACAATTTGTGGCAGTTGATCAGGCACACATGTTACGTCGTTATCCCTCTACCAGGTGACAGCCATGACACTGGAAGATGAACTGGATGACGAGAAAACATAAAACTTTTTTTATGAATATTATGTCAGGCTCCATATGTTTGAAAAGTACACCAGATTTCCATATAGTGGATGTTATGCTTCAATGAGCCACACAGCAAGAAGGTGTTTGGTTCCAGTGCATATTCATCCTGTGCTTACGTCAAGTCTCTGTGTTCTTCACCCTCCACAGTCCAATGCCATACATTAGCTGTTTGACTCTCCATTGGCCCTGTGATGAGCTTGGCAGCATGTCACCCCGCCTTCGCCCCAAGACAGGCTCCAGCAACCCCGCGACCCTGAGTGCATTATTAGCAGTGATAGAAAATGGATGGTTGGAATAGCCAATTATACCACTCCACATCCACAGGGGGTGCTGCAGCAGTGACCTTTCTGATGATTTATTGACCTATGATTGAATACAGTGTTGATGCGCGGGTGGTTAGCTCCTTGCAACCCATTTGTTTTAACCTCAGGGGTGAGAGCCAGCAGACGTAGACAAAAATTGTCTCTCCGCACACAACTGCATACGCAACTGCACAGCTGAGTACTGACTTTCGCTCCTGCGAACCAAATTGTGAATGGAATCAACACCAATCCATACATGAATTATGGGATGTGGCAGTGCCAGGCTAGGATTTTGTGCCCCGGTTCCCCGGTACTTCCTCCGCAGCCATAAATCAGACATGACCTTGTACAGTTTGTACCTGAGGGTTTTAAAGTCCCAGTTTGTTGTATTAAGGTCAAACCACTGACATTTTCAATTCAGGTTACTCAAGCTCGGCTCTTGACAGAATCATGACAAGCCTCGGCAGCGGCGAGCTAAACGTCTTCATAATTCATGCAGGTTTAGGATTAATTGTGGACGCCCTCTCTCAGGAGTTTGAGCTAAATGCGAAGTGAACGAGTGCACGAGGACAAAAGGAAGGATGACTTTTTTCATTGCCCTAGTATCTTGAGGCGCGTGTCTCCTTTTACGGCATAATTCCAGCGGAAATTCTGGATGCGTGTGCTAAATGGTCAAAGCAGCAGAAGGGTTTTTATTTAAGAGGCCATCAGAATAAACTTGCTAACGGCCTCAGTCTTTGGAGGCGAATGCCCGGCTTTCATTGCGTCCCGCTGCAGCTGTGTTCCTTCGGCCTCTCCCCGCTGTTCTCAGCTCCTCTAAATGGAATCAGGCGGCGCAGTGTTTCCCTTTGTATGAATCAAATCCCCTCCAGCATTCAGACAGCACAATCATCTGCTCCAAATGGTTATTTAGTGTGCTACAACTTTGCAGTGTTGACGCTACGACTTCCGGGCCTAGTTTATCCGAGACGCAGCGGCGTGACCTTGGGGTTGCAAACTCACTTAAAGATTGCATATGACATTGTGTGTGTGTGTGTGTGTGCGTGTGTGTGTCTGTGTTACCAACGTAATAAACATCCTCGGAACTCTGCAGACAAACACAGACAGAAATCATGGAGAGAACAAATTCTACACTGAGAAGCGGTTATTAGACTGCATACCATGATGGTATTGTGTGGCCAGTTTTTACCACCCAGTGTCAGCCTCTTGGTGAATGAAGACGCTCAACATGATTCCTGCATGGTGCTTTTGGCCAACCCCGACTGAAAGCATTCCTGCATCACGCATCATTCAGTGAAGACATGCAGAGCCAGATGTCAGGTCAGGATCTCAACAGAAGTTGGTTAGTTTTTGGCTTCAGTTTTGGATATTCTTGACCTGCTCTGACTATGCACCACGTCTTGAATACAAACTACGGGATGTGTTCAGGGTCCAATACAAGTGTGCTCTACACACGGTCTGCAATGCTACTGCTAAGTGGCCTTCAGAGGCCTTGTGTGTTTGTGTCTCTGTGACTGCCCCCCAAGGCAGCAAATGTGGGAATTTCAGAATTTCTGTGAATTTACTTGCAATGCCCTAATTATATGGTATTTACCAATAAACTGGTTCTGCTCAGCCAAGAAATTTTGGAGACCTTTGGACACCTTCTGTGCCGGAGAATTCCCTGCTGACCAATTAGTGAACTTAGCCAACTTTACGAGGAACATCGGAAAGATAAAAGTGCAAACCTGCCTTCCCAAAGCAGTGGTGCCTCCTTTCTCAGTATAGTCTTTTTTTTTAATGTAATTAAGCAGAGAATAAACAGTGGACCAATGAGGATTCATTATTAGGGAAAAAAATCAATCACTGTAGGTTGGATGATTTTTTTATTTTTTATTTAATGCATTCATTTCATAATTTTTTTAATGGGAGCTTAAATGTGTTACTTAAGGTTGTGCATCTACAAATGTAATGAAATGTGAATTTGTATGTTTTACAAAGTCAATTAAATTTAAGAGGACAAAAAAATACTCATATTTGATGGTGAAACATCTTATCATGTCATTGCAACACGATCGGTCCAATTTATTTTTTGAGTCGCTAAGCTTCATGCATATGAAACAGATTTAGTCTGACACCTGCTTCTGCTATTTAACCCAGATTTATTCCCTCAGTATGTCCTGACTGTGTCTCAACAAATGCCAAACGCTACCCTGGGCATCCAAAAAGTGTTTGAAATCAGAAACTCTGCTGGTGTTGGAGGTAATTAGAACTTTTCAGGGCTGTCGCTATTATTGATTCTTGAGTGGAACCAGAAAACTGTATGTAGCACTCAGAGTTCAAGTGTATCGTTGTGTATTAAGTATGCCTTTATTTATTGCATATTAGGGGTATTTGAAAATTGTATGGTGTTTTGAGTTTATATAACTGGTATGGTTTTATAGATAAAGCATGGTAAGAGTGTTTTAAAAACACACAGATATTTGGCTTGGCTAAGCCTCCCCGAGACAATGCGTGTGCGATTGCTTTGTGGTGTTTCTTTATAAAACACTCCACACCGATAAGTCAATACAAGTCGGACATGTGACCCCTTTCTGTCAGATTCCCAATGAGCAGCGGTTGGCTTCCTGGTCGACTGAGCGGCGATCAGTGGAGTGAAACCTGTTGGAGGGTTTATTGGCTGGCTTTATCACACAGAACATCTGTTTACACAGTTAGTTGCTGGGGAGCTTGTTCTCTGCACGCGCACGGCTCCATCACCCAGCGCAATAAAAACCCTTTGTTTGTCCAGCTTACTTTATGGACTCCTCGCCACACTATCTTTAAATGTGACACATTTGTTCAGTAGGACATAATGAGGCTGTGCAGGGAGGCTCATCCACACTTCTCTTGATACACTGTCAACACACCAGGCAACAAACAACGGATGGGTCTGTGTCTTCCAGCGCAGGCGTACCGGGGTAAACGTGGTGTCGGTGTCAAGTTATCAAGGGGAAATAGTCACCAGGTCTTTCTCATAATGATGCTTGTTTTCATTTTCTGAGAGAAAGTTCTCCAGCAACACTGATGACAGGAAGGAGAAACTCCGCATTTCTCTGTTTGCCCCCTTTTTTAACCTTCTGAAAAGGTTTTCCAAGAAACTTGCAAAAGCAAAGGGGCCAAGGCTGTTCTAACATAGCCTGTGTGTGCGTGCGTGTCTGCGGGCGCGCTCGCGTCTGTGTGTTCTGCTGCAAATTTGTCACAGTCGTACAGTGCAGCCGGAGTGAAAATCAGACTTGACAGATGAACTCATAAAAGCAAAAGGTTGTGGAAGTCTCCTAATCCCAGTGTGAAAACCCAGACTCTTCAATACTTAATACATTTTAAAAACATGGTTACCAGACTTCACTTTAATTTCATCAGCTGAGCCAAGTCAAGCGTACGCGTGTGTGTGTGTGTGTTCAATACGGGCGCACACACACACACACACGCATCACTTTTATTTTGTCATTCCATCATTTCCCCCCTGCGTCAGGAGATGTTTTTTTTCTCTGCGTCGGTTCTGTCTGCGTGTGTACTTTATATATTTTTTGCAGTTGTCGCCTCCCAAACACCCACCCACCCACCCACAAACACACACACACACACACACACACACACAAACAAAAAAGTACACAGACCTACACAGGTTGAGACAAGGGCGATTAGACTTGGCGTAAAAAGTGATGACGCTGCCCACGGAACACGGCGGTAAACATATGAGCCCGCCCGCCCCCCCGAACACACACACACACACACACACGCACCCCACCTACCCCTCCCCTCAGCCCTCCCACAGCCATTGTTTGACAAGCGAACATGCACGCTTCGATCTCCTGGGTGATAGAGTGCATCGGCGTGTGTATAACCTGCCGCCGCGCAGCCGATCCTCCGAGTCGGCCTCCACTGTGGAGCGACTGCTGAATATTTCACATCCTGCTTCTGACGCCATCCCCCCTCTACAATGGCCCCTCCCCGATCCACCCCGCTCCCCAACTTCCCTTCATCTCATAAATCACTGTTTATGGATCATTTAGTTTATGTCTGCTGCCGCTGTATGACGCTCGTGCGTGCGCTCGCTCGCTCGCCGCTCGCCTGCTGCTCGCTTGCGGGACACAAAGTGTTTTGTCAGGGAAGGAAAACTTGTGTTTCTCGCCCCAACAAGACGAGAGGGGCCTTCGCGACAACGCAGCGATGATCAAGGGCAAACAAACAGGCGCTGGCACGGAACATAATGAGATCATTCGCGACGTCGTCGTTGCTGTTGCTGTTGCTGTTGTTGTTGTTATTTTTCTTTTTTCGCTTTTTTTCTCTTTTCTCCTCACGCTGGCAATGCGCGTCTATTTTCCGAATCGAGACTCCGAGCCAAGTGCGAACGCGCGCCGGGGACGCTTTGGTGATTCAGACGAGGCGGATAAACCGATTGCTCGCCTCACGTGATCATCCGCCATCAAGGCATCATTCAGGGTGTTCTTTGGCATTAGCTGGCGGTCCAGCTGGGGTCACAGACCCGACCACACACCTGCCTGCAGTCCTTCTTCTCTCAGTCTCTCTCGCCTTTAGACCCAAACTGCCTGTTCTCCAACACCGCCCGTCCCAGTTGTGCTGCCGCGAAGACCAGCTGCACCCGAGACAAGTCGCCACTTCATCACAGGGTGCAAGCGACTTCCCAACAATCACTGTCACACCTACAGACACTCTATGGGATGCAAGTCAGTCTGATGTCCATTAGGTGGGCATTTAAAGCAAAAAAAAAACTGAAACTGGGATTTGAATACATTTGAAAAGAGAGAGAGAGATTTATTCATCATTGTGTTTTAAGTACCAGAGACAATAAAGCACAAGGATGGACAGTGCAGCATCCTACATACCCTAAAACTCTGTATGTTAAGGTAACATTAATACATTCTGCATTTCTCGACAGCGATGTATCAGTTCAAAGGTTGCTCAGGAAGTACAAACAACCTCTGTAAGAAGAGAGAAAATAAAATATACCAAGTCACATAAAGTCACATACAATTCCAACATGAATTTAAAATTCACTGACGATTCCGACTGTGCACGTCTTTGGACTGCGAAAGGAAGTCGGAGGAACCGGAGAAAACCAGAGCGAGTAAACTCCACACACAAAGGCCCGGAGGTTGGAATCGAACCTTTCGAACCAGCTCATCTCAGGCTTTTATTTCACCGACTGGGTTGACCTCACCTCTCTCGGCCTCTGTTTGCCCTGAGCGAGAGCCAAATTACGACCACAGTGGCAGGTTTTCCGGCAATGGAAAACGAGTGAAGAGCCGAAATAGACAGAGGCAAGGCAGCAGCCTGTGTTTTTTTTTTTTTTTTTTTTGTCGTTGTGCCTCTCGTGTCCCGGCTAGGGCCCGCGGTCCTCCGTGTGCTTGAGCAATGAATATCGAAAAACAATACATAAATATTGGCCCCTGTCAGCAAGATTAGAAAAGCAATATCCCATCGCCTGCATGCATGTGCCGCCACTGGAGACACGGGGAGGGTGGGGGTGAGGTGGGGTGGGGGTGGGAGAGGACGGAGAGGAGGAGCGCTCGGGGGGGGGAGGGCGCGGGAAAAACACAATGCAGGTAAATAATCGCAGGTGCCAGAGGGGTTGGAGCAGAGGGCGAAAAGGTTTTCGGGGAAATTAATAAGCAATAACTGCAGCCGTTCAAGCGGAGACAAATACATTTACCCCGAGCAACTGGAATTGGGCGCCGCTGCCAACACCACTGGGGTAACAACAATCCATCGCCACCGCCGTTGCGGCTGCCACTGCTGCTGTTGCTGCTGCAAGGTCCGACCAGGGAGGCCTCCAGGTTGGAGGAAATGCCGGGTGAACTGACGCCTTCCTTCAATAAAACATCAGCTGCCGAAAGAAAAAAATAGAAAGAAAAAAAACACTTCTCCCAGGACGCGGTGCCAAGCGAGCTAAACAAATGGAAAATTCAAATTGCATGAAGACGCCACGGATGGCGGCCATGCCATTTCCTCCCTCCGTGTGGGTTGTGTGCGTGCGTGTGTGTGTATGTGCGTGCATCTGTGTGTGTGAGAGAGAGAGAGAGAAAATCAAGGATAGGGAAGCGTTCAAAGAACGTTTACCGTTTGACATTCCCATTTAATATCGTATTGGGCTGCGGCGAAATGACAATCAGCGCCTGAGATTGCATCGGTAAATAATTTTAGCGTCTGGAGTCTCAGTCGTCGCTTTCCTAGCAGGTCAGGCAGGGGTGGGAGCATCAGGTCCACCCGGGGAGAAGCACCGCACAAGTCCCGGCACGAGCACGAGGCAGCAGCGAAGCAGCAAAGTCCTCGGCTCTTCCAAGTTCTGTCGCCAAAACGTTCTTCACGCCAGGTTGACTGGGTTTGCTTGTTTTCGAGGCGAGAAGCGAGAGCGGGAGCCTCGGCCTGCTGACGGATCAGCTGCTAATCGTGCCGACCGTGCGGGGACTGTTGACGAAGCAGGCGGATCGTGAGTCATTGTTTTTTTGTTTTGTTTTTTTTCCCCATCGGACTTCAGACTGATGGACGCGTAAACTGCGCAGACCGAGAGAGCTGCCGCCGTTTAATCTGGAACGCGTCGACCAACAGATTGTTCGAGGGAACGACAGAGCCACATTTCGGTCGGGTGATCTGACGAGGCGACGCCGTTCCCTCCATATGTGCACGCGGAAACCGAGGCCGTCTCGTTTCGGAGCTTGTGTCCTCATTAGCAGTTCAGTCTCCTTCTTCACTCCGCAGTTTGTGCTGTTGTGTTTTACATAACACACACTATACTGCCATTATTGTGTTGTGTAGTTGGTTCAACCATGTGGGTTGTTGGTTAACACTCGTGCGTTGCTTTCAGCTAATCAACTGCTTACCCTCAGACACCTGCATTTATGATTTGCATGGTTTGAATCAGAGTTGTGAACTCCTTCCTCTCCTTGCTCAGTTTTGGCACCTCCAAGAGTCTCTGTAGCCTTGCACTTTGGAGGAGCTGTCAAGTTGCAGTGAGTGGGCTCTGAGTGGAACACAAAACTCATGTTTTTCAATGTTTGGCTATGTGCACTTTGCTTGCACCTTCCAGCATCTGAAAAATAAACAGCGCTTACCTTTCAAATGATTCCTTTTCAGCGGGGGGAAGCTATAGATGATGCAGCGCTACAAGCTTTCGACAGCGTGTTTCCACCACATTTATCAACTCCCAGCAGCACGGAGAAAGACAAAAAGTAAAACACAAAACATCCGGGGCAATAAAATGTTGCTTATTTCCTTCGCTATTTTACACACATCACGCTGTTAGATCAACATTCTGGTGTATTTTACATTGTATATTGCCGGTACCGGCCTCATTTCCCATGCGTGATGAGATTGTGAATTGACATGAGATGAAAGAGTCGTATAGAAGGAGGCTAAACTGGTCACTTGTCACAACTTCAACAAAAAGATTTTTGAAGGGATGGAAAATTTTAGTATATGAACCTCAAAATATTTTTAGAAATGACACTTAAAGGGAAATTTCTACATATCAAATTTGGTGTCTGAGCACCAACGTTGTTTTTGTTTGTTTGTTTTCCTGAGGATGTAACAATCTTCAGCAGAGTGACATGTAGCTGCATGTGGATACTTACCAGTTGGTGTGGGAGCTACACATTGACCCAAATAACGATACCACAAAGTCAAAACGAGGCCCAATGGGACACTCCGACAAAATCATTGTTTTTGCCACACTGACTGCTGTTGTCCTCTGAACGTCCACCTCTGAGATTCACTCTCCTGTTTAAGTGTGAGTCCCGTCTCCGTCCTGATAAATAACACTTCTCACAGGCAACAGACTCGACGTGGTGCCCACGTTCCGCCACTGCAACCCCCCACCCCAACAAAATTGCACTCATGTTGACTCCTTCTGCCTCATTATCCAATCACGGCGTTCCCTTCATCTGACAGGCTCTCTCCCTCCCTCCCTCCCTTTCATCCCCTCTTCCTTCATTCTTTCATCACTCCATCGCCCAAATTTCTCACACGTCTGTTTGGGAGGCAGGCCGTGGTTCGCATGCTGCGCGCGTCCTCATTTTCCCGTCAGAATTCTCACCCTCTCTCCCTCTCTCTCCCTCGGCTCGGTTTGGTATGTGGGTGAGTAGCTTACCTGTCATCTCACCCAGCCAATAAATGTAAACAGACTCTCCCTTTTCTGTGTAACCTCTATCTTATAGAAGCACACTGAGGATCCTCGGCCAAACATCGAGAGCTGCTTTCGTCAGAGGCGGCGTTTGTCTGGCAGGCGCTAATGAAGACGTGGCCTTTCCCCCCCTTATTTCTTAAGTGTGTGTGTGTGTGTGGGGGGGGGTTGTTTGTTTCTTTCCACGTAGGAGGAATCAAAAAGGTGGTCGCTAGAGGGGGGCAGCGAGTGCGGAGGAGTGGGCAACTGCTGCACTTGTCTTGGCAAAGACTTTAAACTTTCATTGGCTGGAGGCATGGCCTGAGGCTTTTTTTTTTTTTTTTTTGTGGTGAGGGGGAGCGGGGGGTTGTCATCACTGGACCATCGCCCTGAGAGTGACAGCAAGCTCACCCGAAAAAAACAACAACATCGACCACAGCAAGGGACACACTCACCTACACACAGGAAAATATACACACACTTTTAAACTTTTGGACTCTCGCCTCGAAAAAGCAGCCCAGAGTTTCCCGTTTCCAGCAGCTTGTTTAAAACCCTGTACATTTAAGTTGGGCTGCTTGTTACGGTTTGTGCAGTGAGTGCAAGTTAAAGTGTACACATTTAAGAATATGCGGTGTTCGGAATTAAGGTTATCCGTAGCGCTATGCAGCGCCACCATCTGTTGTGTTGAAATAATGTTTCCAACAGCTCAATTATACAATTAGAATATGTGATGTGTAAAGACTTAGCTCCATGTAGCATCACTTCACCGCTGTTGTGTCGCTTAAAGACCGCAGACAAGTCACTCAGAGACTCTCAGAGAATACAGAAAGTGTTAAAAGTCTGCTAAGACGTGTATGTAACAGTTTTAATAAGATTCCATGGACCATATGCAATCAGATAAAATCACGGCCTGATTAAAATCCACATCATGTAAACACACATTCCAATCAAATTGGCCCAATCTGATGGGAATTTCTGATCGGATTGGAGGAGTTGAAGTAACCCTGAATTGCTCTGCGTGCGTGCGTGTGTGTGTGTGTGTGTGTGTGTGTGTGTGTGTGTGTGTGAGTGCGCGCACGGCCGCTCCACTGGATGAGTGACTGACTGCGCCACTACGACAGCCAACCATACAGCGGCACAGTTATGGATTTTAGCTGCAGGGCTGCTGTAGGGTTTCACGAATCAGTCTGTTCCTCTCATCTCTGTCTTCTCCTCCTCCTCCTCCCTCCCGGGGATTTGAATCAAAACTCCTCTTTAACTGCGCCGCCGACAGCTTTTGATAAATTCCGGCGCCCCTCATCCAGCGTTTGCCTGTTTGGGAGGAAAAAAAAAAAAATAAAGAAGTTCATCAAGGTTGCGTGAAATTGAGCGAGAAAAGTTGACAGCTCGTAAAGTTTCTCTCCGAGGCTCCAGATCGCGTGTTTTACTGGATTTCTTTGCATGTTTGATGTGGGAGGCAAAAGAAGAGAGAACGCTATTAAGTTGAAAGAGCCTTTGAGTTCAGGAAGAAGACTCATCAAAACCATGTAAACAGAGGAGAAAGGAACACAACCTTGCATTGCTTTTGTATGACTTCAAGCTTTTTGCACGCGAGTTTTACCTGTTGAATACAAAAGGGTGGGCAACTGTTGACACAAACTAGTGGGGAAAATGATTTCTGAAGAGAAAGGAAAAAATACAAAGAAAGAAAGAAAGAAAACAACAAGGAAAGGATGCCTAGGAAGAAGAAAAAAGTTTCTCCTGCCTGTCAGGAGAAATGGTTTGGGAAATAAAAAATGCACATATTCAGCCTCTGCGCTTCGGGGAGCTCTTCCTGTTTTCACCCATTGAGCAATTTGAGCATCAAGGAAGAAAAACAACAAAACCAGTAAACATATGTCACTCACTTTCAGCAACGCTTCAGTGGTGACTGGCGCACGGCGGTGAGTCAGTGTTTTTGTCTCGTCGTCTCCCCCCGGCTGCTCCGCTCTGCCAGCGCGCATGTATGGATTTGTAATCTCGCCGTCTGTGTGTGTTTGCCAATTTGCCTCCTTGTAAATCTGACAATTACACTCCGGGCACACTCATTCACCTGAAGCAATATATCAGCTTGTCATATAACAATATTTATTGTCTGCGCTCTCTTGGCTATTTTGCAGGTGATTTGTAAACTCCACCCCTCCATCAATTCTCCAGAAATGCTTGTCACCTGCTGGCTGGTCTTAAAATGATAGAAAAAGGAAAAAAAAAAAAAGAAAAATTGTGTTCCACCCACACTCTCTGACTCTGGGACACACGGCCAAAATGAACAGCAGTTCTCCCAATCATTAATTTCTCTTTGCATTGTTCAATAATGGAGGTAATTTCAAAATCAGAGGTGTTGTTTGACGCACGCTGCTCCCAAGGGGATTCACTAATTATGATGTGTCCCTGTGATAGAAATAGAATGACAAGACCAAACAAATGAAATGTTTCCTTTTTTTTTTGAGTTGCATTCAAAATTGCGTCCACTGTCAACCAATACTGTCAGGGTCATGTTCAGGAGGGAGGGAGGAAGAGAAGATTTCCATGGACTTATAACAATAATAAAAAAAGAACAGGAGAAAAACGCACACATGGGGCGCTGTAACATGCAGCTAGTTTTGTACACAGCTAAATTTGTTTTCCTCTGTTTGAAAAGCTGATATGAACACTTTGTGCAACAGCATGTTGGGTTGTGGGGAGTCAATATGTTCAACACACTTTAGGAATATTAAAAGTTTACCTCTTGAATTGACTTTCTTAGTTTTTAAATGCTTGATTCTTCTTTGCTTGATTTAAATGCCCCTTTCAACTTTTTCATGTTTTGTAGTTGATTTTGTTTTGTGTGTTTGTATTCATGTACAGACAGCTGAACATCATTGGGCTTCAAATTCCTCCGGCGCATGCCGGTCACAATTATTTTGTGTCGGAGCAGCTAACCTGCTGAGAGTGAGGCAAGCAGAGAGGAATCAAATAGCACTGATGTCATAAATACAAAGTTAGCTTGCCATTTATATACGTCTTGTTTTAAGCCCATCGTTCACAACAAACGTCCTTGTCTTTTTGGAGAAGCTTCCCCTAAAAATCACATGGTCACGAAGGAGTTAAGAAAGTAAGGTGGAAAGGATGGTGTGTAAAAACGATATGGTTTTTGCAATTAGCGCTGTAGTTTTTCACAGCTGTTTCTTTGAACCATCTTTCATTGCTAATTTCACACTGTTGTGTCACACTTCCAAGAAAAGCAAATACAAAGAAAAAAAAAACTTTTGCGACAGCAGCGTTACAGTTTTTGCTTTGAATTTTTTTCGTCTTCAAAATCATAGCAAAATGCAAAATGATTCACTTAGAAACAAAGGATACAATGGTTTATTCAGCACACAACCAACAGAGAGTAGTAACACACATGCAGTCACACACGCACACCACACCGAAAGGCTTCTGCAAGATTTTCTTTTCCCCGCTGTTTATATTCAGCATGTTTTTGTTTGTTTTTTTTTTTTTTTTTTGTTTTTTTATCAAATTACCTTTTAATTAATGGACTCTTATTTGCAATTTGAAGTAATACTGCTGCATATATGATTAAATTAGTGTATTATGGTTTGATTTAATTCCGCAGGTGTAGCAGGGAAGGAAGTGTTGAGGAAGCATGTGGCTGGATCCCTGGTGGACTGCAAGCAAAAGTCTAGCGTCACTCGCCAGTCAGAACCAGTCACTTTAAGATGTCAAATAATGACAGAGTTTTTCATCCCAGAACATACTGGAGAAGGAAGCTTTAGGAAAACAGCATATTTAGCCCTCTGTTTGCAGCCTAGATGTTTCTGCTTGGTTGTCTCATGTTTCATCCTGGTTGTTTCTTCTCATCTGGCCAATTTATTCCGTCTTCTTCGTCTGTGTCTCCAGGTCTGTAAGTTTGTTTCAGTTTTGTCTCCTTTTGTTTTTGTTTTGATTTACCCCTTGAGGAGGACATCTTTAGTTATGTTAATTATTTGGAATAAAGACTTTTCTGTTCTCCGCACCCAAAGTTGTCTGTCCCCTTGTATCATATAGTTTTTTAAACGTCTCCAAACAACATGGTTCAGCTCCTCTAACCCTCGTGATGACTCGCTCCACCAGAAGTTGGAACAGTTTTTATTGTGCTCTAACTCCTCGCCATCGACGACCCTCAAAGGTGTTGTGGCTCTAAACTTTAATGCAACTCTGGGAAATTTTCAGAGGTCGTACCCAAACATTAACGACGAGCAATGCACACTTATTGAAATTTAAAAGAAAGGTCAATCTATCATGTTACTTTCGGGTCTTGTGTCACACAAAGTGCTCTTTGGGGCACTGTATTCAGGAAACACTTTACCATTTGAAACCTGTGCTTGATATTTACCCTTTCGTTCAATTTAAGAATGCCTTTGCGCAGTAGCTCAGTTTGTTGTGAAGCACGGAGAATAATAGATGGCACGAAAGAGCACTCCAACATAAGCACCTTTTTAGAAAAGTAAAAGGTCATGCAAGGCTAAACACTTCAGAGCTCCCCCACTGTACTGAGGAGATGGCAGCAACGCGGCTGTAACATTTAGGGCAAACCATCTAAGACACCCCCCCATCCCCTCAAAAAAAAAAAAAGGCCATAAATGTTGGCCCAGACTGCGGTGGAAAGTCATTTGTATCATAACTTTAATTTGCTAATGTAGTGTGGAGGCTAATTATCCTTCAAGCTTTGCCATGAAGTGCTGCTTCTCTCATTCATGTTCATTACGTTAATGCTCAGCGAGAACACAGTTAATGTACTGTTGAGTGTGTCTCCTGATGCTTTACATTGTTTGTCGTGCAGTCAATTCACTTAATATTCGGCAGCATATTGTGCTGAGGAAGTAGGATTTGGGCAACGCCGCAGCAAAGTACCACTTTCACTTTTGTGCATTTAGTTGACAACAGGCATCTCTGGACCCGCAATGAACTCCAAAAAATTTGAAAACCGTACATTTTCCTCTTTATTTCTGACTTCTTTTTTTTTTAAACCTCACAATGCCTCTCCCAGATTGGTTACTACACTCGAGCAGGATGTTCGCTCTTAGTTTGAGCATCACTTTCAGCAAGACGCTAACCATCCATCTTTGTGAAAGGCTGCAAACATGGGGCTAAATATGCTGTTCTATGGGTCTGTTTGGCTTTTGGGTTGTGTTTCCAACATTGAACAAGCGGACAAAAAAAATAAACCTCCAAGAACATAAATGGGGCTTTTGCATGGTCAACATTTGGCTGGTAGAATTTATTACACATTGACTGACTGGCGAACAATCTCGTTCCTTTTACTAACACAGACAGAGAAGGAACTAAACACACTGCCAATATGTCACCACTTGGAAAACATCCCCACATCCCTGGCGGAGTCACGCTCTTATTTCGCTCTGCAGAAAACAACACGCTCCAAAAACAGATTTTCAGCTCTGGCTAATGGCTTTGGCCGGTGAAGCGAGTGGGTGAGCGGTTCTTCATGGCGTGACTGTACCATCAAATTATTCGCTGTATTTTTGGATGTGGTCACCGTCCGGCTTCACCCCGCAGACCTTCCCCTCCCCCCACTCCTCCACACGCTCACAAGAACCACACGTGTCGACAAATTTGTGGGATCGATTGCCGCCTCCACTTTCGTTCCCGTGTGATTTCTTTGTCTATATGTGGCTGTCGCCTTTCAGATACAGATGTGGTTTTGTCTGCCGGCATGTGTGTGTGTGTGTACTGTACGTGTGTGTGTGTGTGTGTCTGTGCGCCGGTCTGCTGCCATAGGTGCGTGTCGCCACATTGACACCGATCAATGGCGCGCCTCCCAAGAGTCTGCATCCTCTCAAGCTGTCACCAAAGGTTTGTGGGGCGTCGGCCGCTGAAGGACATATTCATAATGCATCCGCGCTTTTGGCCTTGAAGGTCAAAAAGCCGCGCGGGCGCGAGCGATTGCCAGTTAATCAGGAAGTATATTGATCGATCGACTGGGGCGGGACACCGATGCCGGGAAAGGCACGTGCGCTTGGACTGCAAACACAACGGCCGGCAGCGGCTCGTGCTCGGGCCGACGGACACGTGCACCCACAGGTGAGCTTGTAGCGTGTCTTCCTCATCGCTACCTGCTCGTCCAGGGGTCTAGCGAGGGATTCGGTGATGAGGGAGCGGTGCGGTGCGGTGCGGTGCGCTCGTGAAAGGATTTCAATTTTAAATGCACAAGGTGATTATGCCAGTGAATTAGCCCGGTGACTTATGGTGGAATAATTTAGCGCAGTCAGGCAGCAGCGGGGGCGACTAATATCAGAGGGGAGCAGGACCGGGGCGGGGGGAGGGGAGGGGAGGGGGCTGAAGAATAGAGGTTGGATAAGAGGGGAAAATTGGAGGAAAAAAGTGGATAATTTATGTGGTTATCGTCTGTATGGCGACCGCACAAAAAGACACAGACAAGTGGAAAGCCTTGAGAAAGCGAGTTGTAAAGGCGGGGGTGAGGATGGGTGCTGGAGTGGGAGTGGAAGGCAGGGTAGAGGTGAAAAGAAGAAGAAAATCAATGAAGGGATGGAAGAAGAGTGGACAGCATGTATGCTGGAAAAATGCAGAGAAATAGAAAAAAAAGCAGATCCTTTCATTTCGCCGTAGGAGTTTAAAGTCACGAGGGAAAAGGTTGAAAGGGAGGAGAGAAACAGAAGATACAGAATATCAGAGAAATTTGGTCCTGTCGGCGTTTTAATTTAAGAACTCATTTGTCTCGCGCAACTTCATACTGACAGAATGATGTCAGAATGATGCGTGCTCAGTTTTAGCAACTTGCCAGCTGTCTTTCGCACGATGTTGTCTCGGCCTTACTTTTGTTATTGTGCTTCTTGTCTGCCTGTTTTTTGTTTTTTTTTAAAGTGAAGTGAACTTAAATAAGGTCCATTTGCAAACTTAAACAGCCTCTGTGCCAAACGCGTGACTTCTTCTGCTAACTTTAGCTCGAGTTTCCGCCAAAGCTGTGAAAGTGTGTGACAACACTCAGCTGTGCCTGAACTAATCTCTGGAGCCTAAACCTTGGCAACATGGTCAGACTCCAGACTGGCTTTCTTTTTTTTTTTTCCATCTGGCAGTGAGGCGAAGGCCAGTGTGAGATACGAGCTTGATTTACAAGCGGTCCTGAAAAGGTCTGAGCGCTTGAGACAGAGCGGACAGGTACTGTAAGAAAGTCTGACCTGGAGATGAAGTCAGTAAAATTGATGATTTATGCCTCTTAACCAAGTGAGCAACGGCATTTAAAGGAGAGATGAAAGAGGTGCCGGCGAGGTTGTGTTTGTGATTTTGCTGTAAATGAAGTTTGAACTTGCATTCATAGCAGCTGCATATAGGTGCCATTGAACCGAACCCTGGCGTGTTTAATCATTTGTGTTGGTTTGTACACAGTCCTTGCATCAACTAAACTGTTCAACTTTGGTCTACTTGGAGGGGCATCTAAGTTTGTTTGGGAATAAATTCTGCACGGACAAAAAGCATGCTACTTTCCTGGCATTTCAAAGCTATATTTATTTAGTGAGTCTTGTTGTTTACATGACTTTGGTTTGCATAGAGCCAATTATATAAAAAAAAATGAAATAATTTATCCGAGTGTCTGGTGGGCACCACAGAAGAAGACTCTCCAATTTTTGATTGCAGGTTTCAAAAAGAAGGCCAACGCAGAAGTGCCACAAAACTGCATTCTCTCGTTTGTCCAGCAGGGAATGCCAAACATGGTTGCATCAAGACGAAACATCATGACACAAATTTATACCTTTATTACACCTTTGCAAACTTGTTGAAATTGCTTAGTTGGACTACATCTCAAGTAAAAATGGCAGTGAATAGGCCCTCATGTCCAGTTTGGTCTAATTTTGAGTAAAGTGGCATAGATTTGTGGGTGTGACTCAAGTTTAGTAGCCAAGTGGACATACTGATAAATATTAATATACTGTCAGTGTGGGAACATGACCTAAAAAAAACTGGCCTAGGAGAAAAACTCACAATGTTGTAAATATTTCTATCAAACTTTACAACCACGCTTGCTATCGATTCACCCATATATAATTTGGCAGCTGTTAACAATTGAATAGGTGCACTTTTTTATATAAAAAATAAGGGGATGGGGGGGGGTCTTCAGGAAACTTTTGTCACAAGACGGCGCAAGAAAAACATAACTGAACTGAGCAGTTGTGGATACGCTGGGGCGAGGCGTGAGAATCGAGAGGGAAAGCGCGCCCGCACATAATCACACGCATGCAGTCTATTATGTTCACCTGTCAGTGCAATAATTTGCAATTAATCATGTGATTGATGTGGCAAACATGTTTCTGCTTACGAGCAAATAATGGATCAATCAGGGACGGTGGAGAGATCATTTAGAAACACAGGAGAATCCATAAATTATCCCTGATTGCCTCACACATGATTAATGCGCTCATGTACGTTGCCGTAATGTGATTCATCAGTGTTTTATGTGTAATGGGTGTACAGTATATTGGGGGGGGGGGATTACCGGAATTTGGCTCTGCACCAAAGCCAAACACGATGCTGCTGTCGCATTACTTTTGCAGTGATCGAAGTGATGATGACTTTAGTAACCTGATTACTTTCAGCATTAGTTTTCAGCATTTTCACGTCTTGCCAGTGGTTTAGTTCATCCTTTTATTTAATTGTAGCATTACTGAAGCCTCGTATTCTCAATTTAACACACTTCTCCTCTCTCCCGTCCTCCCTTTCATCGATGTTCCTGTGCCTGTATTGTTGCATGAAAAATGCTTTTCATCAGCTCGACTCCCAACCCTGCAATTGTCCTGGGCTTTTCATACATGAAGAACACAGAGTTCACTGCAAATCAATTCCTATTAAAATCTTGGGCCACGGAAGGCAAATAGCGGCCTTAAATGTGCAAGTTTGAGCTCTTTTATAGACACAGACGGGCTTTTGTGTCTTCTTTGTGTGTTTTTACAAGGTTCACTGATTTAATACGTATAGACAGGTCAATTTTTAAACAAATGGCTCGTCAGAGAAAACATTCCCTTGTGCAACTGAATGGAATGGGTGGTGGTGGTGGGTGGAGACAATCAAACAAACACCTCTTCAGATGTTACAGCCGAATCTGGCAATTTTCTGTATCGCCTCTCAGAAGACTCTCCTTTAACAGAGCGCCGTAAAGCCGAGGCTTTCCTCCACAGCCAGACAAATTTAGTGGGTGTTTACTGTCGCGGACCTTTACTCATTAATCTACAAGCTACAGTGCATTACTTTTAGTCCTGAGTCAGCAAAGTCCTTGTCCCGCCCTACTCCTCTTCCTCCTCATCCTCCCCCTCCCCTCCCCCTCCTCCCTCTCAGTTGGTCAAATCATGCCCAACACTCGCCTCCTGTCTTCATGCTGGTCCCTTTCCTGGATAAAGGATGTAGCCCGAGGTGAGCCAGCGTGCGCTCTGGTATTGTTTGCCATCGGTATCCTAGCGCAACAGCATTTGTCTTTTCCCAACATTTCTTCACAGATAAAAGTGATGAAACACTTTTCCTTGCCGTGTAGTAACAAAAAAAAATAATAATAATAAAAAAAGACAAAAGACTCCACCACTGTCCTGTGTCTTTTGGCGGGAGTTTCAGTACCATGTTGGCTAACTCGTCACACTTGCAAGAGCTAACATACGTTGGAAATTTCGGCTAAAGTCACGGCCTTAACGGTGCTTTTTCTGCTGAGGGATTAAATTGAACTTGCATGAAGTGAATTTCTTTCCATCTGTGAAACTCCAGAATGGTTATGCAGTCGGCAAAGACTCTTTAGTAGGAAACGGGAAAGAAAGTTGCATATTTGGTGAAATACCCCTTTAATGTTTTGTAAAAGTTGGCAAGCAAGCGGACACAATCGCACGGCCACGCCGAGTCGAGCATTAATCTTTCACGGCGGTGATGTCATTGTTTTTGTCATCGATGAGTGCGGCACTGTGAGATTGTGTTTGCCTAAGAGCCGAGCACAGCTGCGTGTAGCAGCGTGTGAAACAGGATATGCAAATAGCCGTCTTCCTGATGTTTTTAGTTTTTGTTTTCCTCAGTCTCGATTTCTCCGGCGCCACTAAATTGTCCATGTGTGAAAGCCGACTGAGGAGTTTCTGATTTTAGCGATGCCTTGGACTGTCGCCTGCCTGCCTGATTGACTGATTGTCCGACGCCCACAAACCACCAGTTGGTCCGCACGCTCTGGCATGAGCAGGACTCGATCAACTGCAGGTTGGAAGGGGGTTGGGGGTGTGGGGGGGGATCTAAAAAGATTCATTTGGACTCGTGATGAGCATTAATAGAGGATCATTATCGCCATGTTCACTCTCTTGGAGAAGAAATGACAGCTAATTGTAGAGCTCCACATCCAAATATCTGCCTCAAAATGAAGTCTCTTCATTGCCTGGCGCTTTTTTAAAAAGTGCACTCACTGTTGCTGCTGTCACCTCTTGATCTCAGTTGTCCCTTGTACTTTTCATAGACTGACACATTTTAAAAGAAAATAGAAAAAAAAATGTTACACTGCATAATGTCTAATTTGTCGCCTTTTCTTCTGTGCGTGTCTCTGGATGTCAAGGCTTCAAAATGCCAAAGTGTGCTTCCATCTCCTCCCCCTTGTCTTCTTCACCCTCCGCCCCCGTACTTTTATTCTACTTCCTTTACTTTCCACTAATTCTGTGCCCCTTCATTTAGAACCTATAAATAAATAAATTCACCAAAAAAGAGTGCACGTTTCTTTCGAGACGACTCTAAATACAAGAGTGCCACCAAGTGGTCAGTTTTATAATGGCAGCTCTTGGAGGGTACAGTTTACAGTCCGCCTGTGTGTGCGTGTGTGTGTGTACGCTCGGCGGTTCTGGCTGGAGAGATGATTGATCTGTGCGGTTTAAGGACGAAGGTTAACGGTTAAAGTGCGCTCTGTGTGAAACCAGCGCGCTCCGGGCAGACTCCTCCTCTGACCATACAGGCCGGGAGACACAGACGCAGGACGGTTGGATCAATGGGATGGGTGGGCTTCAAGAAAAATGACGGCAGTTCTTTTTTTTTTTTTTTTTTTTTTAAAGAAAAAAAAGAAAAACAACTAAAAGAAAAGGAATAACAGCAGCTCTTTCTAAGCCCTCTGTCTCTTCACGCCTTGTATTCTTACAATGTGTGTGAGTGCATGTGTGTGTGTGTGTGGTCAAAGGTAATCATGCCTCTGCTTCAGCTGCGGTTGCCTCATTCTGCTCTCAAGTGCAAGGACGCACACAAACACACACACACACATATGCTTGTCTGTCTATCTTTGTGAGGACTGAGGACTTACAATGCACTCTTTTTTCATTCTTTTGTGCAGCCTATCCTAAACCCTCACCTCAACCTTAAAGTCAATTCATTCCTGGTTGTAAACTTGCCCCCCTTCAACCTAAAAATGAATGGTTAGATTGTCTGTGTCTTCTTTTCAAAGAAACGTCCCCGCTCTCTTGGTTGGAAATTTATTTTAGTCCTCACACTGAATCCAAGAACACACACACAAACACACGCATGCACACATACACACATGCACATAGTCATACACACTACAAACGCAGCTAGATAATGTGCTTGACATCAGCGATTCTTCATCACGCAGCCAAACACAATGTCTTTGACACATTCTCGCTCTTCTTTATCCTCATCCATTACTGCGCGCCTCAAAGTGAGATACCAGTGCAGAGAGCAAGAATCACCGTCCTTCTCTGCAGACAGAGCGCTTCGTTTGTGGCACCGTAATAGGAAAACAGATAGACGGGGAAAATATCAAAAGTATTGCCTTCACTTGGCTTCTTTTCAAAATGTTGATTCTTGCGAAACAGATGTTGTTAATCTCATTTTTTTTCTCTCTCTCTCGTCCTCTTTGTGTGTAAAAAAAAGTGTAAAAAAAAAGAAGCTTTGGGCTTCAGCCTATTCAAGACAAAATACAATAATAATTCATTCAACGGCAAATACTGATTGTGAGCCTCAATCAAAGAAGAAGCGTGTCACAAATGTGGATTTATGGAAATGAACGGTGCATTTCTCATCCCATTCATCGTTTATCTTCCAGAAATGAGAAGGGTCGGGGGGGAGGCGTCGCCAGGGATTACAGCCGTTATTACATATTTGTTGCATGGCCACGCATGTCAATTCAGAGTTCAGCTTTTCTTTTCTGTGACGCCATTATGGATGAAACCCGCCAATAACATGGAAATGTGTCTCTGAAAGATGTTGGAACTGCAGCCTCTGATTTTTTCTCCCAGCCGTGCCTGGACAGCTCAGGTCCCATCCCATCCATTTCATTGTGTTGCAGCCGGACATCAGCCAAGAGCCGCCGCGAGTCCAAAACCGGCTTTTCATGTGGCTCCCGTCCTGCGATTCTTCCCTCGCTGCTGGACAAACGATAGATAAAGTGCTGTGGGAGGTGTTTGTCCTGACAAAAATCGGCAGCTAATCCAAACCTCGAGCCTCTTATTTAAATTCTCTAAAGAGCTTTTTTTGTTTCTCTAAGGCAATGTGTTTGGCAGTAGAAAAAAAAATATATAAATACACATACACTGATTTGGGATAGGAAAAAATGCATCAGTTTTGAAGGAGCTGCTGGCTGATGCATCTGCATGAGGTGCCATCGCCTCGCCAGCAACCGAGTGCCATCCATCAGAGTGAACGCATCTGGGTATCTAATGTGGATGGATGGGCCGCGTCCCAATACCTGCTTTTTGTAAAGTTGTATCTCCTGATAATGTGTGATCGGGAATACAACACAGTCGTCCATCTCCAAAGCTTTGGTATCACGCTTCGCTTTATTTCTTGAAACTTATTTTTTTGTTGGCATGGGTGCAAACTTTGTCAACATGATACGAAACAAAAAATGTGAACAAGACAAGTTGAACAAACCTGTTTATCCTTCTCCAAGACCTTAACAATTTAAAGGTCCCATGAAGATTCACTTTACAATAACTTTAAAACTTGAACAATTAAACAAGCCAAAACAGTTCTGGACATTTTTCCATTTCTGGCCTTTTGTGATGTCACTAAGGGCATTGATAGTTTTTTTTTGTTTTTGTTTTTTGTCAGGTGACCAGTCAATACGTTTTATTACATAGTATTTTGCAAATTCAGAATGCCCCCCCTTTTTTTTTGAGAAGTAATGGTATGTCTCTAAAGCGGTACAAAAGGGTTTAATCTTTTATGGAAACAAATCAAAACCTGATGTTGGCAAATATGACAAATGAGGATGAGGCCACGTCACCGCAGGGTTCCTTCCAGGTGAAGACACTGCGAGTGGCCTCCGAACACCAGGAAGGTCCGGGGGATTGATTCGGAGGAAATAACTCTGAGTGCAGGATTTGTCCGCTAAATTAGCTTTGTGACAGTCTAACTAATGGTGACGTATAAGTCCTGGCCACGCTCCATTAATCAGCAGTTTAACTTTCAAGGATCAACTGGGTTAATTGCAAGATTCGGGCACGTGGAAAGGGGGAGGGAGGGAGAGGAAGGGGGAAGGAAAGGGGAGGAAGGGTCAACGGTCGGAGAGCGAAAACAATCTGCGGATCAATTTCAGTCGGATTCTGGCAGCGAGGCGTCATTACTGTGTTGTCGTGACGACGGAGACGGAGGCCTGGCAGGAGGAGGAGGAGAGAGGAGGAGGAGAAAGGGGGCGCAACTTTTCCCACCTCGGCTTTTCTCTGTCAACATTGAGTGTGTGTTGGTGTGTACCAGCACAAGACTCCCACTACTGGCTGATTGGTCATACAGTGTGCATGTGTTTGTGCGTGTGTGTGTGTGCGCGCGCGAAACCGTGATTGTACCCGACCGGAGAAGGGTGAACTCTTCCACTGATGAGGAGGAGGGCGCCTCCCTGGGAGGAGCCGGACACTTGATGCTGGAGGCTCCTCCAGCGTCATGGCGGGGGTTCCTAGCGCATGGACGCACCGTGCATCCACACACACACACACACACACACACACACACACACACACACACACACATGCACATGCACATGCACAGACACCTCACTCCTCTACCTCCCCCTGTCTTTTCTTTCCCCCCCTTTTTTCCTCCCCTCTCCCTCTCTCGCTCCCTCCCCTGTCTGTTTGTTGTGTTCCACCTCCCTGGGCTCTTCGAGTGCATTAATCAGTCAAGCCGCGGCGCCGCGGCTATTACTCATCTGGTCAGAATGTAGAGGGAGGAGAGGGAGGAGGAGGAGGAGGAGGAGGGAGGCCGGAGAACGAGGTGGGGGGAGAACGAGAGAGAGAGTAAAAAGACAGAGTGACAGAGCAAAAGCAGGAGGAGAGGGGGAGAACAGAAGGGAGAGGTGTGGGCGGGTCGGAGGGAAAGGAGGAGAGCGGAGGAGTGGGGGAGAGGTAGCTGCTCTGTATTCATTCATCTTTTAATATCTCCCCCCTTACCTCAAGGCTTTTCATCTCTCCGAGCATCCATCTATTCATCCGTCCCTCCACTCATTCAGCCGGCAAAGCAGCCGTGCATCCATTCATCCCCCTATTTATAGATGCGGCCGCCACCCTCCCCTCCCACCTAATCATGCATCCATCTCTCTATCCATCTTTCCATTTCCCCCCCTTTCGCCCCCTCTGCCTTCTATCCATCTCTCCGTCACTCCGTCTCCACCCGACTCTATCTCTGCTGCTCCCCTCATTTATCTATATCGGATTTTTCACTCCTTTTCAGAAAAACACGGTGGGCGAAAAAGGTTGGAGTGGAAGGAGGGGGGGGGAGGGTGGGGGGGGTAAAGTTGGGGCCGGGGTTGAAAGATTCGCTGATGTCTGGCTGCTCGGCGATGGGCGCTGGGGAAGGTTTTCGGGGGGTTGGTGGTGGCGGGAGGCAGAATGCCGGGTAGAAAGCAGTTTTCTTTTTCACAAACTCAAGGACAAAGAGTTTTGCTCCTTCCTCACAGGAGTTTGAGTGAACTGGTGTGCTGGAGACACTCTCCAGGCTATATTTAGCCTCGGTGGTAATTTAAGCTGAATGCTAATGTCAGCGTGTCAGTGCGCTCTCAGTGCCAAAAAAAGAAAAAAGGTTCCGATGCTAAGTGGATAACTTCCCTGTGACGCTAGTTTTTTCCAATCTGCTCCGCCAGGTATGTAGCCGATGTCAAAGGTTTTTAATGTTCTGAACATTTTGATTGTGTTTACCAGAAAACCAAAACTTCTGCAATTTAGTCATGCTTTTACGAGATTTAGAGATGACGGAACAAAAGTTTACTACCTGAAATTCTTCAAATCTTAAAAGTACTCCTCAGTTCCAGTGCATAAGATTTAGTGGCACCTAATGGTGAGGCAGCATATTGCAGCTTATGATCTTTGTCAATCACAAAAAGGTTCCAGGCTAATTTTCCATTCTAAATTTTTAATAATTCTGACTAAATCAAGTTTTTAACATGATAGAAATTCTATTCAGGTGTTTCACAGTTGGCCCCGAAGCTAATGAAATCTGCCGTGGAGGCTATTGTGTCGCCAGAATATGATTGACAAAATGACAAGTCGTCAACGTCAATCCGTCATCGCACGGAAAAGGAGGGCCGTGGGGAAACAGATCAGAGTGACTCTGCTACAGAGAACCTCTGTGAAAACTTTAATTTCCCGCTGTACTGATGGACTTGCTAGAAGGGCTAAACTGCCTGCATGCTTTTAGATGTCATGCGGGGTTATCACATTGCCGGGCGAAAAAAATGACTGCTAAGTAGATGTGGTCAAAAAGAAGGTTAACAGAGCGAGCCCGTTAACATAAAGAATCTCATGAATTGTGGAAGGACTTGCAAATGGGACAGATGGCTGCCCCGAAGTAGAAAACTCGCTGCCAACTGCTTATTGTGCAGGGAAACAGCTAGTGAGCGAACCTTTCAACGGTTTTTCTGGTCACCTAAAGGGCTTGTGACTGGTACCATGAAGTGTATGTCTAATCCACACACACACACACACACACACACACACACACACACACACACACACACACACATATATGTGCAACACGTCACACAACTACAAGAAGCCTTCAGGCAGGCTCCCCACGTCTCAGGTTCATGGGGGTTAATGCGGGAGACTAAAAACTGTACATGCACCCGGCAAGACAGGCATGCATTGCAAATCCTGGCCAGGAAGCACCCAATTACTGACATAAAGGCTGGGTGAGCACCGGTAACAAACGTGTGATGCACAGATGCACCCTCAGCGTGCTCGTAAACACCGGCAGAGAAAATGGGAAAACAGTGGCAGGCAGGAAAAGACTGAAATTTACATTTCATTAATTTGACTGGCGTTCTCGTTCACGCCGGCATAATTGGAATGCAAAAGGAGAATTTGAAAAAAATCCTTCTGAGAGCCCCGGAATTTTACAAGAAATCATTATGAAATAAACATAAATGGGATACTTGAGGTGAGACTGCAGCCGGTGGAAGAGGTAAGGTGAGGTGGGGGTTGGGGGGATCTCTGGCACTCGGGGCACCGGGGCACTGGAAATGAATCAAAATGCTGAGCCGGTGGTGGCCAGCGGTGGCTTAAAAGGCAGACAGGGGTTCTCTCTAGTGGAGCACATTAGCGGGTCTCTTTGCTGCCACATTTCCGCTGGCCGCAGGATTCCAAATTCAACACCTGCAGCTTTAAGAGGCCTTGTATCAGGTGGGAGGGGTCGGGGTGGGAGGGGTCTAGGGAGATTAGGCTGCAGTGCTGTGGACTGTTGTCGAGGTTGGAAGGAGTGCTAAGACAGCGAACCCTCCTATGACACGAGGTTTACACGATTTGGGGCCAACCCTAACCCCAGTTCAAATCCTAACCCTAGTTCCAACACTAACCCCAGCTCCAACCCTAACCCCAGCCCCAACCCAAACCCCAGCCCCAACCCTAACCCCAGCCCCAACCCTAACCCCAGTTCCAACCCTAACCCCAGTTCCAGCCCTAACCCTAGTTCCAACACTAACCCCAGCTCCAACCCTAACCCCAGTTCCAACCCTAACCCCAGTTCCAGCCCTAACCCTAGTTCCAACACTAACTTCAGCTCCAACCCTAACCCTAGTTCCAACACTAACCCCAGCTCCAACCCTAACCCCAGCCCCAACCCTAACCCCAGCCCCAACCCTAACCCCAGTTCCAGCCCTAACCCTAGTTCCAACACTAACCCCAGCTCCAACCCTAACCCCAGTTCCAACCCTAACCCCAGTTCCAGCCCTAACCCTAGTTCCAACACTAACTTCAGCTCCAACCCTAACCCTAGGTCCAACACTAACCCCAGCCCCAACCCTAACCCCAGTTCCAACCCTAACCCCAGTTCCAACCCTAACCCTAGTTCCAACACTAACCCCAGTTCCAACCCTAACCCCAGTTCCAACCCTAACCCTAGTTCCAACACTAACCCCAGCTCCAACCCTAACCCCAGCTCCAACCTTAACCCCAGCTCCAACCCTAACCCCAGCCCCAACCCTAACCCCAGTTCCAACCCTAACCCCAGTTCCAGCCCTAACCCTAGTTCCAACACTAACCCCAGCTCCAACCCTAACCCCAGTTCCAACCCTAACCCCAGTTCCAGCCCTAACCCTAGTTCCAACACTAACTTCAGCTCCAACCCTAACCCTAGTTCCAACACTAACCCCAGCTCCAGCCCTAACCCCAGCTCCAACCCTAACCCCAGTTCCAACCTTAACCCTAGTTCCAACACTAACTTCAGCGCCAACCCTAACCCTAGTTCCAACACTAACTTCAGCGCCAAACCTAACCCTAGTTCCAAAACTAACTTCAGCGCCAGCCCTAACCCAAGTTCCAACACTAACTTCTGTGCCAACCCTAACCCTAGTTCCAACACTAACTTCAGCGCCAGCCCTAACCCAAGTTCCAACACTAACTTCAGCGCCAGCCCTAACCCAAGTTCCAACACTAACTTCTGTGCCAACCCTAACCCTAGTTCCAACACTAACTTCAGCGCCAGCCCTAACCCAAGTTCCAACACTAACTTCAGCGCCAGCCCTAACCCTTGTTCCAACCCTAACCCCAGGCCCAACCCTAATCCAAGCTTCAACACTAACCCCAACCCAAACTTAACCTGGGGAACTGCACGATTGACCAGGACTCTTTGGTGGGTCACATTGGACACACAGACACACAGAAACACACATGGATTTTTCTTTATTTAAAATTATTAATTTTGTGATTTTTTGGGGGGACTAGGGATATGATAAAACAAGGATTTGTCATTTCATGGTGGAGCGAGATATTTAATATCTTTCTGGCCTGGAGCATTTCTCTTATTGTCTGCCTCACCCTTTTGCCGTCCATCCGTGTAGTTGAAAGAGTATTTGTGCACAAATTAGACTCGCCACCCCAAATCAACCCGCAGCTCAAATAAAATGCATGAGAGGAAATTAATAAACACAGTTCCTCCAGGATATCGTCACAATCAAGTCGTCCTTTCTTCAACGGGCAGAAATAGTTGGTGGCCCCGGGGGTAAACTTGACACATTTTGTTTTTCTGAAACTAATGATTTCTCGCTCGCACAGGCGGCTAATAATGGTCCGCCAGACAGTGATTGAGAGCAATCTGCCAGAATGCCCTGTTCCCCAGTCTCTCTTTCTTCATTTTTTACTTGGCTTTGAAATTCAGGCGCTCCCCTGCTGCTGAGGAATCCCAGGAGAAGCGAGGAGCAGCGCTGAGTGATGGTCACGATTGTCTGCTTGATGTTTTTGTGAATTTTGCCATGAGTGTTTTTCTGACAAGTGAACATTTGTTTGAGTGAGTGTTCACATGTTTGACAGACAAGTCTCAGGTTATTTACTGTTGGGGAAATAAATCAATGCATTCTCTTACTGCATTTTTGTTTTGATGGACGAAGTGAAAGGAACTTGCTCTTCAACGTCTCATGTCCTTAACCCAGGTAGTGCGCATATTTCAAATCACAGAAGAGGAACTTGTGTTGATCCCTGTCATCATCGATACCAGCTCATGGTGAGAGCTTGTTGTTTGTTCCAGTAAGAACTTTTGATCGGACAAGATTAGCGATGTAGTCAAGACCGCCTTGACCAAGACCAATACAGACCATGTCGAGATCAAGATCAAGTCAAGGGCGCGACTGAAAAGAAACCAAGGCAGGACACTACCACTTACATGAATTGTAGCACTGATACAAATTGTAAAATTTAATAAAGGCCGTGTGATAATGACGATGAGCTTGTATGGTTTTTGAAATCCCCCTCAAGATCATTGTGTCTGAGATGACCAGGACAAGACCAGGATCAAAAAGTGTTTGTGAGGCCAAATAAAGGTGTTCTGGAGCACGATCCTGAGTGCTATAGCACATGACAAGAATAAGATAATAAGTGCTGATCCAAAGCAAAACAGCAGCGGGACATCGAACTGCTCATGTATCCCTCATGTTCTAATATTTTTGACACCCAAACAAGACCTGACAGCCAGGGTGCCACGACACGGGACATTCCCTCTCCACCACAGGCGCAACACGTCTCCGCCTGCATTGACCGCTCATCCCAGTCTGTTGGGAAGATTTGTCTGCTAATGCGTCCGGCCCGACCCAGCTGATTTGTCACACGCTGTACCCGTCCCACACCAGGACGCAATGCATATAAAGTGTGCATGCGTCCAGCGAACTGCTGCACATGTGCATGGTCTGCAGATTTGCCTGGGATATGCTTGTAAGAATGATCAAATTGAGGTGACTGCTTCATGCATAATGGATTTAAGGTACAGCTTGCTCCGCCAGACACATGGACCTAAACCAACAAAACAAACTAAATAATATTGTTTAGCTTTACAGCCTCAATCTGGCCAGTACAGCATGTGTACCTCTGCCAACTCTCGTTCCCTCTTTTTCTCACTCCCCCTTTCTCTCTTTCTCTTTCTCTCTCTCTCTCTCTCACACTCACACACACACACACACACACACACACACACACACACACACACACACACACACACACACAACGAATGACCTTGCCTCTCTGGGGAAGGGCCATGTTTAATTGTTCATCAGCACTTTCCTCGGCATTCCGCAGGCGGCGAGTCAGAGAAGCGGTAGTAGGGGGAGCGCGATGAGGAATGGAGCTGGAAGAGTGTCGCTCCTGGGAGAGGAGAGAGAGGGGGGTGAGCGGTAGACATGTGCTTAATTGTTCTGGAAGCAGATGGACAAACAGTTAGACAAACACATTCTCCAACTTAATCAACTGCAGCATGATGAGCATCCTGAGAATAAGCCCCTCGGCAAGCCGTAATTGTTCTATATGTCTAGTTAGAGTCAAATAAGCGCGCTGGGGCTTTGATGCATCGTTAACAATATGGTGCCTAACTGGGGAATCATATGCTATTCAAACTCCCGTAAATCACGGTGAAACATGAAACACCCCGACCCTCCCGCTGCTTTTAATGGTAAATATATCGCTCTCGCAGCGCCACCGCACCAACGCTGTGCTGACTAATCATCCGCTGACCAAGTCGGCTGTTGAGGTGTGAAGCGGCGCTCGCTGATTTATCTCCCTCCCCCTCCCCCCACCTCTCCCACTTCTCCTCTCAAAACTTCGCCCGCCGCTTTTTCTATTGCCTCACTTTCATTTCTGACGCACTTCACCACCACCACCTCACCTCCACCACCACCACCTCCTCTACCCCGCCTCTCTTTTTCCTCACTCTGCAGAGGCTCCACACTAGATGGGGTGGCAGATAGTGATGAGCCAGCAGTGGCCATGCTCGACTGCTTTAGTTAATGGAACTCTCCTGTCTCTACAAGGCCTCGCATTGTAGCCCAAGACCAGGGCCTTATCTCATTATCTGTGGGTGAGTGTGTGTGTGTGTGTGTGCTTACGTGTGAATGCGTGTGGGTGTGCCTGTGCAGGGCAGGCATGTGCATGCGGACCATTCACAATGTAACATGAGACAAAGATTTACTATTATTAGTTAAATCTTGCGTAATCAATGTCCTCCTACCTTGCAAAGCCTCGCCTGCATCGTCTGAGGTGAAGAAGCTGAACTTGCAAGAAAGCATCGCCGCAGCCGATGCTGCCACGCGCTCTCAGCTTTCTTTTCCATTTTTGAGTTGTCAGGTTGATGCATGTGTTTTATGCGTTTCGCTAGTGCTATTTTAATTTCAACGTGCTTTGACCTTTCTCAGGCAATCACTGTCTTCAACGTTCCGTTTGACACGACGGCGGCACAAACAAATTTCTTTCACCGCCACATGACGCAACAATGCAAGGGGTTGCCCTTTGTCCTGATGTTGCAGTTAATAAAAATGATGCAAATGCCCCTTTATTTAGAAGTGTAATGTGTGATCAATGATATGAATGGGCACCACAAGTTCTGACAAAAACAAGACTTTTGGCATATTGGGTGGCAGCAGAATGCTTTGTCCAAACATTTTCACCCTGCTGCCTCACTGAAAATTTGTTCTTGTGAAGTTTCATCTTTAACAATAACTTTATGTAAAGCTCTGCAAAATTCATTTTTTTTTTTAGAAATAAAATGCTCTTGGCTACCAACCTTTAAACAGCTGCCACAGTCACTTATTAACACGTGGCCGCATTCCCTTATCCAAAGCACTGCTTGCACCTACATGTCTGTGCAGCATCATCAGGAATTACTTGGGATTCAATTTCTGGCCAAAAAGCGCCTCGGCGTTCAAGATAGCAAGCAGCTCTGCACCTGTTTACCTTAAAAGAGTAGCAGAGAAGATTATCCAGTTACAGACTGAGGAAAAATAGTTCACTTTACTATAGTACAGCTGTTGTACTAAATTACTACAGAATCAGCTTCATTTTGAATCTGTTTGTTTAATTACTTGAGGGGCAGAGACAGAACTTTAAATAGATTTTTTTTTTCAATGTGTTTTTATCGCCCATTCTTTTCCCTCTGCTTTATATTACCATGATTGTCATTTGTTTTGGTTTTTAGCTTTATTTCAAGCACTTACCGTCTTTTGAAAATACTGAAAGATATTATTCTCATGGGCCTCTTGCAATTTCACCATCAACACTAGGTCCACGGACCATGGCTTGAGAAATGCTGCCGTAAAAAATGAGAAATTATTGCTGTGGCCTGTCTTCCTCCAGCTACACCCTCACAGTCCTCAGCAGGGACCCTGATTGCTGCAGGTGCACAGGCAGCTGCAGCCATCAGGCCAAGGGGACTCTAAAAGTCTGGCACCAGAGTCTGCGTCATCACTTACTGCTACTGTAGTGATACTACTATTGCTGTTGCTGTTGTTGAGTGGTTTCATATTGATTTATGTTGTAATGCATGTGTTTACCTTTAAGCATGTGGGGCGTTGAACTCGTAGCCTTCCTCCCTCCAAAAAAAAAAATGCAAGCGTGATTATTGCAAACCCGTAGCTGTGCGATTAACCTGTTTTTCCCCTCAATTAAACAGAATCTATTTATCTGTTTGCTCCTGTTTTTTGAGCAAGTGAACTTTGGAAGACTTTCATTTTTTTCACCAAGAAGAACTGCTAGGAGCGGCGGCCAGAATCTTGGCGCTCTGATTAAAAATGTAGCAGGCGTTCCAGCACGACAGACAAGTGCTACAGGAGCTGTGGAGAAAAGACTCTTTTTTTATATATATATAATTATTTATTTATCCCTCCACCCCACCCCCCCCCCCACCCCCCCCCCATTTCCATCAATTTTTCACTTGCCATTCTGTAGGTGAGCGTCCCCGTGGCACATATCAAGGAGGCAGGAAGTGTGCCTGCGCACTGATGTGTGAAGGTGTGAATGAATGTACCGACGTGGTCGTGCCAGCGTGCGCTAAATAAACGGAAAGGGTGGATTTTTTTTGATTTTTTTTTTTATAATGGAAGGGGGGAGGAGGGGTACTCTTTAAGTGAAGCTCACTATCTCATTTACTCCACTGTTTGTTTTCATGTCCTTTCTCCATTCTTTTTTTTTTTTGCCCTGGGCTGTATGCAAATGTGCTCTTTGGAAAACAAATGATATAAGGGGCGAAATCCAACCCGGCGTTAATAAATGTATGGAAACAGCGTCGCACCTTGTTTGTGCTGAAACCCTCCACTGCCCCCCCCCCCCCCCCCACATCTCCCACCCCCTCCTCCCGCCTCCTGTGGTGAACAAACGGAACTGCCCTTGGCCTAATTAATGGAGTTAAAAATGTCTAACTGCGCGTGTGTTTGTGCGAAACAAATGAGTCTGGCGCGCGCCTCAGTCTTCCCGACTCTTTATTTACCGCAGCCTTTTATGTATTTTAATCTCTTTTAATGTACGTTTACGCTCGGATTGCTCTCGTGGCGATGAATGGACCGCTTTGTGATGCAAAAGAACAAAATGTTGCAGGAATTCAATGGAGCTTGAGACACATAATTGGCTTTCGGAGGATGTAACACACACAGTCTTTCTTACACACACACAAACACACGTCTCCATCTACCCAGGGCGTCCGCCGCGGACTGATGCGCGTGCGGTGGCCCTGTCGCAGCCAGTAAAGCATGTGACCTGAGTGAAGCAGTTGTGTCTCTGCCGAACTTCCAGAGGAAGAAAGAGAGCGACAGAGCCGAAAACGCTCTTTAGCGCCGTCCACGCAGCATGAAATTTGACCGCGACGCGGTCGCAGTCTGAGCGGCGGATGCTAAGATCAAAGCTGGAGGAGCACCACATGAGCTGCGCCCACACACACACACACACACACACACACACACACAGACATGCATACACGCACCCCTACCCTCACACATTTGAAAGAGGAGGGAAAAAAAAATCTCAGTCAAAGTGCTTAAGCATTGGCTAATTAGTAATTAAAGCAAATGTCTGTTGAATCTGTTGAATCATTTTGGTCCTCATTAACTCAAACAAAGGCTTTTCATTACAGACTCAGCCCTATTTGGTATATGAGCACAGAGACGCGCACGCGCAGACCCACACGCACACGCACGTAAAGTTCCTGCAGCACATAATAAGTCAGTAATGGACCACGTGTCTTCAGTGAGTCTCTCAGAATGGTTTGTTTTATTCAGTGAGGCTACAGGAAGAAGCTTGGTTGGCTGATGGGTCCCCATGGAAACTGGATGTTTGTGGGTCACAGAGGGGGTGTGCGAGTGTGTATGTGTATGTGTGTGTGTGTGTGTGTGTGTGTGTGTGCAGTGACTGTGCTCATTATTTGGTTCTTGTGTTCCTTGATGCTGAAAGAGCCATTTGTATTTATTTCTCAAATGCAACCTGAATCAAAAAAGATCAAAAATCATTTAAGCTTCAAATCCAAACTTTATTTTCTATCTAATAAACGAAAAACGAAATTCATTTTCTGTGGCACCTGAGGTCCAACACAACAGCAGACTACAAGCGGACAAGAGTTTCTGTCTTTCTGTCACCATGAGGAGCCTCGGAGGGCGACGCCTCTGCCGTTGCAGCGAAGACAGTCGTCTCGGAATGTTGGTCCTCTGGAGCTCGTGCGCCGCGCTCCCACAAGAAAGTGCACACAATCAGAATAAATTGCCCTCCAACTCATCCTAATTTTCCTTGAAAAGATACTTGAGGAAGGTGGCAATGAGACTGTGCTCCCAGAGCATCCTGGGAAACCTGAGCTTGTCAAAGGGGAGCAATTCACCACATTGCTGAACTTCAAGTGACTGTGATTCACACGTTCTCATAATCCGCTGGCAGCTCTCGATGAGGAGGACACTCCTTGTCCTTCACTGGCCCCAATTCACCATCAGAGCGTTTAATTTGGTTGCAGAAGAGCGGCTTGCATTTATATTTGATTTGTGAAGGTCATACAAAGGTCGCACAGTGTTTTCTGGAAATGTGAAGGCTGAGGAAAAGTTTTGGTATGACTGAATTTGCTGAAAAAAAAAAAGAAGGATGAATTTTAACCACATTTTTACATGAGAGAGTCAGGAGGAAAAGCAGCCTATACTAAAACCCATTTGAAGAGGAATGCCGTTGATCAAAATCCTGTTTTTGAGCCGTCAAAACCGAGCTCCTTCACACGTCGCTGTGATGTGCGATGTGAACAGAAAAGTGATTTATGGCAGGGGTTTATTAGCACTTTGGCTCAAAGTAAACAAAAATGAAAGAAAGTTATTTTGTTGCTGTGTTTCATCTTGAGTTCTATGTTTTCATCCCCCTCCCTTCCTTTCTTTTTGGCTTTCATTTCTTCCACACTTTGAGCTCCAGAGGTGCACTTGCATGAGATTTGTTTACTTTCGCACACTGCCTGCAGCACTTCTTTTCCATCTCGGTCTATTTCTACACATTGATAAGCAAGTAGCGCTCTCTCTCTCTCTCTCTCTCTCTCTCTCTCTCTCTCTCTCTCTGGTTATTTGCTGTGAAACTTTCATTTTTGGTAAGTTTTCCTGAACAAAAAGCTTGATGCATACTGTGAGAATGTGCCGAGGAGTTAGGTACACAAATTTTAATTACCTTTAAAAAAAAAAAAAAAAAAAAAAAGGCAGTTTTTGATTGGCAGGCGGTTAAACAGCAAACTTAAATAAGAAACTTGAGTTCAGAGGAAATATTCTGGTCTTTTTTGTTGTGTGTGTGTGTGTGTGTGTGTGTGGAGGACGGATGATGAGATGATAAAGTTAAAAGTTTTAACGTGAGTTTCTATTTAACTTTGATGCAAAGCCACTATTCCAATAAATATCACAATACTCATAAATATTAAAGTAAATGTCCATCTCTTCAACTTCTTACTGGAAGGTGACGCCCAAAGGCACTGCATATAGAAAAAGAGCAAAACCACATTTCTGACTAACTCCCATGGTGGAGTACAAATATACAAGTAGCTGCTGTTAAACATGACCGGCCCCCATCCCTGCTGCACCGCAGCCCCAAGTCCCAGCCACAGTCTGGCTGCCACTAATGGCTAAAACCCCTGATGGTCAAGTTTCACAACTTTGCTTCACTTTCGACACTAACAGCCGTGACCTGAATCAGTTCTGGGAATAACCAGTGGCTGCCAGTTTCAAGGAAGTTGCAAACTCACGCCTCCCGGGTGAAGGTTGTTGAACTTTAGTTAAACACCAAGGTTACCTAAACCTAAGCCTAAATCATCCCACGTCCTGGGCATTAAAAACAAGGAGACACTTATGAATTTCACAATAAATCCTTCCCAGGAGTTAAAGGGTGACTGAATAAAGAAGATGTCAGTAGAAGGTCTTTATTCAAAGTTACCTGGACACTTCCCCAGGTTAGAGAGTGATGACAGCAAATTCTACTTTTACAGTGAAATTCCTGCAGATGTTGGCAGGAGAGTTGAAGGTGGATGACAGGATGACATAAGAGGAGATTAATGGATGGCTTGAAAGAGGACAAAAGTATTTGGTGTCAGACTATGCAGACGAGAGTGTTAGATGGAGGCAGATGATTGGCTGCGGCCGAGCCAGAAGGGAACTGCAGACGGTAAAAAGAAGTTGCGCTGAAGAAGAAGAAAAAGACAGCGTAACTGCAAAGTCCTTGTTCGTAATGTTCTAAATTGTGCTTGACAAATGATGTGGGAGCGCAGTGTATATTGAAGCTATTTAAACAGCATCTGGAGGTAATGAATGAGCTGCACATCTCTGTGTTAGTTTTTCTTTTATCCGTTTCTTAAAAGGTCACGTCAATATTTGTTCTGACGGTTTCCATCTGTCACAGGCTGTTGGGAAATTGCTGCCGTTAAAAATAAGATGAAATAGCGTCAAGGCGGTTGTAATTATGCTAATGTAACGTGCATGCCTGTGATAAAGAACAAACTAATAAAAGGAAATAAACCTGTACGCCTGAAGGGGAAATTCCTGTTCCGCAGGAGCCCATTTTAGGTATCAAAGGAGAGTTGAAAATGGAGCTGTGAGACATTTACGACTACACAGAAAAACACAGGCGTCATTTGAAACACTTTTCTTCTTCTATTCCCTTTGTACCATCACTGCCATTAGGAAACGGATTCCATGCAATAGCCAGTACTAAATAAATGACAACTGGAAGTCTAAAAGCTCAGCTTTAAAGAGTCACATTTTATTATGAAGATTTTGATGTCTAATATTCTCACACACAAATGCACATATCAGATTTTTGTAGATGACCAGTTTGTTAACCATTCAACAGAAAAGTCAAACTCTCTGATATAAAGCACGACCTTTGAAACTCCTTAGATGGTGGCGCACACTGCTGGGGGGGTTGTTGTT